>OY728125.1:126445634-127038134 GCA_963277665.1 Viscum album | reverse complement strand
ATAAATAATAAATAATAAATAATAAATAATAAATAAATTTAAACAATAAATAATAAATAAAAAATAATAAATAATAAATAAAAAATAAATATAAATAATAAATAATAAATAATAAATAATAAATAAATAATAAATAATAAATAATAAATAATAAATAATAAATAATAAATAATAAATAATAAATAACAAATAATAAATACCAAACAATAAATAATAAATAATAAATAATAAATAATAAATAATAAATAATAAATAATAAATAATAACTAATAAATAATAACTAATAAATAATTAATAATTAATAATTAATAATTAATAATAAATAATAAATAAATTTAAACAATAAATAATAAATAATAAATAATAAATAAAAATAATAAATAAATATAAATAATAAATAATAAATAAATATAAATAATAAATAATAAATAATAAATAATAAATAATAAATAATAAATAAATATAAATAACAAATAATAAATAAATATAAATAATAAATAATAAATAAATATAAATAATAAATAATAAATAAATGTAAATAATAAATAATAAATAATAAATAAATATAAATGATAAATAAATATAAATAATAAATAATAAATAATAAATAATAAATAATAAATAATAAATAACAAATAATAAATAATAAATAAATATAAATAACAAACAATAAATAAATATAAATAATAAATAATAAATAAATATAAATAATCAATAATCAATAAATATAAATAATAAATAATAAATAATAAATAATAAATAAATATAAATGATAAATAAATATAAATAATAAATAAATAAATATAAATGATAAATAAATATAAATAATAAATAATAAATAATAAATAATAAATAATAAATAATAAATAAATATAAATATAAATAATAAATAATAAATAATAAATAATAAATAATAAATAATAAATAATAAATAATAAATAACCAGTTACAAATAATATATAATAAATAAATTAAAGTATATTATAAATAATAAATAATAAATAATAAAGGAAACACATGAAAAGGTATGAAAAGACGTGATAAGGGATGAAAAATCATGAAAATGCATGAAAAAGGATGGAGAAGCATATGAGGAATGAGGTATTAGAAAGAATGAGAACGCATGAAAACTCGTGACAACTCTGGAAAACTCCTTAATAATTCAACATAATCATCATAATAACCCACAAAAAAACCATTGATAAAGATAACAAGTCATGGAAACCCAAATAAACAGTAATAAATGGAGCTACCGTTAAAACTCGTCAAAACGGTCATAAAGAGACAAAAACATTGGACTCACATTAACGGAGATAACTTAAGATCCGAGAGTCCGTTTTAGATCCGCGGCCTGTCAAATCAAAGATCCTGAAACGATCTTCAACCTCAAAGATGAAAGAGTCCGAATGGACAGGCGGATTGGAATTTATGACCATTTAAAAAAAAGCTGACGGGGAACAGGTGCTAGAAACGAGGCATTGAAAAACATAACAAACCCAATACCCACTAAAAAGGTCATAACATATGATCTATGAGTGCATGTGGGCACCGCAACCAGTCAAATTGAAGCTCATGGAACGAGCTATGATCTGGCAGGTGGAGGAGGCCGAATTGACACGCGGATCGAAAGTTAGGTCCGTTTGAAGACAAGTTCGACGGGACACCGGTGACAGAAACGGGGTTTTGGAGGCCTTCAGAGGGGTTTTGGGGGTCTAAAAACCCGAAAAAAGCTTGCTTGTGTCAAACCAGTGCGTAGCTCTCTTCGCTGGCTTCGATTTGATATGTGGTAGAGCCCAAACGGACACCCTGAGCGAAAGTTATGGCCATTTGAAGTTGGAGAACTTTTTTCAACTTTTTTATAACTCTAATATCGTCCACACCTTAGAACGTCTCACGGTTCTGATTATATGTGCCTCTATATCTCTTCATGAGCTTTGATTTGACTGGTCGTGGCGCTTCAACGGACACCCGGATCAAAAGTTATGATCGTTTTAGTGTTTTCGGGGTTTCTCACGTTTTTTTATTTTTTTCATTTTATTTCACGGCGGTTTTACCGAAACCGCCGTTATTTCACGGCGGTTTTTTAAAAAACCGCCGCTAATCCTTGAATAAAATTAAAAAAAATAAAAAAAATAATTTTAAAAAAATAATTTTTTTTGCCGTTTAGCGGCGGTTTTTTCGCGGCGGTTTTAAAAACCGCCGCGAAATGCCAGCCCGAAACGCATTTCGCGGCGGTTTTTAAAACTACCGTGAAAAAACCGCCGCTAAACGGCGGTTTTCTCGTAGTGTATAAACCACCCACACTCTAATGGTTAAAGTGTAAGGAGTATGGGAACTATGCTAACTAGTTCTCAAATCTAAAGTTTAATGATGATGATTGACATAAATAACCTCTTAAGGTAAGGGACAAGTGTAAATATCATCTGATCAATGCTTTATGATGGGTGTGATAACAACATAGTGAAAGGTACACTTACCATACACTCTAGAACTGTTAATGCCTTATTTGACTTTTTATCTACCCATTATTTCGCATCTGAAGAATTTAATAAGGGTATCAAGATACCACCAAAAGAATTATATGTATAATTAATAGTTAAACCCCATAATGGAATGATTATCACATATCAAGTATATTATTCCTCCCGAGTTGATGTTTGTAGGAATGTGCTTCTTGTAAATCTCGTCATTCTACCACTTGTTGAATTTGATGTTATTTTAGGCATGGATTGTCTTTCTCTACATAAATACCACATCAATTGTTGAGGAATGGAATTCTTGTTTGATATTATAAATCAACCTATGATTTTATATCAATGTGATGATAAGTATGAACTTTTGTTGGAGATCAAAACCATTGTATGGGTCTTGATTCCCATTCATAAGGGGTGTTGATCTCAAATGATTGGGGATAAAATCAAAATCAATTATATTCCCTTTTTGTGGGAATTTTTTGATGAATTTCCATAATATTTTCCTAATATTCTACTAAATTTTTAAGTTTAGTTTTCAATAGAACTCATGCCTTGTGGAAAACCAATTTCAAATACTCTCTATAGAATGGACCTGATTGAGTTATAGGAATTAAAGATGTAACTATCGGAGAACCTTGATAAGGGATTCATTCATCGAAGTGTGTCACCTAAGGTTTCACCTATTGTTTTTAAATAAATATGGGTCGATGTGACTTTACATTTATTATTAGGAGTTGAACAAGATAATGATCAAGAAAAAGTATCATTTACCCCATATTGATGACATATTTGATAAACTATGTGGAGATCAATTGTTTTCCAAGATTAACCTTCATTCTGGATATCATCAATTGAGGTCTAAGAAGGAGGATATATTCAAGACAACATTCCATACAAGTTATGGAAACTATGAATATATAATGATTCCATTTGTTCTTACTAATTACTTCAATATATTCATGGATTTAATGAATAAAGTCTTTAGAGATTACCTTGATCAGTTTGTAGTAGTCTTTATAGATTATATTATTATCTATTCAAAGAGAAAGGAAGAGCATTCATATCATTTTATAATTTTACTAAAGACACTAAGGAAGGAGAAAATATATGAAAAAATTATATAATGTGAATTTTGGATGCAAAAGGTTCCATATTTGAATCATAAAATCTCAATAGAGGGTATATCGGTAGATTCATCAAAGAAATGTTGGCCTAGACCAGCCATGGTGACTAAGATCTATATGATTCTTGGTTTAGTGGGATATTATTGATACTTTGTTGATAATTTAACATGACTATCTAATCCATTCACTAATGTAACTCAAATGGGATCCAAGTTCCTCTAGATAGATGAATGTGAGGAAAATTTTAAGGAACTGAAGATAAGATTAGTTATTTCACATGTTCTTACCTTAACCTATAGTAGAGAAGGATTTTTGACCTATATTGATGCATAAAAGAAGGTATTGGGATGTTTTATTATGTATAATGACATATTTATAGCTTATTCCTCATGAAAATTGATGGTTCATGATCAAAATTACCCAACTGATGATTTGGAGTTAGCTGTGATAATGTTTTCATTAAAGATATGAAGGAATTGTATTTATAGATAAAAATATGATATATAAACCAATAACAAAATTTTAAAGTATATATTCACACATAAGGATTTGAAAATGAACCTGATAATATGGTTATATGTAACACTCATTGAAAAGTAAAACTTAAAAAGGATAAATGTTACTACCCACATCAACAAGGTCCACCTTTGTTTTCATGAGCCTGTCTGATTAGAACTTCATAGTTAAGTGTGTTTGTCTTAGAGTAGTGATCAAGATTTCTGAACTCTTGGGAAGTTTTCAAGGGTGTGTGTGAGTGATAAAAAACATATTGAAATAATATGTGTTGTCTTATGGGGACAATCATTTTTCTAATAAACAACCTCAATGGGTAATATATTGTGGTGTGCTGGGAAGGAACCCAAGGTATTATAGGGAGACCCATGGGATCAGGTGACTAGGTTCATATCTTATAGAAGTTTGGATCATTAAAAAATGGTATCATATCCAATACTCATCTATAATTGCAGTGGTACTGCCTTGGTTTGGTGTATGGGGTCCACAATGAGGGCATTGTGGTTTAAAGGGGTGGAGAGTGTAACACCTCTAGAAAAGTGAGACTTAAAAAGGCTAAATGTTACTACCCATGTCAAAAAGCTGCACCTTTATTTTCAAGAGCTTACTTGATTAGAACTCCATAGTTAAGCATGCATGTCCTGAATTAGTGACCAGGATGGGCATCCTCCTAGGAAGTTTCCTAGGGTGTGTGTGAGTGAGGATAAAACATAATGAAAGAACATGTGTTGTCTTATGGGGACAGTCATTAGTCTTATAAGATACCTCGATGGGTAATAGCCTCTTATGTGCTGGTTAGGCAAACAATGTTTTATAAGGAGAACCATGGGGTCAGGAGACTAGGTTCATGGATCAGGGAAGGCTCAGTCATGACAAATAAAATACCATAAAAATATGTTTAATAACATTCTTTAGGAAAATAACTTTTTCAATTTAAAATCAATTTTAAAAACTAAAAAAATCCAAAATATTATAAAAACAATTTTCTTTAAAAATAAACTTCTATACTTGTAAATTAATCTTCAAAACAATGAGTGGTTTTTATGGTGGGAAATATTTTCCATGCCATACACATTAAAACAAATATTCCTTTAACTTTTTTGTAAGAAAAGTCAACACATACCTTAAACGATGATAAGTTTAATTTTAAATCATTTTGTAAAAATAAAATCATGGGTAAAAATTTATTTAAAAAATTATTTTTATAATGTTAGAAACATTTTTGAATTTTTTTAGAAAACATGGTTATGTAAGAAAAATAAGTTTTGACCAAAAAGAGAAATAAAGTTAGTATTTTATTAAAAATGTTTTCTCAATCATTTTTAATTACCAAAGAGTGTTAAATGGTAATATTACTTGAAAATTTCATGAATAATATAGAAGAAGAAAAATATATTGATTTTAATATAGAAATACCAAATAATTCTCCCAATGGATACTTAAACATAAACAATCGTGAATAATGATGAGATTGTGAAACAAACTCTTAGCACTTTGGTAACTTTTGAATCATAAGTCCCATGAAATAAATAAATTAAAATTAAATATGTAATATAATTAATATAAATAGATACATGATATTACATATCAAAAGGGGAAGTATATACACCACACAAAATAAATATGTGGAGAATATGGCATATATCTAACGAAAGTAAAAGTGAGACGAGAAACCCTTACCTCAAGTCTAATTTTCTTTGTACATGTTAGTACCTACTGTATAATAGATGTTTATTTATTATAAATCTATTATAAAAATATAATAATATATTAAATATCATATATGATTTATTTATAGTCCTTTATGACCCATTTATTAACAATTATTTGTTACTATTTCAGGTAATAATTGCTTTGTTTTTCATGTATGTTTTGGTTTAGTAATTTCATTCATTTTAATTTTATCATGGTTCCATCATATCTATAATGTTAAAAATTATATAAATATCATATATATTCATTATATATGTATTTATAGTAATGTATGATAGTTAGAGGTAGAAAATGAATTACATCGTTCATTGAGGTCGTACGTATGCATGAATGGTGTTTCCATTTTTTAAAAATGGAACCAAGGAAAGTTAAAGAATATTTCACCTTTAAAAAATAATTATTATATCATATATATTCATTAAATATATCCTTATTACCATCCATGTCAAAATAAAATGAAAAAAATCACATCGCTACGTGGAGGCGGTAGTCCAAACGTACGCACAAGCAATATTATTGTTTTCAAAAGGATTGAATGGTAAGAAGGTATATATGATATTATAATTAAAAAATTATATTAATTTCATAAATATCATATAAAAAATTTAAAACCATCATTATATCCAACCATGATATGTGGTGATGGAAAATTAATTACATCGGTTCGCAAGGCAGTAGTTCTCCATACACATGATCGATGGTTTTGTTTCCCATTTGATGGAAGTGGAGATGGATATAGGTTATTAAATTAACATAAATATATGTCATTATATATTAGATATTTTTTATTTTTTTATCATTTTTTATAATATTTTAAGGAGTTAAAATAATATACAAAATGAAAATTCATGGTTAAGAACTTTACCTCTTCTTCAGAAAACCTCTTTAGGTTTATACCTAAATCCTTCCTATATTAGATTTATGATAAAACTAATACCTATAAGATGTCAAGAGGGATATAATAAAGTTATTTGGGTAGGTATTGGATAATCCAAATATAAAATCCTATCCAAGATCAAGTATCACTGAGAGGGGGTGAATCGGTGATATCTTTTTCTTTTAAGTTTCATTCCTTTTGAAAAAACCTTCACCTCCTGTTAAAGAGTTATCACTTAGTTGAAAAAAATCAATCACATATCCATAGAAACAAAATAATTTATATGGATCACTACACAATAAGAGTATCTACATCCTTGTTATGTTTTTGAAACAATCCAATGCCACACAATCCACTAGAAAATAATCCATTTGTGTGGATACAACAAGTTGGATATACCCTTACACTTGTGGGGCACTATGTTCAATAAAATAGTGCATGTGCTTCAATTAACACAAAAATATGTAATAAAAATTTGTGTAACAAGTTAATAAACTTTCACCAGATACTTCAAACCATGTTATTGTTCTACCTTTTCAACTTTTACAAATATAATCTTCAAAACAATTATTCACTTTCCTAAATTACCACGTTAAACAATTATTCACTATCCTAAATTACCTTGTCAACTTTCACCAGATACTTCACACCATGTTATTGTTCTACCTTGTCAAATTTTACAAATATAATCTTCAAAACAATTATTCACTTTTACAGACTAAGAACCATGTTATTGTTCTTACCTAGTAGCAGGTAAGAACTTCTATAGACTTTGTAATGATACTAAGTTTGATACCCAAATTTTATTGATGGTATGATTACTCAGTCTAATAATATAAATATTATATATTACCACTGAAATAATTCTAAACTACTTCCACCTTAGTCTGTAAATCCCAATCTGATTCCTTGTTCTGATCAAGAAACTCTAAATACGATCTTTCCTCTTCTTATTTTGTATATTAAACTTCCTCGAGAATTCCTGATATAGAAACTTCTTTACTCTAGAAACTTTCAATTAAATACCTCCTCTCTTCAGTAATAAATAATAAAATTATTATAAAGTACAATATACTATCATCCTTTTATAGGTGTGCAAAAAATGTTTAGGTGAGATTCTAAAAAAATTCCCACTTAAAAAAATTTCACAAAAAATCAATTTCCCATGAATTTTAGATTAATTTTGACTTCTTCATATCTTCTAAACTCTTCTAAAACCTTATTTAATCTTATCATGACTTTATCTCACTTCATATTCTAACCATTCTTCAGTCTTATTCTAATTTTCACTTTGATTTCCTCATTACGGTGAAGGAATATGTGAAACAACATATTCTTCATTACATTACTTCGTATAAATTATAACATATAAAAAGGAAATGAATTATAATTATGATTTTTGGTACCATATGGAAAAATAAATTCTCATTCTGATTCTCTATACCAAATAATAAAAAGTAAAAATAAAAATATCTTCCCTAAACATTGTTTCTACTTTGATAAACTTAATTTTTCTTTCTTTTTTCATAAACATAGTCACAACTTATAAATATTCCTTCACTTCCTCAACAACACTTCAAAATGATATTCAAACTCCCTTGAAAAAAACTTATGAAAATTCTTCATAAAATTCTCCTTTTCTTCTTTTCTTCATAATGACTATCTTACATCCAATGAAGTTATGGGTGTCATACTGCATCTGACAGATCGGTATCTGCTTCACTCTAAAAATCAGTTTCATTTTTGGTCTGATGGCTCTTGACCTAATTGAAAACATATTAGAGTTCTTCTTTTCCTTCTTGACTCAAATGAAAAACAATACAACTTGACAAAAATGGTTGACTATATTTTTGATTTATCTTTGATATCATTTTGAATTGGTCCCAACAAAACTCCACTTAGTTTTCTTTTTCATTGGTCCCAACAATTCCTCACAAGAACAAATCTTCTTTAACAAACTTTTCTGCTTCCGATTCCTTTTTCCGATCATCACTGCATCTGATGATAAATGTTAGAATTAATCTGATGATTAGTGGAACACCACATCTGATGACCTATCTCAGCTACAACTTTGACTTTTTTTTATTATGATACACACAACCTTCAATCATTCATCAACTTCTTTCTTAGAAGGTTTATATCTTGAGACTTATTGGTATAACTTAAAACCATCATATTCTTTCTTTCTAACCAAGCTTCAATACGATTGGAAGGGCTGGTTCTTCCCCTTTCCTTTATAATACTTGAATTATAAGTTTTAGAAATTACTTATGATTTTTTTGAGTTATAAATCAGTAAATCATCATTATATTTTCATCAGATTCTATAATACTTTGATACATCTTCTCATTATGATCGTCCTTTCATTTTAGACCATAAGTGAGTCCAATGAACCTTTTATTCTAGAAAAATTATTCTCATCCTATTAAAATTTCTTAAAAAAATTTAGTCTAAACTAATGAATATGATTCTAAGTTTGATCATAAAATTTTACTAATTGAATTTATTTCTTTCTCTTTGAAAAAAAGACGAAAATTTCAGTACAAACTCCTTTTAGCTTCCAAAAACAACTTCTTGACAACTTTTTCACAACAATATCCCCCTTTGGAATTTTTTTCAACCAAGATTCATAAATCACTGAACTTTGTAACCTCAAGATATGGATTACTTATCAATAATTTTAAGCCTATGTGAGATAACTCCTTATAGGAAAAAGCATTGACAGCAAAACCATGCTATCCAAAAGTAGTGACTTATTATAGGAAAAATATTCAACTTTTTTTCATACCTTTATTCACTTATTCACCTTTATTATAAACAAAAGTTTCCTATTACCACTTCAAAAAAAATTATAAAATTTCACACACTTACACACTGAGTTCACAGCTTACCCAAGACTCCCCCTACATTCTTCCTTACAAGGTTTAGCATGTATCAATGGAGAGATTTATGAAAAAATTATCCCATTTAACAACACTATCCAAATACTAGATGAGAGAGGGGTAAAACACTAACTCAAACCTAGTGAGAAAGATATTATATTCCCATATTCAACCTTAGTTTATAAAAAGAATCCTTTGGTAAAGGGTTTTTAAAAATGTCATCTACTTGTTATAATATAGGGACATACTCCAACATCAATTCATTTTTCTTCACAAGATCTTTGATGAAATGATATTTGATATCAATATTTTTTTAATGATAATGTTAAAACATAATTATTGTAAGGTTTATTACACTTTGAATATCACAACCCTAAATAAATAGTAACTTTACTTTAACAAGTAAGTCTTCAAACTGAGTCTTCATCCACATAAGTTGGGTAGTAGCTTGAGTGGAAACAATATACTCAGATTCATCTATGCTAAGAGTGACTGAATTTTGTTTCTTAGTATGACAACTAGCACAACTTTTCACTATAAATAAAACTCCACCTTATGTGGATCTTCTATCATCAACATTCCCTACCCAATCAGCATATGAATACCCAAACAAGTCAATATTTTTTTGAGCTATCAAAACTGATTATGAAATTTTTTGTGCCTTTGATATATTTGAGAATTATTTTTCAAGCCAAGAGATATGATTATTTTGGATCACTATGAAATATTACAAATAAGGTAACAACATAAACAATATGTGGTATTGAGGTAGTCAAATATAACAAACTTTCAATCAGCTTTTGAAACTATTTAGGATCAACTTATTTTCCTTCATCATCTTTATTCAACTTGGTTCCCATTGAAATTAGTGTGGAAACTGGTTTCAAATTTTCCATTCCAAACTTCTTAAGAAATTCCTTAGCATGGTTTTCTTGAGAAAAAAAATGTGTTTCTTCTTTTGTGAGATTTTTTACCCAATAAAGTATTTAATCTCTACCAGTATGGACATATCAAACAAATTTTCCATCTCTTCATAAAATATTTCACAAGTTATTTCATTATTCCCAGCAAAGATAATGTCATCACCATAAATAGTTACAATGATGGAAAGCTATTGACTTTATTTTATGTATAGATTACTATAAACCATTCCTTTATTAAAACTCATCTTTCATAATATGATATCCAATTTGGAATACCATTCCCTTGTGCTTGCTTTAGCCCATACAAGGATTTATTCAACTTTCACACATAACTTTCATCCTTACCAATAACAAAGCCACATGTTTGTTAAATATAAACATATTCATCATGATCCCCATTCAGAAACATGGACTTCACATCCATATGAAATATTTTGTAACTTCATTGTGCGGTAATAGAAAAAAAATATTATGATTATTTATAAACTTTCCATATGAGAAAAATTCTCATCAAAATCAATGTCTTCAATCTATGAGTAACCTTTGATAATCTTTATTTGTTTCCTATCACTTCACCTTCTTTATTCAACTGGTTCTGAAAACCCCCACTTTGTATTGATAACATTTTTTATTTGGTTTAGGTATGAGTTACCAAGTATTATTCTTTTAAATATGATCCAACTCTTTATTCATATCCTAAACTCATTTTGAATTCTCAAAAGCACCATTCACATATTTCAACTCAACTTTTTAATACAAAGAAGTATATGTAATATCTTTTTATGTTCTTATTATTTGAACCCCTTGATGTTGATCACCAATATTGTTTTTGAGATTTCACTTGCATCCTCAACCTAGGATGATATTTTTTAGATTCTTCCTCATCGCTAGAAATATCTAAGTTTGATTCTTATTAAGTAGGATTGTAATTGTTTTCATCATTATCATAATCCTTATAAAATATTCTTTTTTTCCTATCTATATTACTTATCTTCATGAGTCTATTTATCTTACTCATCTTTTTTAATAAATTTCACATCAACAGAAAAAATTAATCTTCTTGACTCTTTGTTGAAACATTTGTACCCTCTTCCTTCCAGAGCATAGCCAATAAAATTTCCATCTTTATCTCTCTAATCAAACTATACAAGGTTTCCACCTTTCTTATTTATGATTCATGTATTCCAAAAAACTCTTAAGTGTTTCAAAATTTAAGTTTTTTATAAAAAATTTATATAGATTCATATATGAACTTTTCCTATAGAGACATCAATTTTGAATATACACATTAGTGCTCATGGCTTGCCTCTAAAATTAATGAGAGAGACCATGTTCAAGTAATATAGTCCACCCCATTTCAATCAAAATTATATTTTTCCTTTCAAAACTATTTTGTTGATTAGTGTATGGTTTACTGAACTTATGTTGAATTACATGTTTCTCAATATAACTTTAAAAATTTTCATTATTTTATTCACCACCATTGTCAATTATTAACTTCTTTATTGAATAATTAAATTCCTTATCATATTTCCTTCTAAAACTTTTAAAAAAATTATAGAAACTGACTTATGTTTCATATACATAACAAAAGTAATTTGAGTAAAGTTGTCAATGAAAGTAATGAGGTACTTATCTCCATGAGTTGATTATTTTCTAATTGGGAAGCAGATATTAGAATGAATAAGTTTCAGGGGCCGTTTTGAATATGTCAACTTTATTATGCACAGAGTTTGTAATCATTCCTTTCTGACAAATTTCGCAACACCAATATCTTCTTCTTGACATATCATGAATTCCAAAGACATTTTATCTATTTTATAACTTTATCATGTTTCTATGACACATTTGTCTCGGAATTTTATACCACAACTGATTCTCTTCCACCATGACTAAGTAAAAATAGTTTTGAACTTCACAAAATTGGAATAAGTGTCCTTTTGTATGTTGGACTCTTGTAACAATAGTTCCATATTCCTATTTGTTAATAAAAAATACATATTTTATGAAAAAAATTAGTTGCCTTCATAAAAGATTTATGAAACACTTAGTAGGTTGTGTTTTAGCCTATAAAAAACAAATCTTTATTGGGTTTCAAATTTTCTTCCCCAATGATGGTTGATCCAACAACTTTGATTTTGAGTGATTCATAATTTCCAAATGTCGTTGTTCCTTCTTTGAAGTATTTCACATTCTTTAAAAAATTTATGTCTCCGGTCATATGAGAAGAACATCCACTATCCAAGATCTAAGTCTATTCTCCTTTTATAGCTTTGAGAGTGTCTTTTGTAACTAGATCCTTTTCTTTCCCTTTATCTTTCTTAACATCCAGATTTTATGAATTGTTAACAAACTTTTGTTGTACTGGAAACAAAACAAGAAATACTTTTATAATATTTTCAGGTTGTTCTCATATTTCATAGATATTTTCCAGAGGATGAAATCTATTTTCTACTTTTACACTAACCTTCTCAGGTTTCTTAAAAACATCCTTCTCAGACTTTTTCCTTCGAGAGGATTGACTCCCCCTAAAACATTTCCTTCTATAATTCATGGGAAATTAGTTATGTTTTTTGTTAAACCAATACATATTTTTTGTATCTGAATCCACCACAATAATAGTTGTATCTATATAAAGAATATTTTCCTCTAAAACTTCAATACTTATAGGATTTGTGAGCATATTTCTCAATAACCTTATTATATTTCTTATCAAAACTTTGTTGACCGCAAATATTTTTGTTTTCAACAAGAACCATCTTATTCAGTATGTTTTTGTTTTCATCCTTATCAAAAATAGTAGTAGAATAATTTTTGGGCTTATAATTTTTAGAAAATTCTGAATTCTTCACTTCGTTGGTTGTTTCCACATATATAACTTTCCCAACATTATTCTTATCAAAATTAATTTATTATTTCTTCTCAACCTTTGAAGGTAACTTTTGATACTTCTCAGATTTACCCATTCTAAAGCTTTCACCAACTTCAAAAATAGAATTATTGAAACTTATAACCCCCTATTCATCTTTGGAAATTTTTTGTTGTAAAATTTCCAAATCTTCTTCTTTTCCTTTCAACTTAACTTCTAGATTCTCTTTACAATTTTTTCATTCCTCAATAGATTTATTCAAATCATCAATCTCTTCTACTATCTTAAATTTCTCATCAAGAAAAAATTCATTATTATTTATGGAAGAGTTTTCATTTTTTAACTTCTTGGTTTATTTCTCAAGCCTCTCAATCTTTCTCATGAATTCTTTCAATCTTCTTTAAGATGAAATTTTAATCGTGTTTATTCTTATTTAGAACTATTCATTCTAAATTATTAATTGTTAAATATTTCCATAAAGTATTATATCCATCCTTCTCAATAGAATTTTCATATTCAGCTTCACTATCTCATTCTTCATCGTCTTTAGATAAGAAACTTTTCCTTTTGGATTTGGAGAATTTTCTATCCTTCCCTTTGGAATAAAATTTATCCTTATCACCCAATTTCTTCCACAATCTTCTTGGTCTTCTTTAATATTTATCGTTATCCTATTATTTATTTATTTGAGGACAATTATCCACAAAGTGACCACTATCCCCACATTCAAAACATTTTAAGGGAAGTTTCCTCTTTTATTTACATGTACCTCTTTTCACATTTTTAAAAAACTGGGATAAAAATTCATCAAAATTTTTACATTCCTCATTTTCAAAATTAGAATCCCCATCTTCTTATTGAAGAATAAACTTAGCATTTTCTTTCTTGGAATATTTAAAATACATTTCTCTATCAACTTCTATTTTTTCCCTTTATAACTTTATCCCTTTTCATTTAAAAAATTAATGAGAGTGTTGTGCAAGTCATCCAAAGATAATGTTTATGGATCTTTATCTACCAAGGAGGAAACTTTTGCATCAAACTTTTCAAGAATAATTCTCAATATCTTTTCAACAATAGTATAATCTTCCAAATTTTCACCAGGATATTTAATAGTTTTAAAAACATCATTCACCATAGTAAAGAAGTCACCAATGGATTCATACTCACCCATCTTGATATATTCATACTTTAGACGCTAATTTTGTAACTTATCCTTATTCAATTTTGTATTAATTTCATAAATATTCTTTATCTTATCCTAGATATCTTTAGAAGTGGAAACACCCTTCACTCTTAGAAACTAACTTTCATAAATTGATGATAGTAAATCATTATTATTACTTCCATCATTCTCAATATTATTCTTATTAACATATTTAAGAGGAAATATATCATCAATTAGAGGAAATATATCTATTACAGCTTCAAAAACATCATATCCAATAGACATAATATAAAGAGACAGTCTATCTTTCCATATATGATAGTTCTTACTATTGAATAATGGAATCCTCTTACTGTCCACAAAATTCAGATTATTCGTCCCAACTTCTCTTCAAAACTTTATCAAAGAGTAAATGAAGGGAACCTTCAGCTATGATACCACTTGTAAAATTCCAGATAGGATCAAGAATCAATGAGAGGGGGAGGGTTGAATTAGTAATATATTTTTCATTTAAGTTTCATTCCTTTTGAAACTACCTTATCCTCTTATTGATGATTTATCACTTCGCTAAAAACAAAATAATAACACATCCATAGGAATAAAATAATTTACATGGTTCACTACTAAACAAGAGTAGCTACATCCTTGGTATGGTTTGGAAATAATCCAATACCACACAATACACTAGAAAATAATCCTTTTGTATAGATAAAACAAGTATGATATACCCTTACACTTGTGTATCACCATGTTCAATATAATAGTGAAAGTGTTTTAAGTAGCACAAAATGATGTAATACAAATTTGTGTAACAAGTTAATAAACTTTGACCAGATGATTTAAAACATGTTATTATGTTGCCATATCATCTCAAAAAATACAATATTTAAAATAATTCTTCAATTTTCTACCCAGAAGAAGGTAATAACTTCTCCAGACATCGTAATGATACTCAGTCTGATACCCCCATCTGATTACTTAGTCAGATAATATAAATATGATAGTATACCACTGAAAAAATTCTAAAATGATTCTGCATCAGTCCAAAAATCTCAATCTGATTTCTCAGTCTGATCTAAAAACTATGAATATGATTTTCCTCTTTTTCTTTTGTTCAGTAAACTACCTCAGGAATTATCGATCAAAAAACTCTTTCTCTATAGAAAATTTTAATTCCCCGTCTTATCTATTTACCCAAGAATATTATAAGTATCATAAATTACAAAGTAATCTCATAATTTTATAATTGTGACAAAAAAATTTTATATATAATTCTGAAAAGTTTCCCTTATTAAAAAAAATTCCTGAAACTTCAATTTCCCATAAATTTTAGATACATATTTGACTTCTTAAAAGCTTCTCAACTCTTCTCTAACCTTCTCAAATATTCTCATGACTTTATCTCACTTCATAATTTCTAACCATTATTTATTCTGATTTTGATTTTCACTCTAATTTCCTCATTACGATGATATGTGAAATAGTATATTCTTCATTATGTAACTTCACATCAATTGAAAAATATGAAAATAAAATTAATTCTCATTACAATTCTAATTACTAGCTGAAAACAAAATTCTCATTATGATTCTTTGTACCGACTAATAAAAATTAATCAATCAAACTATTCTGCCATAAACATTTTTGTTACTTCATTAGACCTCATTCACCTTTCTTTTTCTATAAACATACTCACAACTTCTAATGATTCCTATACTTTAACAGCAACACTTCAGCATCATCTTCAAACTCCCATGACAAACACTTTTTCAAATAATTCAAACAATTATCCTTTTTTTATTTTCCTCATACCAATGATCCTACATCCGAGGAAGTTATCGTTGTCATCATGCGTCTGATAGATTGGTCTCTGATTCACTAATAATTGGTGCTAGTACCAGTCTCATAACTCTTGACCCAATTCAAAACATATCAGAGTTCTTCTTTTCATTCATGACCCAAATGAAAAAAAATAATCCTGATGAAAATGGTTGACTATATTGTTTATTGATCTGTGATCACATTTTTCATTGGTCCCAAATAACTCTACTTTATTTTCTTTTTCATTGGTCCCAACAATTCCCCATAAGAACAATTCTTCTTCAACAAAATTTTCTACTTATGATACCTTTTTCATTCATTGATCCATCTGATAATCAGTGTTAGAATTACTTAGATGATTGGTGGGACACTATATCTGATAACCTATGTCAGTAGAAACTTTGAATTATTTATTTTTCTAATTATGATACATACAACCTTCCAGCATTATTCAAATTCTTTCTCAAAAGGTTTGTATCTTGTAACTTATTGGTCTAACTGAAAACCATCATCTTATTTCTTTCCAACCAATATTTAAAATGATTAGAAGCATTGGTTCTCCCCATTTCCTTTTTAAGGATTTGATCATAAGTTTTATATATTAATTATGATTTTTGTGAGTTACAAATCAGTAAAGCATCATTAGATTTTCATAGGAGCCCAGAATACTTTGATGTGTCTTATCATTATGATCTTCCTTTTATTTCAGACCCAATGTGATTTTGATGAACCTTTTCTTCCAGAAAACTCCTTCTCATCCCATTGAAATATCTTACATATTTTTAGTCCAAACTAATGAATATGATTGTGAGTTTTATCATAAACTTTTTACAAAGTGAATTGACTTCTTTCTCTTTAACAAAAAAAAAGACAAAACTTTCAGTACAAACTCCTTTAAGATTACAAAAAAACTTCTTGAAAACTTGGTCCCAACACCAAATTGATTTGGGGGTGTAAATATTAGAGGATAGGGGTTGGCCTTTAATAAGCAGGGGAGATTATAGATATAGAATATTTGAAAAGAAAAAGTGATATCCATGTTATTTACATGATAAAAGTGTCAAACATGGGTTACTATCAAACCATGGAATATATAAGGTCTAAATATGGACATAAAATAGGAATTGGAAAATTTTATAGGTCATATTAACCCTTTTATTTTTAGTTTAACCCCCAATAAACATGTTTTAACCTTAACCATAGTAATTAATTTTTAATATTTTTACTATTCATTATGACTAAAAATTAAGTTAAAATTATTATGTAATATTAATTTTTATGATTAAAAATATGGAATCCATTATTCTTAAATCAATTTATATAATTGGTATTATTTAATTAGAAATCAATCCCACATATGTGATTAAAAAGTTGTTTTCCAAAGAGAAAATTACCATAAGTATAGAAAGTTGTAATATCAAAAATCAAAATAAATTTGATTCCAATGACTTAAATTGTATTTATAATAATATAATTTATCGAATTTTACTTTTAAACTAATTTTAAATCAAAATTTAACTTTTAAATTCTTTAAATGAAGAGACAGTTGTAAAAAATAGTATTTTTCACTATTCATTGAAAAATTAATCTTTTTATAAAATTATCAAAAATTTACTCTAAGATAATTTTTAAATGATGATTTGAAAAATTAATTTAATTTTTTACTATAAATTTTCTAAAATAATTAAAGTTAATTTTAAAATAAATTTTCAAAATTCGACAAAACTACTTTTTAGAAAAATACATTTTTAAGAAGAAAATTGGATTTATTTTTAACTCATATCTAGAAAACAAATAATATGAATTTTAAAATATTTTATTGAATATATAGTATATACATATCATTAAAATCATTCACTAAAAGTTATTTATTTAATTTATTGAGATAAAACACGTTTATGTGCATAAAAATAGTTTTTTAAAAAAAGATTTCCTTTATTTTCAAATGGTTTTTCTTTTAATTTATAATTAATTATTAACCAAATAATTCATTTTATATGTCTGTTTAAACCATGTATTTTCATAATTTAGTTAATCCTTTTCATACCCACATTTCTAAGATATAGGTGATAACTATCATATTAAATAATAATATTTTAATAGTATGTCATGTTTCATTTAAACTTGGTGTTGTGTGCTTCGTATGTTATCAAAGAGATTTAATTTATTTAAATAGAAATATATCATAAAGTATCAGGGTGTTACGTTCTTGTATATAATTTTTTTTGCGTTCCATATACTCCATCAAACCCAATTTTCCTTATTTAAAATCTAGGGGTGTTACACAAATGACCATGCTAAAATTTATAAATGATATATCAAAGTAATACTAGAGAAAACTATGATTACTTATCAAAAATATTGGTCCACTAAAATTAATGAATCACTTTGGACTTACATGAAAATATACCAAACACCAATTGGAATTTTCTCATATTGTTTAGTCTTTGTAAAAACTTATCACCTACTAAAAGAACTAAAACATGAAGCCTTTCAAGTTATGAAGAAGCTGAACTTGGATTTAAAAACCACCCAAGAAAAGTCATTTCTATATATGGATGAATTTTATAAGATAATGAGAGAAGCGTATTCCAATATTATGATTTATAAAGAGAAAAATCAATTCTGACAAGATAAGAGAATTCAACAATGAAATTTTCCACCATGTGAAAAAGTCTAACTCTTAAACTTAAGGTTTAGGGTTATGTTAATAAAGGTTAAATAAAATTGTTCAAGTCTATACACTGGTACAATTGTGTATCCCCATGGTGTTGTTCAAATTTTCAATGGTAAGATTCCTCTATTTAAGGTGAATAAAAAATGCCTCAAAATTTATCACACTTATGATATGCTATGTGTCATTGAATAAATTCATTTAAAATGAGATGATATTCGTCTAAATAAAGATGTTAAACTAATATTTTGTAATATCTTATTACCCACTTTCAGGCAATTCCCTTAGATTTTCGTGTTTTCCTCTTTAATTGGGTGTGTCTTGGGACCCTTGGGGGTGAAGAGAATTTATTGGGTAAAATTACTTAATGTTCAGGGATGGATGTTTTTTTGAATTAATGGAATTCAGGTATAAATGTGTTAATAGATTTTTCGGTTTCTCTCTAAATTTGGAGGATTAATAATTTTGTTCTAGATTTTTTTGTTGTATACTAGGCTATTACACGATGTGTAAAGGGGTTACACGATGTGTACTTGTTCTCCAGATGAAATTCATGAAATATATACATAGAATGAAAGGATTACACACTGTGTAAGGATTACATGAAATGTAATGATAAAAGGTTAATTTTTAATAAAAAATGATGGTTTTTTCAGCGTATGTGATCCATATAGATTACATTATGTGTAAAGTTATTACATGCCATGTAATTATTGTGAGCCGGGGCATTAGGGTGTCACTTGGTTGTAATGTTATTTCATTCGCTTTCTTTTGGATCTAGACCTAGAAGGATTCTCCCATAATTTTGGATGTCTCTATTCAATTTGGATTGATCTGTTTGATGTTAAATCATTATTGTGGTTGGTTATCGTCTCTTTGGGTGAGTAGGCCTTTTTGATTCTTTGTTTCTTTGATCATGTTAGCATTGTAAAATTGTTTTATTGGATCCATTGATCCATAATGACGATTCCTCTTGTTTCCTTATATATTTGTGGTGATATCTTATTTTAGGGGCCATTTCCCTTGTTTGTTGTGTTGCAGCAGATGTGCATTCTTGAGGTATGTGTCATTTCCTATCTTACACCAACACTTTTGTTAATTTTTTAAATTCCAAGATGTGTAGATTGATCCTAGGGCCTTCATTTTCATTGTTTCATCTTTTTTGTTGTTGGATCATTTGTGGGCATGTGTGACCCCGAGTTATGAGGTAAGTAGTTCTGTATCTATCCTATGTTAGTGAACTGCATTACTCTTGTTTTTATAAATTTTTTATTTAAATAAAATAACATGGCATGACTGGTTATTTTTTGTGTGTGGAATTGGGTCTTTATAAAATATATTTCCCCTAGTTTTGTTAAATGGAAAGGGTTTTCAAAGCATTGTGAAATGTTTTTATGAAAAAAAAATTCAATGCATGAAATGATGAAATGGTTTAATGAAATGATTTAGAAAATAGTGCATATGGGAATCCTTGGGAACTTAGGTGGAAGGTATGTTAATATTACTCATCCAATGTCAGGGTATTTGATCATGGGGCTTATCTCTGCTCAATAGGCCTATTGTTGGACTTATTATACCTATTATGGGGTTCACTTTATGGGGTGTTCATCTTCCCTCTAGACTCGATTCGTATATCTAGTTTCTTGATGCATACACAGTTGCCTATAATAGGTATGAGTTTCCTATATATACTAACCTAATATGATCCCTGGCGTGATGTTATCCATGTTTTAGCTTTTCGATTGTACTATTTTGTTGTGATTATATAGATTTGATATGATATTTGTTGTATGATTTGTTTTGAAATGATATATATGATGAGATATTTGGTTAAAAATGATGTGAAACTAATTTACCTTCTTTATTTGGAAATATAGAAAAAAGGGGAAATTAAATTGTTTTTCCATACTTTGATATAAAAACTATTAAACTATTATCATTCCTTGTTTTCTTTAAAGTTGGTCATGCTTGGATTATTATTTAGAGAGTTGGTAAGGAACACCTATATGAGACCCTAATGATCCTATTAGCTTACACTCTTCACAGTTCTTTGTTTGTGGGTAGACATGGTTATGTATTTTGATGCAGGGAAAGACAAGATTCCACAGTGAGGGGGTGGGTTTTTGGTCAGCTGGGTTTGGTTAGTTGGATAGTGAGATAGTGCAGGTTTTTATATACTATCACATGGAGTATTTTTTCCTATTTTGGTATTCCTATGTGGTTGGAATTGTACTAGGAGATTTTTTTCTTCTCTTGAGTTTTTTGGTTTCCATTGGTTCCTTTCAGTTATGGAATAAATTTATCTTCCATTGTTTCTCTATGTTATATATGTGTGTCATGTTGTTTCTTTAGGTTGGGCAAAATCATTCCCTCTGTTTTTTGTTCAATGCTTGGGTGCTAGTCAACCGCCCGTGGGGATCAGGAACTCCCTTTGGGTATGTGGCGTATCAGGTCGAGTACCAATTTTAGAGGGTATTCGAGTCGGTTTGTTACATATTTAATCATGAGGAAACCTGAATTCTTTTAAATTTTTTGATCTTTATTTACTAACTATAAATTTGTGGGTTAAATTGATTAAGATTCCTCATTTAAATGAATCAAATATGGTGGTTTATTCCCCTACTGAGATTTAGATTAGGCTCCCTTATGATATGTATCAAAGGGAAGAGTATAAGAAGTTAAACATTCCTCATGATCAGTTCCTTATTGAAAATTTATAGAAGTTGGACATCAAGAAGATACCTCTAGATTTGGAGGACTCCACTTCAATCATAGAAAATATGTCAAAGAATTATGAGCCAATAGACCAAACAGATCGATCTATATCCATCCATATGGCTAAAAATGTAAAACTTAGTACATTATGGGAGGCAACCCAACATCAATTCCTTTCCATTATTTCTAGTTCAAGTATATTTTTGGAAAAAAAATTGTCATGTGTTGACATTTTTTCCATTGTTCCTAACATTTTAGTGTATTTTCTATCCTCCTATATATATTTTTAATCTATGTGATCTCTTTATTTTAATGTTATTTCTTTGGTATGATGTAGGTATATACTGTATATATTTATATTTTATAGGTTAGTAATTTATGGAACTTAATTGGATGCAAAGAGACTCTCCACATCTATCTACAATTAATTTTATAATTGTCCCATTTTCTATTATATTTTATTTACACTTCCAAAATAACCATGTAAATAACTAATTAAAAAAAACTAACATCCAAGAAATTATTATCTAGAAATATTTTCTTTTTAATACATATTTCATAGTGGGTGTTCTATTTTGTAATCTAGGTGTTAAAATGAGTAACCAAAAATTCTAGTTGTTGGATGATAAAATTTGGAATCTAGGTGTTAAAATATGGAACTTGTGTATTAAAATTCTAATTGCTTGGTGTTGAAATATGTAATTTGGGTACTAAAATTCTAATAGTTGGGTGCTAAAATTATTGATTTCTTGATTTTATTTTATAAATATTTTAAAATTATGATAGTTGGTGTTAAAATTTTGAATGTTGGTATTAAAATACGGAAGTATAATGTTAAAATTCTCGAAAGCTTCATGTTAAAATTGTTAGTTTTTGTTTGTCTTTCCAATAAATATGAAAATATTATTTGATGTCACTAATTATCCCTTATTTGGATTAGAAATTAGTATGCCTTAATTATTGTATGTCATATATTAGGTCTTATTTGGTATACCCATAAGTAATTAATTTATAATTAAATGTTAATTGATTTTCCTATGTAGAAAATGAAAAATATTAAAGAGATGTGTAGGAAGAGATTGTCTGAAAATGATCAATGCATGAGAGAGATAATAATTCATCCTATGGTTCCCATTATGAGTATAGTATTACAAATATATATATATATATATATATATATATATCAATTACTATTGTGGTTATTAATTCATGTATGTTGATAATAAATTCATTATATGATACTTTAGGCAATAACGATGATGATCTTGGTGGTGATTAAGGTAAAGACCTTCTGGGTATCGTTGGTGATAAAGTTGTTCAGGATGATGATTCATATAATAAGGTTAAGGATGATGATGATGTTAGTTATGGAAATATGATAGTAGTGACCATGAAGAGTATTTTTTAGAGTGAGATATTGACCTACTCCATTTCTAACTTCATATTTATGCCACTTTCAACCTTTTGAAATGCATCTTATGAATAAAAATAGTTATATGTATGTTTTATCATTTGGTTATTAAGTTATTAATTGATTGAATGTAAAATATATAACATGTTTCTAATTTTGAATGTATATTGTGACTAGAATTGATATACTATATAGATTCTATTCCGTGTTATTTTTTTAGGTTGTTTGTAGGGGTGCAGGCCGGCTAAAGTGGTTGTGTGGTGGAAGAGTCATATCAATAGTTTATGGAACCATTGGTATACCCTTATACCAATGGTTTCAAGAAATGGTTGGTGTGAAATACTTATAAAAATGGTTCATGGAACCATTGGAATAGAAGAGCTATACCAATGGTTCCTTGAACCATTGGAATAACCTTATACTAATAGTTCTATTGTTATAATCATGTGGGATCATGTTAGATATGTTGACAATATAAGATTTATTTTTAAATATATTTGTGGAAGAATGCCCAAGGTAATTTTTTGATAATACATGTTGAATATAGCCTAAGTTTTACCTCTTTAAAATTCCCAACACATCGACCTCTTACTGTTTCGACTTCCTCCTGGGTGAAATCAATGCCCACTATGCCTAATTCCATAGCCTAGAGGCCATCCATTGTCTATCATCAACCAACCCAGTATGAATCCACTATATCCACTAAAATTATCATAGAGGGATTTCCATTTTCAGGGGAAAACTTATAATGCAAGGCACTGATCTCTATATATTAGTTACCTCTAGTTAAAAAATTTGGCTTCACATGACCCTTATGTAGTTTGAGCACCATATGCACACAAATAACTCTATGCTTCAACCTCAACTACAACTACATGAAAAACCTATATTGGGATTACTCAAGGTAAAAAATGATTCTTCCACAAAACCACACCAATTTTGTGCTCCCTGTTTTTTTGTTAACTCCTCCAACAAAAAACACTTTTTTCAACAACGAATCCAACATAGAAACCTTCAACCATGACTTATCATATCTCAGCCTTGTGAGTCCCAAAAGGATGAATCCATAATAATAATATAAGAGTAACTTAATCCATATCACTAAAATTTATCTATATAGATTTGGATAACACTATAATATTCATTTGTCTAATAATCTTTATGAAAAGGATCCCATAAATCTAAAAAAATTGACAAGCTAGATGAAAATTTCATTATGTCAAACGGTAAAAAGAAGAAGTCCACTAAAAGAATGAACTGTATAGATAATGTAACAGATTATAAATATTTTTTTGTTTATAATATTAACCATTAATTAGATAAATCATTTAATCATAAATTTTAAACCCTCTCATAGAGCTGAAAATATAATGTGATTCTGGTGATGAAATGACAACAACGTCAAACTGTTAATTAAGAGGTTGTTCATATAACAATCAAGAGGAGATCCAAATTGTGAAAACCAAAGTAATACTATAATTAAATCAATTTTATTATTTATAAGTATTCATTTTATGGATTCATATTCATCATAGTTTTATAAATGACTTTATATAATTTTTCAATCGAAAAAGGAATGGTTTTATTTAACTAAATTATTTCCATGTATTACATGGTTTTATTTAAAAGTTTAATTTCTGGATTTTATAAATTTAATTTAATAAAATTTAATTCATTTTTTTACTAAAAATACATAATATATATTATAGTGAATTGTTTGGATTTTTTTGAAAAGATTAATTTTTTAGCGAATAGTGAAAAATGTCGACTTTTACAAAATTTTCATTTCTTTTATTTAAATCAAGTAATTAAAAAGTTTATTTATATTTTTTATTTATTTTTAAATTAAAATAAGATAAATTTTATTTAACCTAATTTGAATAATTCTATAGGAATCAAAATTATATTTCATTTTGGAATAAGTTTATTTTTATGCTTAAAAACGCAATTTTCTATAAACTGATTTTCATTGTGTTTTGTAAACTTATATAAAAATTAGTTTCTCCCACTTATAAAGAATAAATATTGAAAAAATTTATTCCATATTTTCAATAATGAGGTAATTTTTTTTAATGATTTTAATTTCATTTTCGGTCATTACGAATAGTAATCATGATAAAAATGTGTAACCATAGTAAAGGGTAAATATGGTTAATTAAGGTAAAAACTAAGTTATAAGGCCACAAAATATTATCTTAATTATTATTAGATGATTTTATTTTTAAAATTATCACATTATATTCAAATTTTATTTTTTTAAGTGCCAATTTACCATGAATAATACTTTATATTATTTTAAAACATTGAATAATTACAGAAGTGTCACTCTCTTCACTTATTAAAGGGTCCCTCTTCTACTCCCTCCCTCATACCTTTTGAGCATTATATTTTGAAAACTACCTAACCAAATATCTCCCCAAAATCCCTCTCCATGTCTTATAGATTCTATTATTCACAAAAATACCAATCCTATAAGGCTTAAGGTGTAAGAAAAAGGAAGATATTCGAGAAGAAAGTATAAGTCATAATTGATCTATTTTAAGTTTATTTCTTCTTCTAAATCTTTTAAATATGTTTTAAAAATGATAAAATAATTACATAATTATATGATATATCCTAAAATATAATTATTTTTATGTATTAACTCTTTTATATCTCTTCTATATCCCATGGTAAATTAAAACTCTGCACGTATGTACATGTGGATTGTCACCTCCACGAAGCGATGTGTTTTGTTTTCCATCACCACCTCACACAGATGGTTATAAAGAAGTAATTAATGAATATATAATATTTTTATGAAATTATTATGATTCTGTAAATATAATATATTACTACATTCTTACTCTTTCCATCTATTGTATATTGATAGTGTCGCTCGTGCATACTTGTGGAATACACCTCCATGAAGTGATGTGATTTATTTTTCATATCCACCTTACAATGTTGGTCATAAGGATGTAATTAATGAATAAATATGACATTTATAAAATATTTACAATTAAATAAAAGTGAAATACTAACTACTTTATTTCTTTTCCACTCGTTAGAAAAATTAAAACATGGTTAATGCATACGTACAGACTGTCATCTCCATAAAACAATGTGGTTCATTTTTCATTATCTCCTTACATAGTTGGTTTTAAAAGTGTATTTAATGTATAAATATAATAATTATAAAAAAAATATTTTAGGCACTGTAACCATAACCCCTTTGACCACAGTCAACGTACCAATGTTGTTTTGAGGTTATAAACCAAACGACCCAAAAACATCCAACGTGAACTTAACCATTTCAGTAACTAAAAATTACATGGTAATAAATGAAATGAAAGGAATAATAATAATGAAATGAACATGAAAATTTTTAATAATAAATTATAAATCTAATATAATTTTATTGTTTAGGATTTAGAGAACATAAAAAGCTAAACAGGACATAAGGTAAGGGGTTTATATTTAAAACCTTATTTTAAAGTATTTCTTTCAAATATTTCACCTCTGTATCCATATTTTTAAAAAAAAATCAAGAATTTTTTTTATTTAAAATCCAGATATTGTTAAAATTTATTTTAAACTAATTATAAATTTATTTTAAAATTTTTAAAACTAGTATTTTAAACATTTACTATATGTTTCATTTGATATTTTTTACCAAAGTGCAAAAAAATGACTCTTAGATGTATACATCTTGACTTGTTTTTAACACCATCATAACCATTATTCATTTTAAAGTTAATTTAAAAGTTTCCATAGTCATTTTTAAATAAAATATTTCTCTCAATATTCTATGAATTTTTAGTTTTAAAAAAATATTGGCAAATGGAAATCTTTTCTCATCTTTATGATATAACTGCATATGTTATTTCTTATGGTGTTGAATGAAAATTAAAATGAGTTTTGTGATTAAAGTGAAAGATATATGTGTTTTATTCAGGCTATATTTATTTGAAATTTTATATTAATGATGGGTGAATTATAAATATATCTGATGATAGGTGATCTTGATATAGATCTCTAATGCATTGCGTAACGTGATGAAGTTTATCGGTGATAAGTTTCTCCTAAGAGATATGGGAATTATTCAGTCAGGTGGTTCCATTTTAAGGGTTATTGTGATGTTGAATGTAAGTATAATGTCTCAATGTACTTTCATGATATGTTTTCA
Organism: Viscum album; assembly: GCA_963277665.1. Taxonomy (NCBI): domain Eukaryota; kingdom Viridiplantae; phylum Streptophyta; class Magnoliopsida; order Santalales; family Viscaceae; genus Viscum; species Viscum album. Next base: position 127,010,802 of record OY728125.1, on the reverse strand, counting down.
ATGGTTTATAAAGTAAATATTTTGATTTAAAAATGTAAGAAAATGAGCTTATATTTTTAAGTAATGTTTATGACTTTTGTTTTTAAAATAAAGGTGAAAGGATTATTTTAGAAGGAAGGGTATTTAGGAGTTTTCATAGTTTCCAAGAAATCCTTATGATTATGATTTTTCCTTTACAATTCCATATGAAATTTTTCATGAAAAATAATAATAAATTAATTTGTTTTCATGCAAAAGTAAATATATATTTGAGGTTAAATGTTTATTTTTAAAAATGAAAACTTTCTTATGGATTTTTCAGGTTTACAAATGGACTAATGGATTTATTCTATTTTATTTTTCTTACTGATCATTTTTTTTCTCATCCCATTTTTACAAATTATTTTTCACAGGGATTAAGGATGAGTAGAAACATTAATAAATTTAAAGTTTTGGATATGGGAGTCACCTTGAACGAAGAAATTGTGTCTTTATAAACATTTTATTTTGTGGTAAAAATGGTAATTGTGTGGAAATTTTCACTTTTTGTGTAATATTTTAAATAATTCAATAAAAATCTAAACTAAACATATCCTAGAAACATAATAAAGTATAACCCTTATTATAAATCATGAATTTATGGGTTAAATAAGGTACAAGTTGTTATAGTTAGTATCATAAAAAAGGTTTAGATAAATTAAGAGGTTAGGTTGATATTGAAATATAAATTAACTATATTCTAATTCATGGTTATATTATCATGAGATAGATTTTTAATATTTTTATGTTTCTTCATATAATCCATGTCTGTTCAGAATAATATTTTATAGAGGAAATAGGGAATCTGAGGTAGAAAGGAATCAGGAGGATAATATCCTTCTGAACTAGTAACCTATAATGCTTGGAATTGGAATAGATAAGTTAGTAACAACATTAAATTAGTTGAAATGGGTTATAAATGGAGGAACTAATGCAAGATAGTGTCCAAATTCTCTATATAGAAATATGTCTATAGTAGATCATTTCATGAAATAACACCCTCCGACTTTTGGTGGATCCTTAGACCCAATGAAATATGAAGGATGGATTAATTCTTTAGATGATATATTTTAAGTTCTATGATATTTGTAACATAATAAGGTAACCATTTCTATTTATATTTTTTAAGGTGAATCTGATAAATGGTGGCATTTGATTAAGAATGATAAGGAAAAGAAATAAATTAATACTATGGAATAGGTGATATTTAAAGATATCTTATTTGAAAAGTATTTCCCTAAATTTATTTAACTTATAACAGAAATAAAAATACCTAGATTTAAATAAAATTGAGGAGGAATATATTTACACCTATGAAGCTAATTTTACTAGATTGGTCAGGTATGCCCCAAACTTCATTTAGGAACATGATTGTAAAATCGATTGATTTTACTCATGTTTGAATCCAATTTTATAAAGGGATCTGATTACTCATGAGTTCAACAATTATGAGGAAATTGTACAGTGTGTTGAAAAAGTGGAGATGGAGTTTGTGGAATTTTATAACAATAAAGATAATAAGTGATCTAGGTGTCAGGAAATAGGGAAGAATGCATCGAAGAAACTTGAAGGTAAGAAAATTCAATTACCCTCTTGTGACATGTGTGAAAAGATTCATTTTTTAGAATTTATTATGATATATATGAATTTTTTTTTCAATATAGAAAGCTATGATACATTGATCATGATTTCAAAGAAAATATAAATGGTAATGGTCAGACTGGAAATGAAAATCAGATACTAAAATGTTTTAATTGTAATGAGTTGGGACATTATGTTAATGCATGTTCAAATTTAGTTACTCGAGATGGGAGTCATCAAGATCGAAAATATAAAGGTGTGTAAATGTATTTTTCTACTACTAAAGTAGATTTGGGACCTTAAAATGAAGTGGTGATAGGTACATTATTTTTTATTTAGGTCATACCAATGTATTGTTTGAATCAGGATCCACATGTTCTTTTATATCTAATAAATTTTCAAGTAAAATGGAAATACCATCTCATTAAATAAAGTTATAACTTTTAGTAAAAACTCGTGGGTTAGTATAATTTTAACAATAATTTATATAAATATTCCTATTATCATATGTTGAATAGTTTTTCCTAAAAAAATTATTATCTTTCCCATTATATAGTTTGATGTTATTCTAGGTATGGATTAGCTTTCAATTTACCATAATAATATAGATTACAGAGCTAATAAAGTTATTTTTCAGAATGAGTTTTTGTTTCTATATAAAATAAATTCATACCTTTTATAACATATCAAGATGCATAGAAACTAATAAAAGGTATAATTGAAAGTTAACTTGTACATGTTGTTTAGAAGAAAGGAAATATTCAAATTAGTAATGTTTCGGTAGTAAATGAAAATATGGATATATTTCCTGATGATTTTTCTAGTGTTATTCCTAATCTATAGGTTGAGTTTACTATTTAATTAGTTTCTTTTTCTAAGCTAATTTCAAAATATCCTTGTCGAATAGCTTTGGTTGTGTAACACCCTGATCCCAGATGTTTGGAGTTGGTGCATTATTTTAATACATTTTCATGATTACAGGGAATCAAATCTTTAAGGACCAATTAGTTTAGAAATATTGGAAAATAGATTACATACATGAACTTTACATTATAATTAAAAACATAAAATAAAACATAGATAATCCATTGATAACACCATTATTATCCAATATTAACCCTATGTATCAAACATAAAATACTTCTTGGCATCCTGGGAAAATAAAACTTAAGAAAGGGGTGATCTCATATGATTAGTAAGGTTAAACAATATAGCAGAAGCTTTTATAAACAACCATAAACGTTAATTCAAGTATAAAACTAAAACAAAATCCTTTAAAACATAAACTTGAACATAATATGGAAAGAATAAATCAAATAATTCCATTTAAACATTCACATATATATTCAACTAGTCAAATAATCACATGTAATATCAATAACTAATCTCATAATGAGATAATTCATAATGTAGGATATCATAACCATACCATCAAGGCCTCGTTCCAAGACCATACATAACCATAACGTTAAGGCCTCGTGCCAAGACACTAGTTTGTATCATGAGACCTATCAATGCATCGAGGGCCTATAGTGGTCCCCGTCCATCACTGAATATGTTTAATACATTCATCATATGAAAATGGTGAAACATAAACAACATAATCATTCATTTTAAAAACTAGTATACGAAATATGAACACTTTAACCATAAAGAAATAATTGTATCTAAATAGCACATCCACAATCAAACTGATCATAAACCATTCAATAAAATATGGTAAATGATATCATAAGAGATCAACCTCAATTAAGAATAAGATCTAACAAAGTATATTGATATAGATGAAAATAATTTATTAAAATTGTTAAAAATATCTTAATACAGATACCCATTTTTCTTTGAAATCATTTATTTAAAAGTCACACACTTATAAAAGAAGACATTAGAAAAAGTGATTTTTGAATCAATGTGTCCCATACCACTCTGAAAATTTTGAAAGGATTAAAATTTTAAAATATTCATGTCCATATAACTAAATTCCTAAAACCATTTTGAAAAATTTACATTAATGAGAAATATTTAAAAGAATAAAATTTTAAAACATCTAAAATGATGTATTAGTTAAATATTCCCTTATATAAAACCTTAAAAATATTCCTTTTGAAAAAATTTGAATGAAATTCAAAATATACATAAAAATTTATTTATGATCTATTATATACATATAAATAAAAATGTATGATAATATCAATAATATGGAAATAGAGAAAGGATTAATTATTTAAACATTCAAAGAGCCTCATACCACTGTGAACATTTAAATAATAAGACCAATATCTTCAAATTAATCTTTAAATTCCAAGAAGATAAATGTATTAATTATATAAAATATAATATGTTCTGTATATATTTCACACAAAATAAATAGGTGGTTAACATGACTTATATCTCATGAAAATTAAAAGTGAGATGAAATTCCCTTACCTTAGGTTCGATACTCTCTGTACATGTCTGAAACTCCTGTATAAACATATTATTAACTTCTAACAGAATAATAATAATATTTATATCATATATGATTCTTTTATGACTTTATATTACCCATTTATTAACAATTCCAATTTAAAGCAACATTTTGGGTAATAATAACTTTTTTATCCTATGCGTTTTGACTTATTATTCTCAATCATATTACTTAGATCATGATTTACTTACTTAAAAAATATAAAACATGATTTATATATAATATATATTCATAATATAAATATATATAATATTTATATATATGAAATGGAATACACTGTTCATGGAGATGGTAAGATGTACGTATGCATGAACGTTGTTTTAGTTTTCTTATTGTATTGAATAGAAGAAAGTAAATGAAATATATGTATATATAAATATTATCCCAATAGCATTATTTTTTCATATATTTCATACTTATTCATTACATATATTTTTATAATCTTTCTGGAATGGTTAACGTGGAGGATGAGTCTCATCGCATCGCAGAGACAATAGGTCGTACGTACGCATGAGCAATGGTATTATTCCCTTAATGGTTAAATGGTATGGAATTGGATGGAATATGAATTATATAGAAAAAAAATATCATGTAATATTTATTATTTAAAGCCTTTATATTTATCATTATACCCATTTAAATAAAGTATAGATGAAAAATAGTTTACACCACAACGTGGAGACGGTAAGTAGTACGTATGCACGCATGGTGATATTGTTTTTCTTAGGATGGGTTAAAGGAGGAATATGGTTATACCATAATCATAAAAACATATCAACATATATTATATTTTGTTTTATTAATTTAGTATTGAAAAAAATTAGTAAAATCAAGTATAAGAAGAAAATAACTTTGAAAGTGTTTGTAAAACAATTACCTCTTCTTTGAGTGTCTCCTTTTGATTTGCACAAAAAGACTCCTTAGGTTGGATTTATGCCCAAAGTATTGACTCTAGGATGAATTAAGGAAAGTTTGGAGTATAATTGGGAAGGTTTTTTCTGATATAAAAGGATTTATATGTGTTAATAAAAGAGAAGTAGGGGTCACCTTTTATAAGAGAGGGGAAGGGCACTTTTGGAAACTCTAAAACTATTAATCTATTATCAACTGATTTTAAATTTCAAATAGATCCAAAGTGATTTATTTAGATTATAATTTTATTATGGGTCTAAATCCACCCAACCAATTATTTTTAGACAATTTTAGGTCACAAAATTAACCTTATCTTTTAGATTTAACCCTAAGTTAAACAGTTTAACTATTATCGTGTCTACTTGTCTTTTTATACTATAAGGTTAATATTGTAACTATAAAATTCAAAAAGAACCCAAATTTGGTATTTTATGAAATATTTAAAACTATAAAAGTTATTTTTACAAACCTTATATTTGTATGACTTTTATATCATTTAATAGAATAGTATTTATTTTAAAGTATCATTTATGTCAGTTTTGATACTATTCAATATTTGCATTTTTTAAAATATAAAATCAACATGATAAATTCAAAAAAAATACTTAAAATATGTTACTAACATATATAATTTATCTATAAAATTATTTTATATTATTAATTAAGTTAAATTGTATTTATTTTAATATTATTAATGTCATCTAATTGATTTTTCTTTTAATAAATCAATTACTACATCATCATTGTGTCACCATTTAATTTAATTATTCATTTTCTAAAATTATAAATAAATTTAAATTATGTAGATAATAATTTTATCTTTATAAATACTATTTATATTATACCATAACACTTATATAACCACATATTAAAAATGGTATAGTTATTAAAATTTGAATATGACATTTTTAACTCTTCTTTAAATAAAATATAATAAATGTTCTAATCTAAAAAAAGTAGCTTAAAAAGGATATTATTTTTTTACATATGGTTTATTTTAGACTAAAAATACTAATCCAATTAAATTAGGACAAGTCTTAGGGTAATTTCATCTTATTATAATATTATTTTAACCTTTAATTACCCCATTATCCTTTAACTGTGGAAAATAAAATTCAAAAGTTACTATTCACAAAAAATTATTTTGATCCTATTAGACCACATTTTTTATACTGATTACAACCATGTATGTCTATTTTTCAAAATACAATTCACAAAAGTGGTAAAATTACGTTTAATGCTAATACAACGATATAGTTATAAGGTAGGTAAAAGTGACGATAAAAAGTTAAAAAAACATTTATATATAATTCTACTATAAAATGATTCCAATGAACTATATTGGATTAATATATGTATTATTTATCTATTGTTACTTTAAAATCAATTTATATTAAAATAATTATTTAAATGAAATAGTTGTTTTTTAACATCAATGCAGTAATTTTGATTATTCATCAAAAATTGAAACATTTTAAAAAATTACCAAAAAATCATCCTAAGCTAATTTTGTTATTTCAAATTCAAAAATGATGTCTATTTTAACAAATGAAATTTCTAAGAGTAGATAAAATAAATTTTATTATTTTTCACAAAAGGACATAAAAAGTAGTTCCATTAAGAAAATAGTATTTCTTAACATATAACTATTTTACTGAAACTTATACATTTCATTATAAATATGTTTTATTTATGTGAAATCATTATATATAAAATTTAAAAATTAATTATTACTATTAATATTAATATATTTAATGGATAATTTATAAATATATCATTTAAATAATTATAATACTAAATTTTTGTTTTGTAGAATCTCGATATTGTGTGTAACACAACCAAGTCAGTGTTGTATGAAATATAAGCTATTGAATTTATTTAAATAGATAACGCACTATGAAATCTTGGGGTGTTACATTCTAACCTACTTCAATAAATTGCATCCTCACAATTTAAACTTGGGATTGAAAACTATAGGTTTGACCCTTCAAAATATCTTTATTGAAATCCCATATAAGAAAAGGGATTAATGAGACCCCAATTTTATGATCTTTTCCCTAGAGTTGAATAATTATTTTATTATTCAGATAAGAATTTAATTGATTTGATTCCATGTAATAAGCATAATCTCGTCCTTTTTTGTGATTTGATCTATTTTTACTTCATCCCTTACTCCTAGAAATGAAATTTCAAAATGGATTTTTCATTCCTGAAGCACTTTTTATAAATCATAAGGCCCGCAAGTAGTTACTTCATCCTCTAAATATTTACTAAAACTAATAAGGTTGTCCCAAAGTATCCAATAAATCATAATTTAACCTCAAACAATAACATCCAATGTTCAACTTACTCTATTCCAACTGTAAGACTTTTCCAAAATACTTCTGTCTAAATTTACTATCCAAAAGGTCTCTAAATTTCCAAAATCAATCTTAACATCATATTTTCCAAACAATGTAATGTAGTACTTATTGTCACACACAAAATATTTTATCACCTTTAAATCCTAAATGAAAACTCTTATGTTTCCAAATCCTTAAATAATAAGTACGACAATATGGTCCGCACGAATCTTATAACCATTGATGTAATAATTATTGAATCCAAATACAAAATGTCCTTGATCATCCCACTTCACTCTTAAACCATTCACTATGCTTCAATATCTTATTCCTTAATACCTCCTCCATATCATTTTTCTTTTTCAATATATTTATTACTTGTAGTATAACCATTACTTGTATAACCATGTTGATTATAATCATCAACCAAAGCCTAAATCACAGTCTTAAAAACAATAATCATAGTGTTATAGTCTTGAAGAATTATTTATAGGGTCACCAAATGATGGAATATTAACCTAGGTTATCCACTGCCAAATCCAAAGGATGATATATTATACTTATAATTATCCTCGAATATATCTTAGGGTTATGTTCACTGATTTATGTTTTCAAAATCCAATTTCCAAGGCTATTGCTAAACTTCCTTTGATACCAACTGTAATGCCCCGAGCACAAATTCCCGGAGACGGTTCATTATTTTAATATATTGACATGATTATAAAAATAAAATCTTAAAGGACCAATCAGTTTAGCAGTCTTGAAAAATATATTACTTACATGAACTTTACATTATAATTCAAAACATAAAATACAACATATATAATCCGTTGTGAGCGTTATTATTATCTTAGCTTAACCCTTTGTGTAAATCATAAAAAACATCTTGGAATCCTAAGAAAATGAAACATAAGAAAGGGTGAGATCAGATTTTTATTAAGGTTAAACAAGATAGTAGAAGCTTTCATAAATAACTATAAACTTTAAGGCACGTATAAAACTAAAACACAAGCCTTTTAAACATAAACATGAACATAATATGGAAAGAAAAAAATAAAATAATTCCATTTGAACATTCACATGGATATTATACTAATCTAATGATCACATGTAATATCAATAACTAATATCATAATGAGGGAATGAATAAGGTCAAACATCATAACTATACTATCAAGGCCTCATGCCAAGACCATACATAACCATACCATCAAGGCCTTATGCCAAGACACTAGATTGTCTCATGAGACCTACTGATCCATCAAGGGGCTATAGGAGGCCTCACCCGTCAATTACTAAGTCCAATACATTCCTCATATGAAAATGGTAAAACATAAATAACATAATTATTCATATTAAAAACTAATATATGAAATATGAACACTTTAAATATAAAGCAATAATGGTATTTAAATAGTACATCCATAATCAAACTGATCATAAACCATTCAATAAAATATGGTAAATGATATCATAAGATGTCAACCTTAATTAAACATAAGAACCAACAAATTATATTGACATAGATGAAAATTATCTATTAAAATCATTAAAAATATCTTGAGACAAATACCCTTTTTATTTGAAACCATTTTTTCAAAAGTCGTGAACTTATAAAATAAGAAATTTAAAAAGATATTTTTGAATCAAAGTGTTTCATACCACTCTGAAACTTTTGAAAGGAATTAAAATTTCAAAACATTCATGTCCATATAAATAAATTCTTAAAACCATTTTTAAAACATAGACATTAATGATGAATATTTTGAAGAATAAAACATCTAAAATGATGTTTTAGTTAAAGATCCTCTTATATAAAACCTTAAAAATATTCCTTTTGAAAACAATTTAATGAAATTCAAAATAGTGATAAAATTTTCTTCATAATCCTCTATATATATATAAATAAATATGTATGATAATATCAAGAATATTGAAGTGGATAAAGGATTAATTATTTAAACATTCAAAGCATCTCATACCACTTTGAACATTTAAAAAATAAGTCCAATATCATCAAATGATTCTTTAATACCATGAAAATAAATGTATTCATGATATCAAATATAATAGGGGTATTACATACATCACACATAAGAAATAGGTGGTGAACATGACTTATATCTCATAGAAATTAAAAGTGAGATGAAATTCCCTTACCTTAGGTTTGATACTCTCTGTACGTGTCTGAAAATCCTATATAATAGTTTTAAAAAAATTATTAACTTATAATAGAATAATAATAATATTTATATCATATATTATTCATTTATGACTTTATATTAACCGTTTATTAACAATTCCAAGTTAAAGCAATGTTTTGGGTAATAATTGCTTTGTTTATCATACATGTTTTGACTTGTTATTCTTGATCATATTAATTAGATCATGATTTACTTGCTTCCATAATGTAAAAAATTATTTAAAAATAATATATAATCATAATATAAATATATATAATATTTAGATATATGAAATGGAATACACCGTTCATGGAGATGGTAAGATGTACATACGCATGAACGTTGTTTTTATTTTCGTATCGTATTGAATGAAAGAAAGTAAATGAAATATATATATATATATATATATTATACCAGAAGTATTATTATTTCATACTTATTCATTATATATATTTTTATAATCATTCTTGAATGGTTAACATGGAGGATGAATCTCATTGTGTCGTGGAGACGGTAGGTTGTACGTACGCACAAGCGACAGTATCATTCCCTTAATGGTTAAATGGTACGAAATTGGATGGAATATGAATTATATATAAAAAAATATCATGTAATATTTATTATTTAAGACCTTTATATTTATCATTATACCCAATTAAATAAACTATAGTTGAAAAACAATTTACACCATGGTGTGGAGATGGTAAATCATATGTACGCACGCATGGTGATATTGTTTTTTGTAGGATGGGTAAAAGGAGGAATATGGTTGTCCCATAATCATAACAATATATAAACATATATTTGATTTATATTTATTAATTTAGTATGGAAACAAATTAGTAAAGACAATCAAAAGAAGAAAAGAACTTTGAAAGGGTTGGTAAAACAATTACCTCTTCTTCAAGTGTAGCCTTTTAATTTTCACAAAAGGACTCCTTGGGTTGGATTTTTGCCAAAATTATGTAATATATTATGAATTGAGGAAATTTTTGAGTATAATTGTGTAGTTTTTTCCAAAATAAAAGTCTTTAGATGTGTGAATAAAATATAAGGAGAGGTGCCCTTTTATAAGATAGGGGAGAGGCACGTTTGAAAACTCCAAAACGTTTAATTTATTATAAATTTATTTTCAATTTAAATTAGCTCCAAATTGAGTTATTTCAATTATAATATGAGGATGGGTCTAAATAATCATAAAAAGTTATTTTTAGACAAGTTTAGGTTACAAAATTAACCTTATTTTTTGGATTTAACCCTTTTTTAAATAGTCTAACTCTTACCATGCCTACTTGTCTTTTTATATTATAAGGTTAATATAGTTAGTATAAAATGCCAAAAAAAATCCAAAATTGGGAACTTTATGATATATTTAAAACTATACAAGTTATATGTCCAAAAAATAGATTTTTATGACTTCTATATCATTTAACAAAATAGTATTTATTTTAAAGTATGATTTATGTCTATTTTGATATTATTCAATATTTTTAGTGTTTAAAATATCAAAAAAAATGATAACTTCAAAACTATAATTAAAATATGTCACTAACATATTTAAGTTATCTATAAAATTAGTTTATGTCATTAATTAAGTCAAATTATATTTATTTTAATATTATTAATATCATTTAATTGGTTTTTCTTTTAATAAATCAAGTAGTACATCAACATTGCATCACCAGTTAATTTAATTATTTATTTCCTAAAATTTGAAATAGATTATAATTATATAGATAAACATTTTATCTTTCTAAATATTATTTATATTCGACCATAAAACTTATATAACTACATATTAAAAATGTTATAGTTATTAAAATTTGAATATGACATTTTTAACTCTTCTTTAAATAAAATATAATAAATGTTCTAATCTAACACAAGTGGACAAAAAAAGAACATATTTTATGAAACTATTGTTTATTTTGGACGAAAATCCCCTATTAAATAAAATTAAGAAAAGTTTTAGGGTAGTTTTAAATTATTATAAAATTATTTTTACCTTTAATTACTCTATTTACCTTTAACTACGGTAAATAAAATTCAAAAGTTATTATTCACCAAAATTATTTTGATCCAATTAGACGACATTTTTCATAATTATTATAACCATGTATGTTTTTTTCGAAATTCAATTCATAGAAGTAGTAAAATTATGTTTAATGCTAATCCGCCAATGTGGTTAAAAGGCCAGTAAAAGTAATGTTCAAAAGTAAAATAAATTTTATATCTAATTCTATTATAAAATAATTTCAATTAATATTTGATTAATATATGTATTATTTATCTATTTTTAATTTAAAACCAATTTACATTAAAAAAAATATTTAAATGAAATAGTCGGTTTTTAACATCAATGCAGTAATTTTCACTATTCATCAAAAACTGAAACTTTTCAAAAAAATTCAAAATTTTAATCCTAAAATAATTTTGATATTATGAATTCAAAAATTATATATATTTTAACAAATTAAATTTCTAAGAGTGTCTAAAATTAATTTTAATATTTTTCACAAAAGGACATAAAAAGTGGTTCTTTTAAGAAAATAGTATTTCTTAACATATAACTATTTTACCAAAATAAATAAATTTCATTATAAATATGTTTTACTTATGTGAAATCATTATGAGTAACATTTAAAAATTACTTATTACTATTAATAATACTATATTTAATGGATTAATTATAAATATATTATTTTAATAATTATAATATTAAAGTGTTGTTTCGTAGAATCTCGATATTGCAGGTAACGCAGCCAAATTTGTGTTTCATGAAATATAAGTTATTGAATTTATTTAAAAAGATAACATACTTTAAAATCTTAGGGTGTTATAGGTTGAGTTGTTAGAATTGAAAAAGTGGATAAAGTAATTTCTTGATAAGGGTTTCATCCACCCTAGGACTTCACATTGGGGTGCTCCTGATCTATTTGTTAAAAATAAGGATGGTTTAAAGAGACTTTTCATTGACTATAGATAACTCAATGATATAAATATTAAGAATAAGTATCATTTTCCTAATATCTATGACTTGTTTGATTAGATCCAGTGAGCAAAGTATTTTTTAAAGATTGATATCAGGTCCAGCTATCAATAGTTGAAGGTAAAGGAGGAAGAAATTATAAGGATAACATTCCATACTAGGTATGGTCATTATGAGTTTCTGTTTATTCCATTTAGGTTAACGAATGAACCCACAATATTTATGGATCCAGTAAATATAGTATTCCATGAGTATTTAGATAAATTTTTTGTTGTGTTTATCATTGATATTATGGTTTATTCTAAAAGTTGTGATTAATATGAGAAACACCTAAGGATTATTTTGAAAATTTTAAAATAAAATAAGTTATATGAATGTTTAATAAATGTGAGTTTTAGTTACAATATATATCATTCCTTGGGTATAATTTTATAAAGATGGTATAATTATTGATCCTATTAAAACTAAAGTGGTGGAAGACTTCCAAGGCCTAAAAATATCACTTGGATTCAAGGTCTTATTGGATTAGTGGGTTGATACTGATGGTTTGATAAAAAAAATCTCATATATATATTCCATTAACTAATTTAACTCAAAAAAGACTAAAATTAATCTGGAAAAAGGAACGTGATGAATGTTTCTAGTAATTGAAAATGATATTGGTTAATGCTCCAGTGTTATCCTTTCTAAAAAGAAATAGTGAATTTGTTATTCATATTGATTCTTATTTTAAGGGACATGTTTTTTTAATACAGAATAATCAGGTAATCATGTATTCATCTCATAAATTTAAACCCCATGAGTATAATTATCCTACACATGAAATTGGGTTGGATACAACAGTTTTTTCTATAAAAATATAGTGGCAACATCAATATGGGGAAAAGTGTGAAATATATATGAATCACAAAAGTTAAAAGTATATATTCACTCAAAAAGAGTTGAATATGAGGCAGAGAAGATGGCTAGAACTGATTGAGTATTATGATTTCACAATTCACTATCATCCAGGTAAATTAAATAAGTTTTTTGATGACTTGAGTTAAAAATAAAATGCATCATTAACTATGTTAAATAAGGAACATGATAATTTATTTATTGATTTAATAAATGTTGGAATGGAAATTTTATATATAGAAACTCCTTCTCTTTTAACTTCGATATCAGTGTAGTCATCTTTGTTAGACAGAATTAATCAGGCTCACAAGAAAGATCATGGTTTGCAATAAAGAGTAAAATTGTTCAAAGATGGTGTGTTGTTTGAGTTTAATATGGATAAAGAATGTGTTATCAAATTTGGAAAGTGATTATGTGTTCCAAGTGATTCCTAGTTGAAGAAGAAACTATTAAGTGAAGCTCACAACTCTCCATTTTTTGATTCATCTTGGTAGTACCAATTTTTATAGAGACCTTCAAGAATATTTTTTTATGGGAAGGTATGAGGAAGGATACGGTTGATTTTATCCTGAAATGTTTGACTTGTCGGTAGGTTAAAGCTAAATGATAACTACCTAATGGGATGATTCAACCTTTTTTAGTGCCAGAATGGAAACGGTAGAACATATCCATGTACTTCGTGATGGTATTACCAAACATATATTGAGGTAATAATTTGATTTTGGTTATTTTTGATTGTTTCAATAAATCTATGCATTTTATACCTATTTAAGATACTGAGAATTTGGATAAACTTACTAGAATCTATCTTAAAGATATAGTTAGATTACTTGGGTTCCCACTCTCCATTGTATCTGATAATGATCTCAGGTTTAAATCAAATTTTTGGAAAGGACTTTAAAAGCTGATGGGTATAAAATTAATTTTCAGTACAGCTTTTCATCCTCAATCCAATGGGAAATGTGAGCATAAAATTCATAATTTAGATGATATGCTTAGATATTTATCATTATATTATTAGGGAATTTGGGATCAGAATCTATATTTAGTTTAATTTTATTATAATAATAGTTTTCATTCAAGTATAAAGATGACATTTTTCAGGAATTATATGGAAAAAAGTGTAGGACTCAATCATATTGGGAAGAAGAAATTTTTGGGATAAAAATTGGTAGAATAAATGGTTGAGAAAGTAAATATGATTCATCACCACATGAGGAAATCATAGAAAAATAAAAATATTTATGTGGATAACCAAAGAAAATACCATTCATTTGAGGTAGGTGATCATGTTGTTCTTAAAATATCTCCTTGGAAATATATAATGCATTTTGGTAAAAAGAAAAATATGCTCTCAGGATTCATTATACTATATGAAATTATAGAGAAAATGGGATCAATTGCTTATCAGGTTGACTTAACTCTGAGTTTATCTTAGGTATATGATGTGTTTTAGGTTTCTTTTCTAAGGAAGTGTGTGTCAGATGCATATCATGTTTTCATCCCTGAAGTGGTATGGTTAGAGGATAATTTCTCTTCTAAAGAAAATTTAGTTTATATTTTTTATCATAGATATTAGTTAATATAAAATAATTTGATTCATTGAGTTAATTTATTAGGGAAGAATCAATTTATTGAGGAAGAAACATGGAATTGTAAAATGTTATGAGGGAAAAATACCCTCACATCTTTAAGTAATAAAATAAAATTGGGAGGACACAATTTCTAAATGGATAAAGAATGAAAAACATAGGTATTATTATAAATAAATAAATATTATGGTTTATAAATATTCATTTTATGAATTCATATAAATTATAGTTTTATAAATGACTTTATCTAATCTTTGAATTGAAAAATGAATAGTTTTATTTAACTAAATTATTTTTCCATGTATTACATGGTTTTATTTAAAAGTTAAATTTGTTGATTTTATAAATTGAATTTGATAAATTTTAATTAATTTTTTGAATAAACATATCAAATATATCTTAGGTTTATTTTTTGGGATGTTTCTAAGAAGATTGGATTTTTTTAGTGAATAATGCAAAATGTTGATATTTACAAAACTGCCATTTATTTTCTTTAAATTAAGTAATTTAAATGTCTCATACTATTTTGGATTTTATTTTAAAGTAAAATAATATTAATTTGATTAAAAATAATCATAATTCTATATTAATAAACATTATATTTTATTTTGGTATAAGTTTATTTTTATGCTTAAAAATGCAATTTTCTAAAAATTGTTCTTCATTGTGTTTTTTGAAACTTATATTAAAAGTAATTTTTAACACTTATAAAAATTAAATATTGAAAAATATATTCCATATTTGGAATCATGAGGTTTAAATTTATTAGTGATTCCAATTTTTTATCATTATGAATAGTAAACATAGTAAACATGTGTCGTCATAGTAAAGGATAAATCAAGTTAATTAAGGTAAAAACTAAGTGATAAGGAAAAAAATATTATATTAATTATTATTGGATGACTATATTTTAACCCTTATCACCTTATATCATAATTTTAGTTTTCTAACAGCAACTTTCCAATGAATAAGTCTTTATATTACTTTAAAACATTAAATAATTACAAGAGTGTCACTCCCCTCACTAATAAAAGGGATCCTATTATCCTACCTTACTCACACATTTTGAGTACTATAGTTCAACTAAGACCTAAAAAAATCTCTCCCAAACATCCCTCCCCACTTCCTAGAGGTCATGTTATCAAAATATGAATCATATAAGGCTTAAGGTGTAAGCCAAAGGAAGATATCTGAGGAGAAGGTATAAGTCCTAACCGACCTATTTCAAGTTTGTTTCTTCTTCTACCTCCTTAAAATATATTCTAACCACTATAACATAATTACATAAATATCTTATTTATACTGAAATGTTATTATATTGATGTAATAGTTATTTTATATCTCTTTTCTAACCCATGGTAAATTAAAACATCAGTCGTTTGTATGTGTGGACAACCAGCTCCATGAAGTGATGTGTTTTTTTTTCCATCACCGACTCACACATATGGTTATAAAAATAAAATTAATGAATACATAATATTTTATTGAAATTTTTATGATTATTTAAATATAATATATTACTACCTTATTACCCTTTCCATCCATTTTAAATTGATAATTTCACTTATGTGTGCGTGTGGAATACCACCTCCATGAAGTGATGTGATTTATTTTTCATATCTACCCTAAAAGAATGGTCATAAGGAAAAAATTAATAAATAAATATGAAATTTATACAATATTTATGATTCTAGAAAAGTGAAATATTATCAAATATATTTATTTTTCACCTGCTAGAGAAATAAAAACATCATTCATGCATACGTACATATTGTTATCTTTATAAAATGATGTGATTCATTTTTCATGAATTCTTAAATAGTTGGTTTTAAAAGTGTATTAAATGTATAAATATAATAATTATAAAAAAATTAATATTATAAAGGTAATGTAACTATATTCTATTTGACCATGGTCAACACACCGATATCGTTTTAAGGTTATAAACTGAACAACCTTTAAATGTCCAATGTGAACATAACCATTTTAGTAACTAAAAATGTCATGGAAATTGTATAATCCCATTATTATTTTCAGTTATTCCTAACCCCCCCCCCCTTGTTTGAACTTGGTTTGGTTTCTTTTGGGGTCGTTCCGGGTGAATTTCCGAGCATTCTGGAGGTTTCTGGGCAGGGGAACAGTTTGAACATGATCTGCGCATGGTCAGGGAAAATCATGCGTCAGTACCATGTTTTGGACAATGGGATCTACACGGTCTGCGCACGGTTTTCCCTAACCATGCATAGCTTCCCAGCAAACTGTGTGGACGTAATTTTCCAGATCTGAAATTTTTAATAAAATTTTTCGAGATCTCTTTTTTAGTCCCAAATGGACCTCCTTTGACCCTAATCTGTCTCTCCCTTCCTCAGAGCTCCAAAGGGAAATTTTTGGTGCCTCAAACCCCTCCCAGATGCAATCTGAAGCTTGAGGAACGACCTTCAATCTTAATCCAGTTAGTTTCCTCCTCCCGTTATCTACCTCCAAAATTATCCCTCTTTCTCCTTAGGGTTCCATAGATCTTGGTATTTATTTTTAGATCTAATACCTCTTATTTTGGGATCTTAAACCTAGGTTTGATTCCCATTTGCATGATCTTCATTCTTTGGGGAAAATCCCGATTTGGATTTGGTGTTGCAAGATTTGTGGTTTTCGGTCGTTGGTTATGTTACAATGCCCAATTTTTATTTAACCTAATTAATTTATTTAAATTTCAATTTTTTGTATTTAAATTAAAATTTTAATATGTGAATAAAATTTCTTTCAATCCTTTTGTTGGAAAAAACCCAATTCCAATGAATTGGGGTTTTTGAGGAAAAATGGGTTTTCGGCTTGGAATTGGAATTTGGTGAGATTTAAATTTTTTAATTTAAATTTTGGTTTTGATGGGAATTTAATCTGTTGGAATTTTTATTATAATTGAATAAAAATTTATTTGATTGAAAGTTTGTGAAAAACCCCCGATTCAAGTGATTTGGTGGTTTTGGATGAAAATGATGTAATTATTTAGAAATTGAATTTTTGAATTCAAATGTGAAATGGATTGTGAAATTTCATGATTTGGTTTCAAATCCTAGTTCTATGAAAAATGGGTTAAGATGTTTTGATGGAAACCTTAGGGTCTCATCTTGGTGAAAAGAAATGTTTTTTATTAAAAACCCATTATGGTTTTTAAAGAGAAAGTTGGCATATTTGAAATGGAAAATGGGATGAATTTCATTTTATGTTATAAAATGAATTGCCCATAATTGAATTTTACTTGAGCACATGCAAGACTTAGGTAGTTAGTGAGTTATTTTGTGTGGCACTTCATGATTCTACAACGTTTTAAAACATCATATCAGCACATCCCATTCCTTAAGGGATAGTGATGAATCCATTTACCTTAGACCTAAAGGAGAGTATGTACATACTTTTCCATATTAACGGTGTTGGATCCATATATCCTAGAACTATCATAGCTATTTTTCACATGACCATGTTTATCGCTTGTTTTCATTTTTGAATGAATATATATTCCATCATTATAAACTATTTTACATGCCTTGAGAATGTATATAAACTATTTATATAAAATTTTTATTTAATCCATTTGTGATAATTATTGTTTATTCAGATTATCCTTTTATTAAAATAAAATTCCATCTTTTGAAATGTTTTACATCATTGAAATGTATAGCATTATTTGCTAAAGGTATTTCCATATTCTAAACTATATAGAAATATTTGTCTAAATATGCTTTGTTAATGCCAAACCCATTCATTTTAAAATTGAAAGCACATTTAGGTTAAATTTATATTGGCATCTATTATGGAATCCTTGGGTGAAATATTACTGGGATTTGGTTCACACTCTACTTTTTCCTTCTGGTGTTTGTAGATTATCTCCTTCCAGGTTCGAGCAAAGGAAAAGTATCTTTTAGAGCTGGATCCTGCTGTTAAAATTTGGTCTTGGTAAGTTGTTTCCTTAGGGACTTTGGGTTGTTTTTCCCCCTTTTGTACTTGGGTTGTAGTACTTTGGAATTTTTTCCTACTTTACTTATGCTACTTTACTCTCAATGGATTTTTCCTTTAATATGCATATTGTTTTGTTTTTCTTTCTGTATTGTTGGTGTTAAAATAATTCCCACTTTCATTTTGTATTATGTCAGGTGCTAGTTGCTAACCCATGGGGATCAAGAACTCCCTTCAGGCTATGTCAAGACCGACTCGGTTATCGGGATACCAGGGTACTCGGTTGGCTTGTGACAAAGTGGGGCCAGAGGGGAAGGTTCAGCCTTTATCTTGAAGTCAGTATGCATTGTGAAATCTTATCAAGACTTAAGAGGTAGTTGTGATTGATTTCATGTCCATCTATCACTATAATGAACCTTAATTAACCATGGGTAGTAAGGGAAAGATGTGTTGCGGTTTAGTTATAGTCTTTTATCTATTTTGATTTGGATAGAGTGAAATCCATATCTTGGTTATCCATTATATTGGGATTAATTTCCATTCTTTCTCAGTTTGAGCATTGCCTAATGTCTTCCTTGTTGTCTACTAATGTTTTATAGCATCATTCCTCCAAGAAGATGTATGAATCAAACCCAGGAGGAAGCTACTGTTGAACCTTAGTGAGTGAATCATGTTCTAGATCTGAATCTGATTGAGGTGATCATGTGCACTGTCCAAGCTCTAGGATAGGAACCCCCTCCAGTTCTTGTTCAAGAACCAGTTGTGGAACCTCATAGGGACCTTCTCAAGATTAGTTCTCAAGAGTTCCTTTGCCAGAAACCAACACTGTTCAAAGGCTCAAATGATCCTAAAGAGGTTGAGGAATGATTGATCATTTTGGAATGCTTGTTTGGGTTTTTAGACACACCTGAGGAGATAAAGGTAAAGTGTTACACCTTCATGCTGGAAGCACCGAGAAGAAGATGGTGGGACACTATGGTGACGGTGAAGAAAGATGAGGTCTTAGAGTGTAAATACTTAAAATTTATTTTCACCGACCAATTCTATCCATATTTGATGCTTCTAACCAAGTTTATAGAGTTTTTTAGACTGGAGTAGGCTGACAGGTCTGTGGAAGAGTATGTAAACCATTCTACTGAGCTTGTGCAATATTTTCCTGAGATAGTTTCTAATGAGAGGATGAAGGCTCAAAGATTCAATTTGGGACTTCATCATCATATATGTTATCAAGTTTTCTTGCTGAATTTTCTTTCTTATGCCGATTTAATGGATAAAGCACTGATGGTTGAGATGGACCTGGCTGGTAAATAAGGATTTTTGAGAGTTTATTTTCTCCAAGTGGTAGTGTGAGTTCCTTTAAGGGAAAAAGGAAGTGTGATGATTCTCATGGAAGTTCTAGATGACAAGTTTTTTCTAGAGCTCTTGCATTACCAGGAAGAGGCCCTTTAGTTTGTTACCAATGTGGAAGGCCAGGGTATTCTAAAAAGTTTTTCACTGAGGCACCAAATAATTGTGGCTCCTACAGACGTTCAGGGAACTTGTAGAGGTTCTGCCATATTTATTCCACTCCACACAATGGAAAATATCATCAGCTTCTCCTAAAACTATGGGGAAATCATATTATTCATGTGAAAATGGGTTATAGCCAGAAAAATCTGAAACAAAGATTCTTCATGTAGTGGAAGAGTCTCTAAAGAAAGCAGAAATGGGTCTAGAAACCATGAGAGATACCATCACTATAGCTTCATCATTAGTGACTTCTTTATTTGATACTGATGAATCTCATTCATTTATTTCAACTCATGTTGTTAATATTCTTAATCTTACTATAGATATTTTGTCTTGTGCAATGGATATTACTACACCCCTTGGTACAGAGAGAGAAAAACGTCTTCTTAGTCCCCCTTGTGTTTTCTATCTATCAGATGTTGAGTTAGATTGGACCTTTTGGGTTTTTGATATGAAATATTTTGACCTCATATTCAGGATGGATTGTCTCATTACCAATAAATACTAGATTTATTACTATCTTCGACAGGTCTCCTTCATTACACTTGGTGGTGTGTCTCTTGTGTTTCTAGGAGAATGGGACATGAGGTTAAGCAGGGTCGGACCTTCTTATCCAAAGTTGGGGAAAGTAATATCAGTCATTGCCTTTGACTTGGAGTAGGAATCTTTGAGTGGGTATCTCTCTCCAGTCATCATTGAGTTTCACGATGTGTTTTCTTCTAACATCTCTGGTTTTCCATCGGTGAGAGAGGTTGAGTTTTCCATTGACTTGATTCCTAGCACTCAACCAGTATTTATTCCCTCTTACCACATGGAACCAAATAAATTAAAATAGATGAATTCACAATTGTACGATCTTTATAATAAAGGCTTTATATGCCCGATCATGTCACCCTAGTTGGAGCTGGTTCTATTTTCCAAGAAGGATGATGGTTCACTCCGCCTTTGCATTCATTACTAAAAGATCAATCGAGTAACAGTAAAGAACAAGTATTAGGTAGTACATATTTATGATATATTTTATTAGTTTAAAGGGGAGAAGTGTTTCTCAATGATTGATCTTTTCTTAGGTTACCATCAGTTTAGGAAAAAAGAATCTAACATTTAGAAAACTGCATTTTGGAGTAGGTATGGACATTATGAGTACCTTGTCATGCCCTTTGGTCTAACCAATTCTCCAGAAGTTTTCATGGATTTAATGAAAACGGTTTTCCATGAGTATCTAGATACCATTATTGTGGTATTTGTGGATGATATCCTTGTGTACTCTAAATATAAGGAGGATCATGTGCATTATCTGAGAACAGTGTTGAGTTTGCTGAGAAATCACTAACTCTATGCCAAGCTTTCGAAGTGTGAATTATGGATTTAGGAAGTGAATTTATTGGGACATGTGGTGTCGAAACATGGGATATAAGTTGATCCTAAAAAGGTAAAATCATTTATGACATGTAAACAACCATATAATGTCTTCGATATTCAAAGAATCTTGGGTTTATCCAGATACTACCATCAGTTCATGAAGGAATTATCAAAGTTGTCTTCTTTGATGACTGCTCTTACCCAAAAGGGAGTGAAGTTTGTGTGGATTTAGAAATTCCAAAGTTCTTTTAGTGATCTGAAACATCTTTTTTCTACTACGTCGGTTTTGAATCTTCCAGTAGCTAGGTAGGGCTATGTGTTCTTTTTCAATGCATCTGGTTCAGACTTGGGTTGCGTTCTTATGCAAGGTGATCATGTTTTTGCCTATGGATCTCGTCAACTTAGGATGCATGATAAGAATTATCCAACCCATGACCTTGAATCGGCAGCTGTAATACATGCTCTCAAGAGCTGGAGGCATTATCTTTATGGTGAAAGTTCTACTATGTTCTCAGGCCACAAAATCTTGAGTTATATCTTCTCTTAAAAAGATTTGAATGTCCACTAAAGGCTTTGGGTGGAATGCCTATAGCCTTTTTATGTTGACATCACTTATAACCTGGGGAAAGGGAATGTCATTGTAGATTCTTTGAGAAGGAATATTATGACCCAGGCCGTGAAATAATATTTTGAAGAGTGGAACTTCATGGCTCTATTTGTACGATTACATATTGGAGTTTAGGAGACAGGGGTCGAGGTTTCCTTAACTGGTGTTCAGTTGACATCCTCTCTTCTTGAAATGATTCTTTATTACCAATAGCTTGATGATGAATTCCATAGAATTAGATACTCTCTTAATGGCGGGTAGATGGTTTCCCAGTGGGCGTTCTCTAAAGAGGGAATTCTATGCTATCGGAATAGTTTGGTGGTACCGTCTTCGGTAAGGAAAGCTATGATGGGGGATTTTCATAACTCCCAATGGGATATGAAACCATGAACCACAAATATGTTCTACAACATGAGGTAGAAATTATGGTGGCTAGGTATGAGGTGAGGCATTGTTGAGTTTGTCTATCATTTCTATACATGCCAATAGGTAAAAGATGAGCACCAGAAACCTTCGGGGTTTCTTCAACCACTTCAAGTCCCTAATTGGAAGTGGGAAAAGATCTCTATAGACTTCGTGGTTGGGTTTCCATGTACCCAAAGGAAGAAGAATTGGATTTGGGTGGTGATCGATAGGCTGGCGTAATCATCCCACTTTATACCCATTCGTGATATGGCCAAATTTGAGGAGTTGGGAAGTCTATATGTGAAAGATATTTTTCAGTTTCATGGAGTTTCATTATCTATAGTCTCTGATAGAGATCCTCAGTTTACTTCTCGCTTTTTGAGAGGCCTTTAAGAGGAACTGGGATGTCGTGTTTGTTTGAGAACGGCATACCATTCGCATTCGGATGGCCAGATAGAAAGATCTATATAGATTCATGAGGATATGCTTTGGGCTTGTGTTCTCGACTTTGGTGGAGCATGGGATGAACATTTGGGACTGGATGAGTTTTCTTATAACAATAGTTACCATTCTATGATCAGAATTGATCCTTTTGAGGCCTTGTATGGGCAACCTTGTAAATTCCCATTGTGTTGGTCATAGATCTATGAGAGTTCCTGGGTTAGACCGAGCTTGGTCCAAGAGAAGACAGTAAATATTTAGTTGATTCATTAGAGAATGTTGATAGATCATAACCGATAAAAGTCTTATGCACACCATCATCATTAAACTTTGGAGTTATCAGTTGGTGACCAAGTCTTCTTCAAAGTTTTACAATGATTGGGTCATCAATGGCTTGGGAGGAAAGGGAAGCTTACTCCTCATTTTTTTTACCGTTTAAGGTTGTTGAGAATGTGGGAAAAGTTTCATACTGGTTAGAACTACCACCACAGCATACATCAATACAAAACATGTTTCATGTATCTCAACTTCTAAAGTATCTATCTGACCAATCTCACATTCTGATTTGGTGTGATCTTGAAGTGGAACCAGATTAACTTTGATTGAACAACTAGTAAGGATAGTTGATTATGAGACCAAGGTAATTTTGGGGGGAACAATACCTTTGGTTTGAGTGCTATGGTAGCACAGTTTTGATTCTCATGAGACATGGGAGAGAGAGGCATTGATGAGAGAGTAGTGGCCTCATCTTCTTAGCGGGGAGGCTTCTTCGTGGGTTTTATGGGGACAGAAATTTTCTATGGTGGGGAGGTTGTAATATCCCATTACAATTTTCAAGTATTCCTACCCCACCCCACCCCCCTCTTGTTTGATATTTGGTTGGGTTTCTTATGAGGTCATTTTAGGTGAATTTCTAATAATTATGGAGGTTTCTAGGTAGGGGCATGGTTTTCACATGTCCTGTGCAGGGTTTGGGAAAACTGTGCACTAGTTCCATTTTTTGGATAGTGGGATTTTCATGGTCTGGGAATGGTTTTACCTAACCGTGCACATCTTCCCAAGAAACAATGCGGACGGAATTTTCCAAATCTGAAATTTTTAATAAAATTTCTCGTGCACCCATTTTTAGTTCTGGATGGACCTTCTTCGATTATAATCCATCTATCCCTTCCTCTAAGGGAAGTTTTTGGTGCCTTGAAACCCTCTCAGATGTAATACAAATCTTGAGGAATGGCCTTCGATCTCAATCCAGTTAGTTTTATCCTCTTGTTCTCTACGTCCTGCATTCTCCCTCTTTATCCTTAGGGTTCCATATATCTTGGTATTGATTTTAAATTATAATACCCCTTGTTTTGGTATATTAAACCTAGGTTTGATTCCCATTTGTGTGATCTTCATTCTTTGTGGAAAAATCCCAATTTGGATATGGCGTTGAGAGATTTGTGGTTTTCAGTAGGTGGTTCTGTTACAATGCCCATTTTTTATTGAACCTAATTGATTTATTTAAATTTAAATTTTTCATAATTAAATTCAATTGTTTAGATGTGAATAAAATTTCTTTCAATCCTTTTGTTGGAAAAAAAACCCAATTCTGATGAATTGGGGTTTTTGAGGGAAAATGGGTTTTTGGCTAAGAATTGGAATTTGGTGAGATTTAAATTGTTTAATTTAAATTTTGGTTTTTATGGGAATTGAATCAATTGGAATTCTGATTTTAATTGAATAAAAATTTATTTTATGGAAATTTTATGAAAAAACTCGATTCAAGTGATTTGGGGGTTTGGGATGAAAATGATGGAATTTTTTAGAAATTGAATTTTTTAATTCAAATGCGAAATAGATTGTGAAATTTCATGATTTGGTTTCAAATCCTGGTTTTTTGAAAAATGGATTAAGATATTTTTATGGAAACCTTAGGGTCTCATCTTACAAAAAACACCTTTTTTTTAAAACCTGTTATGGTTTTTAAAGAGAGAGTTGGTATATTTGAAATGGTGAATGGGATGAATTTCATTTTCTGTTATAAAATAAATTTTCCATCATTGAATTTTACTTGAGCACATCAAGCCTTAGTTTGTTAGTTAGTTATTTTTGGGTGGCACTTTACGATTCTACAACATTCTAAAACATCATATCAGCACATCCCATTCCTTAGACGATGGTGATGAATCCCTTTACCTTAGGCCTAAATGTCATATGTATATACTTTTTCATATTCACAGTGTTGGATCCCTATATACTAGAACTATCGTACCGATTTGGCACATGATCATGTTGATCGCTTGTTTTAATTTTTTAATGTGTATATATTCCATCATTATAAACAATTTTACATGCCTTGAGAATTTATATAGACTGTTTATATAAATTTTTTATTTAAGCCATTTGTGAGAATTTTTGTTTATGAAAAGTATCCTTTTATTAAAGGAAAATTCTATATTTTAAAATGTTTCCATCATTGAAATATATAGCATGATTTTTTAAAGGTATTTACATATTCTAAACTGTAGAGCATTATTTGTCTAAATATGATTTGTTAATTCCAAACCCATTTGTTTTAAAATTGAAATCACATTTTAGTTAAATTGATATTGGAATCTATTATGGAATCCTTAGGTGAAATCCTAATGGTATTTGGTTCGCACCCTACTTGTTCCTTCGAGTGTTTGTAAATTATCTCCTTTTAGGTTCAAGAAAATGAAAAGGATCTCTTAGAGGTGGATCCTACTATTGAACTTTGATCTTGGTAAGTTGTTTCCTAAGAGACTTTAGGATATTTTTCCCCTTCTTTTACTTGGGTTTTAGTACTTTGGTGGTTCTGTTTGTTTTACTTTTGGTACTTTACTCCCAGTAGAGTTTTCCTTTGATATGCATACTATCTTGTTTTCCTTTATTTCCACATTGTTGGTGGAAAAATCATTCCCACTTTCAGTTTGTATGATGCCATGAGATATTCATCGACCCATGGGGATCGGGAATTCCCTTTGGGCTATGTTATGACTAACATGGTTATCAGGTTACCAGAGTACCCGGGTTGGTTCGTGATAGCAATAAATGAAACGAAAGAAATTATAATAATGAAATGAACATGAAAAATTTTATTAATAAAGTATAAATCTAATATAATTTTATAATTCTGGAGTTATATAACATGTGAGTCCAGACTGGAGTTCAGGTAAGGGATTTTTTTTAAAACCTTATTTTAAAGTAATCCTATCAAATATTTCTCCTCTATATTCATGTTCTTAAAAAAATTACAATATTATTCTTATTTA
This sequence comes from Viscum album, assembly GCA_963277665.1. Classification (NCBI taxonomy): domain Eukaryota; kingdom Viridiplantae; phylum Streptophyta; class Magnoliopsida; order Santalales; family Viscaceae; genus Viscum; species Viscum album. The sequence goes on along the minus strand of OY728125.1, from coordinate 126,984,271 downwards.
TACACTGAATATTTTTAAAAGTCATTTTTAACTAATTTTGAATTTCTTTTGTCAAAAATACCAATGGATTGAGTTGGATTTGTTGACAATGGGACAAGTTGTGTCTTTTCATCTAAATGAAGAAAGTTTGATTTATTAACAATAGAATTTTTCATCCCATTAGTGATGGATAATGTGAGTTTTTGAAAGAAAAGTATTGATTGATATTCATGGTGGATTTATTAAAAAATTGATGATTTGTTATGAGGATAGAGACCATAAACAAACTGGAAGTGAAGCTCCATGAGTTGTATTGCACAAGGGTGAAGACATTCCAAGTAGCGAAGGCCATTCCCATATTGAAGGGTATTTTGATGTGAATTTGTCTAAAACTATAAAAAAATAATCCCATATTTGAGGGAATGGTGAAGTTAGAGATAATTCTAGGTGAATCCATGCTCATAGCCTTTGGTGTTTTGATGAAAAGAAGGCCCAAAACAAGCAAACTAAAAGGGAATATGCCTATGGTGGTCCCCACGGTGGAATACCAATAAAGCTATCCAAAATAGCCAGTGTAGGAGTTCTATGAATGTGGGGAAAATTCATGGTTGATAAGTAGATTTTAAATGAAAAACATTCAATATTTTTACACCACAACATATTAAAGAATTTTTGGTCAAGTTGTTGTTCTACATCAAAGATATATAGTTCAAAGGAGGCTGACACAGTATAGTCCATGCTGTAGAAGTGGGCATAGTGGTTCAAGATAAACCTAATGCAATATAGGGGATCCCAAAATGAGTGTAGTAGTGTATGAAGGTAGTTTTTATCAATAGGTTGAGTATCATTCCAAAACATCCATAGGTAGAGAACCACACTCATGGTGTTTGGGGTTTTGAGGGGAAAACAACCAAAACATTTCACCAGGTGGTGGTGTTTGAAATGTTGGTATATAGAACAAAAAATCAAGAGGAATATTCTTAGGTGATGTTTGAACCAGTATTTAACAATTGATATGTCATGGATCTTGGTTTTAGACTATGATACTAGCCAAGATTGTAGGTGATTATCAAAATTGAATTGGTGAATTTATTTGGAATAAACTCACATGTTGTAAAGGAGTTTTTTTCAGGTGTATATAAAGTAGATATGGTTTCAATTATGAGGTGAAATCATTAAGGAGTTTATAGATGAGTTTTTTAGAAAATTTAATATCCAAATCTAATATTGATAGGTGTCCAAGTGTTCGGTACATGGCATCCCTATTTCAATAATGTAGATTATCTATAACAAGTGGTTGAATAGTGAACTGTTTCATATCCAAAATTCAGAAGAAGGAAGGAGAGTTCTATGTGAGGGGATAGAATCATGAGGAATTATAAACTGTTGAAGATCTTTCCAACAAGAATAAGGGCGATCCCTGATGTGTAGTGAAGGTGGTATTCCATAATTTCTCTGGAAAGAGAAGAGAGGTGTTGCATCAATGAGATACTCACATATTTTGATGAAGTAGACTAAGTGGACTTAAATAGATAATCTATTTATAGTGAAGGGTGAATTTCATACAATAGTTTCTATAGAAGGTACCTACATGTATAAAAAATATGAAGATGATCCTCTCCACCAATAGTGATCTAACAAAGGAGCATTCGGGGGAGTGACTCTTGGGAAGTAGTGATTTATCCCTAAACCAATGTAAAGGAGAGTGACCCCTTGTGAAAAGTAAAGCTTTATAGTGATTTGTTGCATGAAAAATTACTAATTCATGCTCCTTGGATATAGCCAATTGAGGGTGAACCAAGTAAATTCTCATGTCCCAACTTAATTTATGAATGCACACCAAAACAGGTCAAGAAATATAAAGTATATTTGGTGAAGTGATACCTTAAAAGGATTAAGATTTTTAATTGGATAATCACTTTGTATACCCTAATTAATCCATCCCACCCCACCCTAAGGGTAACCTCACTATAAGTCCCTATTGTGGGACCAAAAATTGGTATTAGAGCGATATGTTCTTTTTCCTGGGATATTATTTTCTCTAACTTGATATGAAGTTGTAGAAAAAATATAACGTCCACAAATGAAGTCTCCTTCATTTTATGGGAAGGATTTCAAAACATGGAAAAAGTTGTTCATAATTTTTATATAGGAATCTCTTGGAGTTCCTTGAGAAGTGTTTGAAGATGGAATTATTTTTTTAAGATAATATAGAGATATTTTTTAGACAAATCAAAGAAACATTTAAATTGATTCTTTGTTCAAAATATGAATTAAGGGAATCTCTTGAAGAAGATATCTACAAATATATTAATTAGTGTATATTATCTAAAGATATGTGGATGAAGTTGGAAAATATTTTTGTAAAATAAGATAATTCAAAAGAAAATTTCCTTATGTTAAAATGAAAAAGGAATAAAAACAAGAGGAAGTCATCCCAGAATTAGTATTCTCCATACAAGGTAAAATATGAGCCTAATATCATCTTTTATTATAATCCTTCTATGGAGAAAGGATGTAAAATTTCAGACTCTCTCTTGGATCTAAAAAGGAGGTGTGATTTTGGTGACGAAGAATCAACAACATCAAGTAGATATTAGAATGAATTCCCATTCAATAATAAAAAATAAAAATGGATAATCATGTGTGGAGTGAACTGTTTTATGATTAAATATTTTCCCATGGAAAAAAAATATTGAGAAGAGAATAAGTAGATTTAAATCTTAGAATAAAAAATTGGAATAAAAATGAAGAATCAAAAAGATGTGATTAATGATATTTCCCATAATATTTTGAAACAAATGTCCATGGAAGAGTTGAAGGCTAAAATCATGCCACTCAAAACCCAACTTGAAGAATGGAGACAATCAGGTGTGGATGTGGCTTCAAGTTTGAAGGAAATGGCTTACAAGTTGAAGAGTAAAGATGAAGAAATACTAGAGCAATAGGAGAGGATTAACACCTCAGTTGAGAAGAATAAGATCCATCCAAAGGTGACCTCAACAAGAAAGAACAATCCAAATCTGAAATCTTAAAGAAACTAGTTATTCCACAAAAAATCTGGAAGTGTGGTTCTATAAAAGAAGGAATTTCTAAAGTGGTTATATTTTGGAAGATTTAGGCACATCATAGGTATATTTTTTTAATACAACAAGACCAAATATGTGATAAAAACTTATACTTCACCAACATATCAATCAATGAGAGACAAGATGAGGTATGATTGATGTGGACTTTAGATCACTTGATTTTCCACATCATTTATTAATTTTTTTTAATCATTTAATTAAGTATTTTTGGTGCCTTAGTTAAATAATTTCATATTTTTTATTTTATAGTTTAATTTATCAATTTATCAATTTTTATAATTAATCTTTTATTTTGAGTCTTTAAATTCATTATTTGTGTTTTACTTTTTATCTTTATTTAATTTTCTAATTAATTATAAAGTTTTAATTATAATTAAAATATTAATTTTATTTTTTTATTAATAATTTATCCATTATTTATTTAATTAACTGAAACTTTAATTTAGTTATAAATATTTTAACATTGTACTATTTTAATTATTTACCCTTAATTAATTTTAAAAATTAATTTGATCTCATTAATTAATTTAAATATTTTCATTTTAATGTTTTAATTCAAATTATTAATATAAAATAGAATCATAAATTTGCACTTCTTTTTATTTTATGTCAGTTTTTAATTTAAGTTTAATTTTTAGTTTTTAGTTTTCTATTTTGAATTTTTCAATTTTTCAATTGTTTTAATTTTTCATTAATTTAGTTTTTCACTTGAGTAGTCACTTATTTAATTAATTATTTTAGTTTTAAATTTTAATTTTATTTAAATATTAATTGTTTTAATTTGTTAATTAATTTTTGTTTTACTTTTCAGTTTAATTGCGAGTCACTGATAGATAAAAAAATATAAGATTCAATGGGGTCTCATAAGACACCACCAGCCTCTTGATTTCGCTAGCCATAACGAGGCACTTCTAGAGTTCCTCATATCCGATACACCATTGTGCTACTGTTCACATGAGACACCATCAACCCAATTATGTCTCAACACACCATCAGTCCTCCTCCAATTTCACACCGCCACAGAACCCACCTTCCACCAAGCTTAAGCTTTCGTCGAACCGAGCCTGAGTAAGACTCATATCGCCAGCCTCTTCTCTCTCAACACAACGCTAGAATTAACCATCCATCACCTCCTTCCCACCCTCCTCTATACAATGGTTCCTCCCAGACCCTATTGCATTCCGACATGATGCCAAACTCGGCCTTCCGCCGCAATTCCTCACATCGTCGGCTTTTGAACTTCTGCTGGAACTGACTCACTGTCGGCTCAAGATTCTAGTGAACAATTAACCCACCATCATAAGCCACTCACCACTATAGAAAAGTTTAATAAAAAAAGATCTAGAAATCTCAACCCACCATCATAAACTAACCAAACCACCACCGAAAATCGGATCCCCTCACCACCTCCTTTGATCTTCCTATCTACATCGACGTTGCGGAGATCCTGATATGCCGCCCATACACTGATGTTGTCGTGATCTGAACTCCCCTTATGCAGATCTAAAACATGAATTACCACTATGGAGGATGAGACACCGCTGTGGAGGAAGGAATGTCAAACCCACTGGTAGTCGGGTCGAAGCAATTGTTTGAGTTAGTGCCACCAAAGGGTGATTTCTAGTGAACTAGACCACTTAGGAGGAGGAGTTGCTATGGAGAGGGAGGTTGAGCCAGTTTCTCATGGAAGGAAGACCCCCCCCCCCCCCACAGTTTGTGCCAGGATAAGGGGGAAAGATGATAAATAATAAAAAATAAAAAATAAAATAAAATAAAACAAAAATAATAAAACAAAAATAATTAAATAATAATAATAATAAAACTATAATAATTAATAATTAATAGAATTAATTATTAAAATAAAATAAAATAGTTTAATCAAGTAAATTAAATATACAAAAATAAACCTTAATAATTAAGTTTAAATCTAATAATTATAATAAATTAACATACAAATAATTTAATTAATACAAATATTTAATAAAAAATTAATTATAAAATTAATTAACTTATTAAAATATCAAGTAATAAACATTAAAATATATAAAAATAATAATAGTACTTTATAAAGATATGAAAATATTAATATTAAATAAATAAATAATTTAATAATAATAATTAATAAAATTCTTAAATAAAATATAATAATTCAAATTAAAAAAATAGTTAATTAAAATAATTATTAATAAATTAATATTAATTTCAAATAATAATAAATATAAAATAAATAAATTAATAACTTAATTGTTACTTTAATCTATTAAATTATAATAATAATAATTAACTAAATAATTCAATATTTATTATAGTAATATTATAATCATCATGTCATCTAAATATATTTTATATTTTTATTATGTCGATGCATGTTCAAGATAGAATCACATCTAGATTCATCCCAACTACTTGAAGCAGATAGTTAGAAGGGATTTACAAACCTGATGGAGGATGACAGAGAAGATGAAACATGTTCGGTGACTTAGTGAAGAACGACTAAAGTCAGTGTTGGTTGTAGGTGATCAACCTGAAGAAAATGGAGGATACAAATAAAGTGAAGAAGCAAGATGGTAAGGGGACATTCTGGGATCTTATTCATTCCATATTTCACTATTATTTGATCACTTTCTTGGATACCTAAAGGGTATAAGCTGATAACAGATCTGGGAGACTAGAGAGGAGCAGGAGTACGGGAGTTGAAGGGGAGATATCTTTTCCCTTATTTTTTCATTATTTTTTTCAATTTTAATTGTAATTTATTTTTCATGAATAGAATATGATTTGGGTGTAAATATTTTCACTTGGTGAATATTTAATTTTGTTGTTTACACTTTTTCTTCTTTATATTAATTTTTCGAAGAAATCGGAATCTATTGGAGAGTTGGGTTATAATCTTTTCAAAGTTTGTTTCCACGCATCTTTGTTTTCAAATTAATTTCTTCAATATTAGTCGGTGAAATTGATCTTGAACACATTTCATCAAAATTTTAATTCAAAAACTTCAGTAACTATCAGTGTGATGGTTTCTGCTGACAATTTCTCCATTACCCATTACATGTTGATCTTTCTTGAAGTAGATAAATTCAAGATTGATTAACCAAAATGTTTTATCTCCTAGATAGGGATCTAAAATAATAAATTTCAAAGTTTTGAAGTAGATTTACCTCTAAATAAAGAAGTTGTTTTCATTCAACCAGTATATTTTAATTTCCCCAAGCATTTTTCTTGATTGTTAGTTCCACAATTTTCTCCTTCCTTTTGATTAGAATCCCTATTGTTTCCACTTTTTCAACACTATTATCCACATATTCCAATATTTTTAAAAATAAAAATTTCATCATCATAAGACATCATTAAAAATAAATTTAAGAAAAATACTTGTTCACTATTCAATGGTATTTTTCTTTTGAAAATCCAGTCACTCTACCTTCCCTGTGGATTTCACCATGCTTACCACTTTACAGTATTAAATAGAAATTGTAAATTTTTAAACTTTGGAACATATTCAATGACATATGTGTCAACTTTTTGGATCCATTTCTAGGGAAGGCTTCAAGCAACCAATATTTTTCAAAACATAAAAAAAAATTCAAAAAAAATCATATAAAAAATTCTCAAAATAATAAAAATTGAAAACTACTATAAAAAAGATTCAATCTATTGTGATCTTCTATATGCTTATACCTTAAACTATTTTTCTACTGTTTATATTGAACTATCGTTGTTACTACTACTTGAATTGTTTTGTGATGGAACTCTTTTATTCTATCAATTGTATGAGAACAAGGTCTATAACTGATAGATTAGATCCATTGAACCCTAAAATTGAAAAACACTTAACTGCGATAAAAGGGAAAAATAAAATTGAAATTTAAAACATGGGAAAGATAGTTCATATTAATAGACTTAATTATTTTCAACATGAAATTAATGAGGAGATAGAGAGGCCTAGTAATTGGTTTTTGAGTTTAAATGAAAACATATTTAAAAATAGGGACCAATTTTATCATTCCTATATAATGAAATTTTATCCCCAAAGATTAAAATGAGAGTTAACAACCAAAATCACTAGTTTCTACCAAGATGATGGAGAAACATTTCATGAGGTTTGGGATAGATTTAGTGACCTTCTTAAGTAGTGTTCTCATCATCAGACCCCATCTCATGTTCTCATAGACACCTTCTATGAAGGACTATTTTCTTCTATTCAAAACATTATTGACCAATATACATGGGTAATTACAATGACAATACTGATAAAGAGTTATGAAAAAATTTCCACAACCTTACTTTAAACTCTTAACATAAAAATTCAAGGAGGAAAAAGTGAACAGAAATGCTAACAACATTGGTTCTAGAACAGAAATAAACTCACAACTTACTGAAATAACAAATCAACTTCAAACCTTAATGAACCAAAATTCAAAAATATATATAAACCAAGTGGTCTATCAAAATCTAAACCAATCACTTAGGGAATAATGCTCTTGATTTGGGATGTTCTGTCACATTGAAATTTTTTCCCAAACTTTGACATGCGATCCCAAAAAGAAAATTCAAACTTTGTTAACTATGGTCCTAGGATTCCTGCCAAAGATTATATCTTTTAAAATAACTACAACCAAGGCTATAAGAACCATCCCAAAATCTCATGTATAGAATAAGGATTGATAAAGAAACCCACCACCCCTGGTTACAAAAACCAACCAAGACAACAATTTCAAAATCAACAGAGGGCATAATCTTCTAATTCACCAGGAAATTTTTAGGTTTAAATGCTTTCTAAACTGGATCAAATATTAAATATAATGGACTCTCGAGATGAAAATTTTAATACTAAACTAAATAAAAAAAGAACAACATGATTCTTATAAAATTCAATCTGATTCTAGAATGAAAAATATGGAAACTCAATTGGTCTAACTAGGTAGAGACTTACTTCTATGGGAAAAGGTAGACATCCTAGAATAACTAAAATCAACCCTAGGGAGAATTCCATGGCTATTGTCACTGGTATTAACACTAAAATAGAAATTAAAAAAGACTTTGGAAATTCCCAAACTAAAAATAACAAGGAATTTGGAAACAAAAATCAGTTGCACACACAATATGGAAATCAACAGAAAAGTGATGAAAATCAAGAAAATATGAATTTTCCACCTTAAAATCAATATGAAATTTTTTATGAAAATAATAAGAATAAGAATAAAGATAAAAATGTTGAATAATCAGGGTATATGCCTACTGTTCTTAGTAAATTTTCCCTACCTATACCTTTCCCTAAAAAATTGAAACCTAAAAGTAACAATAAGGTTGAACATCTTTAGTTCCTTAGGTTTTTAAACATGCTCCGAGTGAACATCCCTTTTATCCAAGCCTTGATCCAAATTCCATATTACCTTTAATATCTTTAAAAAATTGTTTCAAAAAAAAGACACTTTAATAATTTTCCACCTATAGCCTCACTGAAGAGTGTAGTGTTATACTCTCAAAGGAAATCTCTCCCAAGCTCAAAGACTCGGGTAGTTTTTGTAACACCCCAAGCTTCTACGGTACGCTTCTCTTTGAATAATGTGATAGCGTGTGTTGTACGCAACACCAAGTTCTAACACACCATAACCAATCAAACTAGCCATTATGAATAGTAATACCTACTTTTTGAAATTATATATATTTTATATTTCAAAATGGACTTCATTTTTGGATTCGGGATATCGAATTTAGCCTAAGGTGAAATTTTGGTACCTTTCGGATAACTTTAATATTTTGATGAATAGTGAAAATTACTAAATTTTAATTAAAAACAACTTTTTTTAATCAAAATAATTAATAGTGATAAATTATGAATTTGAGGGGTTTCAAAGTATATTTAGAATATATTTTTACCATTTAATATAATTTTGGTCACTGGACATAATTTTACAATTAAACCGGATATAAACAAGTGTCAATCTTTTGATAGTTATTATCTCTTAAAAACACGCTTTTTGTTTTAACAACGGGAATTAATTTTAAATTAATTTATGCCACTTTTGTGTTTTGAATTTGTAAAAATGGATTCCATATTTGGAATCAGGATTTTCATATTGTGTGAATAGGTAACTTTTATTTTTATACATTTTGAATAATTACTGCGGTAATATTTTATTTACCATGGTTAAAGGGTAAATCCGGTAAATAAGGGTTAAAAAATAATATTATAATAATATAAAATTACCCTAAAACGTGTAATAATATTATTGGTTGATACATGTCCGATCATGGGAATCTTTGGGTCGATTTTGGGACCCCATGGAGCCACTTGTAGGTGATAGGGACACTTTATTTTAATTAAGTTAAAATGAATACAAAAATGACACAAGCATATATCTTTTAGCAGAACAATTTCTACATAGGGTTATATATGTTGCAGTTTCGACAATAAATATTCATTAGAAAGATAAAAATATTTCCTACATAATGATATTTTATTTATAATTTTTAGAGATTACATAATTTAATTTATTTATGACACAATGATGATGCAGTAATTACCATAATAGTGAAAATTTAAAATAATTGATATTATAAATACCCAAATAAATATAATTTGAGACTTTTAATGAATTACAATAATTTTATAGGATAATATGACATATTATTATTGATTTAATTAACTTTATTTGAAGTAATCATTCTGTTATGAGTTTCACAAAAATCAACTATTGAATAGTGTCAAAATTGACATAAAAGAGTTTTTAAAACAAATATTATATTATTAATTGATATTAAATTCCTAAAAATCTAAGGTTCGGACAAGAGACTTATATCATGATATTTATATCATTAATGGACCACTTTGGGGTCGCTTTGATTTATATGGTAAGTTTATTAACCATATAATATAAAAATACAAAGAGACATTGTAAAAGTGAAACTAATTAACTTAGAGTTAATACTTAAAGATAAGGTTAATATAAGTACCCAAACCTGTATAAATTATATTGGTTGAGTGGTTTTAGACCCATCCCCACCTTAAAATTTAAATAATTTACTTTGGAGCCATTATAAACTGAATATGAATTTATTATAAATTAATATTTCTAGCTTTTCCAAAGGTGCCCCTCGCCCCTCTTATAAAAGGGAACTCCTCCTTCTCATTTCTTCACACCTTCAAAGCCTTTTGGTTCGGCCAAAATCTGCCAAAATACTCTCCCAACTTCCCTCACTACAACCTAGAGGACCTATTTTGATCAGAAAGCCAAACTAAGGAGCCCTTTTGATCAAATCAAAAGGAAGAACCCGAAGAAGAGGTAATGATTTCACCACCCTTTTCCAAGTTCCTTTCTTCTTCCACTTCTTCTTCCTTTGTTATTACCATTCTAAAATAATAAATCCAGTATCATATATATACTGTGATGTTATTATAAATATGGTACAACCATATTCAGTATTCTATCCACCCTTTGAATAACATGTCACCATACGTGCGTACATACGGCTTACCGTCTCCACATCGTGGTGTAATTGTTATTCAATATATTATTATTTGGATGGGTATAATAATGATGTGTAACTAATGTAAATAATAAATATAACATGTTGATGATTCTTTATATATTATATACCATCCATTTATATATTATTTTAATATCAAAGAATGATATTGTCGCTCGTGCGTACGTACGGACTACCGTCTCCACGAACGTGATGAGATTCATTCTCCATCGTATCCATTCAAGTATAATTATCATTTGATGATTTAAAAATGATGTTTAAGGACTTGATATCAATCTGGATATGAATAATATACAACCTATCCATTACAAACATGGCTTAAGTAACAAAACATATAAAAGAAAACGAGTAAGTTAACACCCGAAACAACGATAATACTAAGATATTATTAACAAAGCAATGTTAAAAGATCATATATGATATCATATGAATGTATATGATTCATGTATAATTTAATAACAATTATTTCACTATTATACAGGAGGTTAACCTACCCGAACCAAGGAAAAGTACAAGGTAAGGTTTATTTCACAGTCTCTTCATTATCCGAGGTTGTTTATACATAATAATCTACTGGGATCTCTTTATCATCCACATCCATGTTTCTTAAAAATGTAATTCAAAACATTTTTACTATTTAAAAGAATATGGGTTAAATTCATTTATACCCTTGTTTTAATTTTTATAATAGAATCTTTCCATTGTTTTCCAAACAAGGTGCTTTTTAACCTTTTCGACAAAATTAAGGTAAGAATGTTTTTTTTAACTTATACGGCGGGTGCGGCTATTTTTTGCCGTTATAAAATCGTCGAAGCTTCCCTTACAAGATTATAAGAATATTTTCAAAGAAAATGTTTTATTTTATAAATATATGACTCTTAAATTATTTCAAAAATAGAAAGAGATATTTCTCTAAAAAGAATTTTTATTTCATCTATGTCAACATCCTTTGATGGATTTTACGCTTATTTAAATTTGATTTATTATGATACAAAACTTCTATATTGTATTGAAGGTTTTGTGATATGTTTGACTATGGATGTGCTATTTTTATACCATTCATGGTTTATGGTGAAAGTATTGACATTTCATATGCTAGTTTTAATACGAATGTTTATGTTATGTTTAAACCTTTTCATATGGGAATGCATTGGACTTATTATGTGACAGGTGGAGCCCGCTATAGCTCCTCGATGCATCGGTAGGTCTCATGGGACAAACTAGTGTCTTGGCACAAGGCCTTGGAAAAATCTTATTTGTAGTCTTGGCATGAGGCCTTGGCTATGTGGTTATGATAGTCTGGCATTATGCATTCCATCATTATGAAAGTGGTTATTGATATTGCATGTGATTATTCGATTAGTAGAATATCCATGTGAATAAGTAAATGGCATTATTTCATTTTACTTTTGCCATACTATGTTGAAGTTCAAGTTTAAAAGGCTTTTGTTTTAGTTATACATTTCCTTAAATGTTTATTCTTATTTATGAAAGTTTCCGCTATATTGTTATCCTTACTGGGAATTTGAGCTCACCCCTTTTCTATGTTTTATTTTTCCCAGGAAGTGAAGAAGTAAATTATGAATGACCTGCAGGGATTTTATGTAGGGATATGAGTGTGGAATATGGAGACTATGTTTTTGTAGTAGTTTTTCACTTTATGATGTAATGTAAAACTTTATGAATATATCTAGTGTTTCCAAGGCTACTAAACCAATCAGTCTTTAGAGATTTGATCTTTCTTGTGATCATGCCAATGTTATGTAATAATGCACCAAATCTAGGTAACTGGGGTCGGGGCGTTACAGTTTTGTCATACCCTGCACTATAGGGAATATTGGTCAACTCAACTTTTTGTCTGACTTAGGTTCTAGTATAAATATTCTCCCATTATCACTATTTAAATTTTTGAGATTGGGTGATCTTAAACCCACCATACTCATCCTATAGTTAGTTGACCACTCATTGTCACATTCTGTAGGGAGGTTAGATGTCCTATTAGTTAGAGTAGACAAACTATTTCTTCCATCTCATTTCTAAGTTCTAGATATGAAGTGTGACCAATAGGTGCCCATAATTCAAGGTAGGTGCTTCTTGGACAATGTTGGAGCAATCATAGATGTTTCCAAGGGTCAACTGATTTTTAAAATCAGAGAGCAACAAGAAGAATTAAATTTCTTTAAAAATGTCAAAGAACCGACATTTTATAAAAACTTTTCTAAGATAGAGTCATTGGAAGTTGTAAATTAAATTTAAAATATAGAAGAGTCTGAAAAATCAATCCTTTTCTAAAGAAATAAACTTGGAAGCTAAAAATGACCTTTCAAATTTTGATGAATCTGCTCAAACTAAAAATATGGAAATTTTTCTAGAACTAGAAACAAGTCCAATTTCTTCTTCTAATGGAGATTTTCCATCTGTTTTTGAATTTAAAGACTTATCAAAGGAACTTGAGGTTATTTCTAATATAAATAACCATTCTGAAAATGCGATAAAGTGGAGTGAGATCTAATTCAACAAATTGATGCTTCTGATTTATTAAATTTCAATAATTCTATACTAGAATATATTGAGAGTGATTTTTCCAATTTGGATAAAAGTGAGGAAAATCTTAAATATGGTTATGAAATTGAAAATATTTCCAATTTTCAAAATCCTTACAAGAAACATGTTAAATACCTTGGTCCTCCAGGGCCTAAGATTCTTCCTTCAAGTGAAACGGAACCCTCTTTGGAGATCAATACACTTCCAACACATCATAAATACTCATTTTTAAGAGATAATTCCACTCTACCTATGATCATCTCTACTAAACTAAAATAAAATCAAGTGAAATTTTTTTGGGTGTTTTGAAAAAAATAAAATCTTTAACAGGTTGGTCTATAGCTGATATCATAGGGATTAACCCTTCATTTTTCATGTGTAAAATCCGTATAGAACTTGACCACAAACCGAGAGTAGAGTTCCAAAAGTGACTTAATCCCAACATGAAATAAGTTGTTAGAGAGAAATTAATTAAACTGTTGGACACTGGAATTTTATATCTTATCTCTGACATTACTTGGGTTAGTCGCATCCAAGTTGTCCCTAAGAAAGGAGGTTCCACTTTTGTCACTAATGAAAAGAATGATAAAATTCAAGTGAGAAAAATAAATGAAGTGGAGAGTTTGTATAGATTATATAAATTTCCATATAGCCACTAAGAAGGACCATTTTTCAATGCCCTTCCTTGGTCAAATTATTGAGAGGCATGTAGGGAATGAATTATTATATTTCTTTAATAGATATTCTGGTTACAACCAGATTTTAGTATCTCTATAGGATCATGAGAAAACTACCTTCACATGCTGCTTTAGGACATTTTCATATTGGTGAATACACTTTGGTTTATGTGGTACTCCAACAATCTTTCAAAGGTGTATGATGTCCATATTTTCTTATATGATTGAGAGGATTATAAATGTTTTCATGGTCACTGAAAATAAGTTGTTATTTGTTGTGTTTTCTCTAGAGAAATTTAGGTAGTATCTTCTAGGTTTTAAATTCATCATCACCATGGATCATTCTACCTTAAAATATATGTTTTCTAAGAAGGATGCCAAACCTAGGCAGATTAGGTGAATTCTATTATTCAAATAGTTTCACATGGAAATTAGAGATAAGAAAGGTGATGGAAATGTAGTTGAAGATCGCCTTTATAGGCTTCCTAATACCCACTATGAAGATCCTAGGGAGATAAAATCTTCCTTTCTGGATAAGAATCTTGTCACTATCTCCATTAGGCAATCTACTTTGTTCGCATACTTTTCCAATTTTCTATAAGTAAGTGTCATTCCTATGGAATTTTCAAATATCCAAAGAAATAAATTCATTTTAGAACTTAATTAATATATTTGGGATGACCCCTTTCTTTTTAAGAGATGTTCTGATAGAATTTTAAGAATGTTTGTTCCAGAATAAAATATTCTAGATATACTAGAGAGTTTACACTCCTCACCTTGGAGAGAACATCATAGTGGATAAAGGATACCTCAAAAGTTCCTTCAAGGTAGATTTCATTAGACTACTTTATTCAAGGATTCAAGGAGTTATGTAGTTGTATGTGATAGATGTGAAAGGCTGGGAAATGTTGGAAGGAAGCAGAGTTACCTTAGAAAGGTATTTTGGAAGTTGAAATTTTTTATGTTTTAGGTTTATACTTTGTGGGACCATTTTTATCATCTCATGGGAATGAGTATATCTTGGTTGTTGTTGATTATGTGTCTAAGTGGGTTGAGGCAGCACCAATTCCAAAAAATAATGCTAATAGTGCCATTAAATTTTTCAAAAAGAGCATCATTTCTAGATTTTGAGTTCCAAGATCCTTCATCACTGGTAATTGAACCCATTTAAAAATTTAAAAATTTAAGGCTTTAATGAAAAAATATTGTTTCACCCATAGGAATGGTACTTCCTACTATCCACGGTGTATTGGAAAGACAGAAATCTCTAATAGGGAGATGAAACAGATATTAGATAAAACTATCTCAAACTCTAGGAAAGATTGGTCTATGAAGTTATATGAGGCTTTGTGGGCCTATAGAACAGCTTTTAAAACCCCAATTAGTATGTCTCCACATAGGCTTTTATTTTTGGAAATACTGTCATTTTCCTATGGAGTTGCATAACAAGTCATACTGGGCAGTTAAGGATTTTAATTTTAATTTTAAAATTGTTGGAGAGAGGATAATAATTGAGTTAAGTGAGTTATATGAGATTAGGAGAGAGTCTTATGACAGTTCTAGTATTTACAAAGTGTGGTCCAAAAAAATCATGATTCTATCATTCAAAACACAGATTTTAAACCTGGACAGAAGGTCCTTCTCTTTAATTCCATACTTAAGATCTTTTCTGGAAAGCAAAAATCTAAGTGGTATGGACCTTTCATAGTTGTTAGGGTGTTTAATAATGGAGATATTGAAATTTTTGGCGAGGAAAACAAGCCAGTTCTTATTAATTGTAAAAGAGTCCAACTCTATTTTGAAGGGAAGCCAAAGGGCTTAGCTGCCATCACTATACTTGAAAAATGATCCTCAATAAAGTTTAATTGAATACTTTAAAGTCATTTCTTCATAGGATTCAACCCATGTTTTTTCTTGTTTTCAATTTTTTTCTTGTTATGTTTTGAATAAAGTGATTCTTTCTTTGTCTTTTTCTTTCATTTTATGTTGGTTACATGTTATTTTCTCTCTAGTTATGTGAATTTAGAAGAGTTTGGTACTTATGTAAATAGAGGAGCAGAATTACCTTCATTTCTCAACTCAAAATAAGTTTCATAATAAAACCTAATTATAAAGAAAACTTCATTAATCAGGTAAGTTCCCTATTTTTATTTCTGCATATTTTTTATGCTCTTGTCTATTACTATCTAAATAAAAAAACAAGTCATTATTCCACTGTACGATGGTGATTCCTTGAATCAACATTGTACTTGATTCACTGTTTCACTACAATGGTGACCCATTGGTGTGGTAATGGTAGTGAGTCATTGATGTTCTTACTATTTCTAGAAAATTTTATTGCATGTTCTTATCAGCTATAAATTTTTCTACAATGCTTTATTCACTATTTTAAATTCACTAACTTTTTTAAATTAAGTGTGGGGGTAATAACAGGATAGTTTGTTATTTTGACTTGAATATGTGTGGTTGGGTTTGTCTTTGTTTTGTGTTTAGCATGCATTTTTTTACTCTATTGAACATCTGTTTGAAACAAAATTTTGAAACTTTTTACACCCTATTCATTATATACTCATGTTTTACATGATAATTTTTTAACTTAATTGAAATTTTTTATTCACTGGCTTTAATGATAATGAATGTGAACCTGTTGTAATATAATATTTTTATTATGGAAATCACACTGTTTGAACTATAATGTAACCCTTGAAATATTTCATCAAACTGATTAATTGAAAATATATTTTGATCTTTAATTGTCAAATTTTATTTCTCCACCTTTGAATTCAACTTTTGGGAAAAATTTGGGTTTTAAGTGTGGGGGATAGGGCCTTTATACTTTTGAGATTATATGTGATTTAATGTAATCCCATCAAATCCCTCTTCCCTTTTAATTTTTTTAAATGGTCAAAATTTTCAAAATCTTTCACTCAATTTTCATTTAAAATCAGTCTTATTAGTGGATAATTACTTACTGGTTATTGAGGGTTTTTTTGAATCTGTAATTTTTTAGGATGAATTTTTACTGAGAGAAGTTATTTATTTCACTTATGAATTTATAGTTTATTAACTAAGAATGAGAGTGATATAATATATATTTTTGTGTAATTGATATCATGACTTTATAAAATTGTAAGCTTGATTTTAAACTTAGGGTACTAACTTTTTATTTAATTTAAAAAGTAATCACCTTACTGAACCAACTTAAATGGTAGTCATATAAGTGTTTTGAAATTGGATTAAAATGGAAAAATGGGAAAATGGGAACCCATGGTGAACCTCTAAGACACTAGGCACTAAGTGTGTGTATGTGTGTGTGTAAGACCTCTATATAATTCTAATAAGTGCATATGCACAATGCTAAGCACAAGTTACTTGGTAAGGTAAAATTCAAAAAAAAAGTGTCTAGTTTTCAAAAAAAGTTCATTAAGGTGAGGAGAATTTTGAACACTGGATGAAGAATGGTACAATTGACTTATATGAGAATCATGTAACTTGTATCAATAAAGTGATTTCAAAAAAAATATTTATTTTTGGAATGTAGGAAAAAGTTTAAGTAGATGGTGCCTTTTGTTAGTATCACATTTCCACTTTTATGTAACCTATTATCACTCTTAGATTTAGGACTTAAACTTGAATTGAAATAAGTCAACAAGTGACCCAATATATGAGGCATGAAATCCTATGAAGTAGATGGTTATTTTCCTACTTCATCTCCTAGTGGGTATTTGAAATTAGGTAGTAATTCATTTGAATAATTCATTTGAAAAACCTAACTCACAGTTAGTGTTCCTCTGATTTTTTTTACTTATTAACATGCTTTGTTTTTAGATTTATGTGAAAAATATATTTCTATTTCAAATGTCAAAAAAACATGGTATTGATTGAGGACAATCAATGATTAAGTGTGGTGGAATTTGATGTGGCCTATAAATCACTTGATTTTATAC
Source organism: Viscum album (assembly GCA_963277665.1). Taxonomy (NCBI): domain Eukaryota; kingdom Viridiplantae; phylum Streptophyta; class Magnoliopsida; order Santalales; family Viscaceae; genus Viscum; species Viscum album. Next base: position 126,966,541 of record OY728125.1, on the reverse strand, counting down.
ATCATTTATTTATGTTTTTTAGTTATTTAAATAATTATTTTTTTTGTTTTAGTTAAATAATTTCATTTTTATGATTTCATAGTTTAATTTATCAATTAATAAATTTTTATAATTAATATTTTATTTTTAGTCTTTAAATTAATTATTTTTATTTTACTTTTTCTCTTTATTTAATTCTCTAATTACTTTTTAAGTTTTAATTTTGCTTAAAATATTAATTTTATTTGGTTATTAAGAATTTATCCACTATTTATTTAATTAACTGAAACCTTAATTGAATTATACATATTTTAACATTGTACTATTTTTAATTATTCAATTGATTAAATTTTTCTTTAATTTTGTTTTTTATTTGAGTAGTCATTTATTTAATTAATTATTTTAGTTTTAAATTTTATTTTCTTTAAATCTTAATTATTTTAATTTGTTAATTAATTTTTGTTTTATTTTTTAGTTTAACTGTGAGTCACCAACAGGAAGAAAAAATAAAAGATTCAATGGTGTCTCATAAGACACTACAATCCTCCTACTTCCACCGGCCAGAATAGTAATTTTGAGACACCATAACACCTGTTTCTTCCACATCTTCTCATATCACCAGTAGCCATTCCTTTTCCAAATTTTTGGGACACACCACCGGCTAGTAAACATTAGACACTGCCAGCTCTTCTCCTTCCTCGACGCATTGGCACACCAATTTTGCCTTCCCACCGCCAATTTCTTCAAGTCTCTGATTCTGCTAAAATGAAGCAATGCCAGAGTTCCTCAAATCCCACACATTATTGTGTTACTCTTCACATGAGACACCTCCAACCCAACAGTGTCTTGACAAAGTGTCATCCCTCCTCTAATTTCACACTTCCAAATACCCCACCTTCTGTCTGGCTCAATCTTCCATTGAACCCAGCCTGTGCAAGAATCATACCGCCAGACTCTTCTCTCTCAACACACCATTGGACTTCACCTTCTATCACCTCCTCCCACCCTTCGCTGCACAATGGTGCCTCCCAGACACCGTTGCATTCTGACACACCACCAATCTCAACCATCTGACATAATTTCTCACACCACCGACTTGCGAACTTATGTTGGAATCAACTCACCATGGGCTCAAGCTTCCACCGAACAATCAACCCATCATCGCAAGCCAATCACCGCCACAAACAAATTGAATCAAACCAAATCTAGAAATCTTGACCCACCATTGTCAACTAAACCACTCTAGATCTAAACTAGCTCAATTGAAGCCACCAAACCACCCCCGTAAATCTAGACCCCTCATCGATGCCTTTGAGCTTTCGATTTGCATCGATGCCGCTAAGATCTTGATATATCACTCATACACTAATGTTTTCATGAGCTGAACTCCCACTATGAAGATCTGAAACATGAATTGTCATTGTGTAGGATGATCCATCATCATGGAGGAATGAATGTCGGACCCACCGATAGTCGTGTCGAAGCCATCGTCTGAGTTGGTGTTGCCGAAGGGTGATTGCTGGTGAAATAGACCACTAAGGAGGAGGCCTCATTGTGGAGAGGGAGGCTGAGACCTCTTCTTGAGGAAGGAAGACCCCCCTGTAGGCCACACCTCGATAAGGGGGGAAGATAATAAAAAATAAAAATAAAATAAAATAAAATAATAAAACTAAAATAATTAAATAATAATAATAATATAATGATTAATAATTATTAAAATTAATTATTAAAATAAAATAAAATATTTTAATCGAATAAATTAATATAAAATAAATGAACCTTAATAATTTAATTTAAATCTAATAATAATAATAATAAATTAACATAAAAAATAAGTTAATTAATACCAGTATTTAATAAAATTAAATAACTTATTAAAATAACAAGTAATAAACTTTAAAATATATAAAAATAATAATAATCCTTTATAAAGATATGAAAATATTAATATTAAATAAATAAATAATTTAATAATAATAATTAATAAAAGTTTTAAATAAAATAAAATAATATTTAATTAAAATAATTATTAATAAATAGATATTAATTTAAAATAATAATTAATATAAATTAAAATACTTAATAACTTAATAGTTACTTTAATCTATTAAATTGTAATAATTATAATTAAATAATTAATTAAATATTTATTAAACTGATATTATAAGCATTGTGACATATAAATATATTTTATGTTTTTATTATGCAGATACATGTTCAAGATGAAATCACGTCCAGATTCATCCCAACCTCTTGAAGCAGTTAGTTATAAGGGCTTTACTAACCTGATAGAGGGTGGAAGAGAAGATGCAATGTGTTCAGTGACTTAGTGAAGAACAACTAAAGTCAGTGTTGGTTGTTGGTGACTAACTAGTAGAAAACAGAGGATATAAATTAAGTAAAGTGAGAGGATGGTAGGGGGACATTTTGGAATCTTATTTGTTCTAATTTTCACCATTTTTCATTCATGTTCTTGGAGACCAAAAGGGCATAAGAAGAGAATAGATTTAGGAGACTAGAGAGGAGCAGCAGTATGGGAGTAAAAAGGGAGATCTCTTTTCTCCTATTTTCATTCTTTCTTTAAATTGTAATTGTAATTTATTTTTCATGAATGAAGTATGATTTGGGTGAAAATATTTTCACTTAGGGAATCTTTAATTCTACTGGTTACATTTTCTTTTCTTTACACTAATTTTTGTAAGAAATATGAATCTATTGGTGAGATGGGTTCTGATCTTTTCAAAATTTGTTTTCACACCTCTTGTTTTCAAATTCATTTCTTCAAGTCCAATCAGTGAGATTGATCTTGAATGCATTTCATCAAAATTTTAATTCAAAAACTTTAATAACTACCTATGAGATGGTTTCTGCTAACAATTTATTCATTACCCATTGCTTGTTGATCTTTATTGATGTGTTGAACTTCAAGATTGATTTAACAATATGTTTTATCTCAGAGCGAGGGAGGTAAACTAATAAATTTAAAAGGTTTTGAAGTCAATTTACCTCTAAGTAAATAATTTATTTTCATTCCACCAGTAGATTTTAATTTCCCCATTCGTTTTTCTTGATTATTTGTTCCTCAATTTTCTCATTCCCATTGATCATCATCCCTATTGTTTCTACTTTTTCAACACCATTATCCAAATATTCCAGTATTTTTAAAAATCACAATTTCATTATCATAATACATCATTAAAAATATATTTAAGAAAAATACTTGTGAACTATTTAGTAGTATTTTATTTTTATGGTCACTCTACCTTCCCCGTGGGTTCGACCCTGCTTACCACTTTATAGGAATAAATAGGAATTATAAATTTTTTAACTTCAGAATGTATTCAACGACATTTGTGTCAATGATTATTTTAGTAAATTCTTTATTTGTTCTAAAATCAATTATATAGAAAGGTATTAAAATTGGAGGAATGCATGGAGGGGTAAAAATCCATAAGGATACACTCCTCTCTTATGAATTATAAGGAGAATGATTATCTTGGAAAAAAGGACCATTAATATGGAAAATAGGTTCAATGATTTGTAGAATGAAACTAAAGCTCAAAAAAGGGTGTATCAAGTACCAATATTTGAGTACTCACAAAAACTCTCTTGTAATTAAAGAAAGAGAATATGGAAGAAAAAATAAGATTTTGTTCTAGCTATGAAAGAGTTGAAAGAAAAGGATAATCCACCAGTAAAGAAAAGTTATACCAAGATAGAACTTATGTCCATCAAGGAAGATATATGCCTAAGTGGTATTTCATAAACCACTAAAATGAAAATAATTATGATTAAATGGAGAATAAAACCATATTTTAGATCTTATTATTATGGGACATAAGAAGTCACTTTTTCAAGTGTGATCGATTCCACAATTGTGGAAAATCCAAGGCCAATAAAGGATGATAATGCTTGAATCCATGAAAATAAGTGTGTAAGAGGTATTACATAGGAGAGATACTTTGTAAAGAGGTAAATTATTTTGGCAACAAGTTATTATAATGAAATTGAAGAGATGATTGCATTAATTTCTCAAAATCTGAAAAAGGTAAAAGGAAATATGAAAGGTGATGGGTTGGTTCATCTTGACGAGCCATATTCCTCAACTTGAGGAATATTGAGGTAACCCTCTCCCTATATTCATTATTATTTATAATTTTTTGTGAATATGTGCATAATTAATGGGTAGATATTATCCATGGGTTGATTTTTCTATAAAATCACATGTGATAGAAGCACAAAATAATATCTAATTAAATTCATATAAGTGGTACTCCCAATTTAAGCTAAAATAATTAGTGTCAAGAGAAAAAGACTTAAGGGGAAGTTTTTATGAACATCAAGGATATTAAACCTTATCAGTATTTTTTTTTAATCTTGTGAACTAATAAAATACATGGATTTCAAGTGGTATTTCTTATTCAAATTGAATTGCTCTTGCAATAAGTGGTTTAAAAAAAATAACGAGTGCTATCAATTACTTCATCATGTGATATGATCCTCACACTCAAAGTGCATTAATGATTATTCACTAATGATTCGATGCGGATGTGTGTTGGAGATCACATATTAATAAATGAGAAGTTTGAATTCAAATCTTCCATGGATCTTAAAATATAATTCATGAGTGACATGGACATCCTTGTGGTTATTTTCAAAAAAACTCATGTTTCATACACTATGCTCTAACTCAGTAGGCTTGAAGGATTTTTTGACATCTCAAGTGTCAAGTGGAAAATTTAATCAATGGATTTCTTGAGAATAGTGTAACTATGAGAAATATAAGATTTTCTAGAATTTGGGTTCTAACAATAAGATTGTTTTTCAATGGGTTTCAAAGGATTTAACTAATCAACATGTGGATGTTGCCAAAGGATGAATGTTTTTTGAATCAAGTGGAGATGATAAGAGATAAATAAGTCATCACTATCTTCATAGTGGGAGTTTAATCCCATGAAAATATCTCTAGAAATATGAAGATGAGGGGAGTTAAGATTTCTTATAGTTTATTCCCATACATCAAGAGAGATAAATATTTGAAAACGAAAATAGGAGAAGTGGAAGATGATAATGATGTTCCCTCTAATAATTGGGAAAGGAAGAAAGGATTATCCCAACATTTTAAGGGGTAAATTGGAATAAAACTTTGTATTACACTAACAATAAAAGGGTGAAAAGTATATTGTTTATTTTCAACAAAATATAAAGGGGTTTGTTAGAAATCTCAATGGATTGAGTTGGATTTGTTTACAAAAGGACAAGGTGTGTCTTGGAATCTCAAGGAAGAAAGTTAGATTTTTTTTATAATAACATTATTGATCCCATTGGTGATCGAAAAGGTGAGTTTTTGGCAGTAATATTGATTGATATTAATGGTATATTCATTGATAAAGTGATAATTGGTCAAGTGGATGGACTCTGGAGGAAAGATGTGAAGCACCATGACTTGTATTTAAGAAGAGTACAAAATATTCAAGACATGAAGTCCATGCCCATTTTGGAGTGTGTGTTGATGTGATGCTATCTAACACTCGAAAGGCTACACCCATAGTTGAGGGCATAGTGAAGTTGGAGATGAGGTCAGGTGTAGCCACACCCATAACTCTTGGAGTGTTGATGAAAAGTAATACCAAAATGGGCAAACCAGAACAGATCATGCCTATAGTGTTCCCTGTAGTAGTGTTCTAATATGCCTATCCAAAAGAGCCAATGCAGGAGAACTATGGCCATGGTGGGACAAACTATGGTTGATAGTTATATTTTTAATGAAATATAGACAACATTTTTTCACCATACCATAGTAAATAATTCTTTTTTGAGTCGTTGTTCTACATCAATGATCTGTAGTTCAAATGAGGTCGACATGGGATAGACCATGTTGTAGTGGTGGGCATGGTGGTTCAAGATTATCCCTATTCAACATGGGGAATCCCAAAATAGTTTTAGTGATGTTTAAATGTGTCCATGATTGACAAGTGGAGTAGTAGGCCAAAACGGATAGTGGTAAAGGATTGTGCATGTGGTGTTTGTTTTTTTAAAGGAAAATAACCATAAGTTTTACACTAGGTCATGATGTTGGGTGTGTTAGGCTATGTCATGAAAAAATAGGATGAACATTCTTAAGAGATGTGTAAACTGGTCTTCCATGTTTTATATGTCATGGGTATTAGTTTTAAACCATGATACTAGCCAAGATTGAGTGTGATTTGCATCATTGAATTGGTGAATTTATTTGGAGTAAATTCACATACTGAAAAGGAGTTTTTTCCAGGTTCCCATGATTCATTTATGTATATGGTTATTATGGTAAATAGTATAGTAGTTTATGAAGGATTTATTTGGAAAATTTAATGGCTTGATTTTATATTGAAAGGTGTCCGAGTGATGGGTGCATCGCATCCTATTTCAGTAAGGGAGATCGGTTGTAGAAAGAAGATGGATAGTGAAAATATTGCATATCTGAACTTTGTAAGAGAAGGTTGGAGAGTTCCAGGGGAAGGTTTGAAATCTTGAATAATTTTCAACCATTGAAGATATTTCTAAAGAGAATATTAGTGGTCGTTATTATGTATTGAAGTTTGTATTTTAAAATTTATCTAGAAAGTAAAGAGAGGTGTTGTATTAAGGATTTTTTCATATATTGTGAAGGATAAACCCAATTGGACTTCTAAAAAAACATCTATCTACAGTGAAGGATACATTCCATGCAAGAGTTTCTAGATAAGGTACATTCATGTCCATAAAATATGAATTTGATCCTCTCTACTGGCATAAATTCAATAAAGTAATGCTTGAGGAAGTGACCCTTGGGAAGTAGTGAGTTGTCCCTAAACCATTGTAAATGGGAGTGACCCCTTGTGAAAATTAATTAGTTTCATAGTGATTTTGTGTGTGGTACATTGTCAATGCATACTCCTAGGACATAACCTATTGAGGGTAAACCAAGTAAATTTTCATGCCCCTGTTTACTTTATGCATGCACACTTAAATGGGTCAATAAATATAAAGTATATTTTGTGAAAGAGAATAATAAGTTACCCTTAAGGTTGAGATGTCAATATCATTAAGTCAAGTGATACATTAAAAGGATTAAGAGTTTTAATTGTTTAAGCACTTTGCATACCTAGATTCACCCCTAGGGTAATATCACTTTAATTCCCTATTTAGGTAAAAAAATGTTTTTAAAGGTTTTAAAATGAATATTGTAAAAATTTATAGTATGATTCATTTTGATGTTTTTTATCAAGGTGAAAAAAAAATTAACTTATATGGATTGACCGCTTTTTTCCAACATCATAACCATTATTTGTTACCAAGATTACTTTACAAGTTTCTATGGTTATTTTCAAAGAAAAGTTTTATCTCAATATTATGTGAATTTTCATTTTTAAAATGTTTTTCTAAGGAAATAGAAACTTCTTCTCCTATTTATGAGATAACTAAAAATATTATTTCTTATGGCATTGGATTCCAATTCAAATGAGTTTTATGATTAAATTGAAAGATATATGTGTTTTATTTAGGTTATGGTTCTTAGACATTTTATATGAATGATGGGTGATCCTGAAATAGCTCGGATAATTGGGGATCTTGATATAGATCTGTAATTCATTAGGTAAAGTGATGGAGTTTACCGGTGATAGGTTTCTCTTAAAAGATATGAGAATTATTTTGTTATGTGATTCCATTATAAGGATTATTGTAAGTGTGAATGTAATGATAATATCTCTAGGTACCTACATGATATGTTTTCAATGGTTTATAAATAAAATATTTTGATTTCAAAAGTTAAGAAAATAAACTATATATTTAAGGAAATTTTATTAATTTTTTTAAATAAAGGTGAAAGGATTATTTTACAAGAAAATGTATCCATGAGTTTTCATGGTTTATAAGAAACCCTTATGATTATGATTTTTCTTTTATGATTTCAAATGAAATGTTTCATGAAATTTATTAAGTAATTAAGTTATTTTCAAGGAAAAGTAAATATATATTTGAGTTAAAATTTTATTGTGAAAAAGGAAAACTTTATTGTGGATTTTTTTGGTTTCTAAATGGACTAACAAATTTCTTTCCTTTTATATCCTTTACTAAGATTTTCTTTTCTTATCCCATATTTTCAAATGATTTTTTCATAGGAATTAAGGATGAGTATAAATTTTAATAAATTAATATTTCTAGATATGTTAGTTACCATGAACAAAGCAAGTGTTTATTTATAAAGAACTTATTTTGTGGTAAAATGGAGATACTGTGGAAATATCCACTTTTTTATGTAATTTTTTCCTAATTCTATAAAATTCTAAACAAAAAAAATATCCTATAAATGTAAGGAATTTCAAACCTTATTATAAATTACGTATTTATGGGTTGAATAAGTTATGGGTTATTATAAAAATCTTATAAGAAAAGTTGGATTAATGGGAGCTCCTGCATAAAGTGGACCTTTCTTTTATAGAGTATTTGGACTTGGAAAACAAATGGCTAATAAGAGTTGAAGTTTCCTTGAGCATTGAAATCAAAAATATGGGAGTAAATATGGAACATCAAAGTGATATGATTGAATAAATGTCACAATATATCTATAAGAAATCATCACTAAAAAGGAATTAAAGGAGATCATTACCCCTATGAAGACTCGATTTGAAGAGAGGAGATGGTATATGGATGAATACATCTCACTAATAAATGATATGGTTTCTAAACTAAAGGAGAAATATGGGAAAATAAATAAACTTGAGGAGAGGATAAATACCTCAAAGTAGAAGATGGAGATCCTATCAATGGTATCCTCAACATACACAACTAAAAGGAATCCAGATATGAAATCTAGATACAAAATGAACAAAATCAGGTATGGAGTTTAGAATATAAAATAAGTTCCATGAAAAATCTAAAACATAGGATCCAAAAAATTATGTACCACTAAAATATTACTTTTTTGGAAAATTTGGGTACATTATGATTATGTTCTTCAAATATCAAAGGCCCAAATGTGGAAGAAAATGTGTTATGGTAACATCTAAATCAATAGAAGACCATATTGGGTATAATTAATATAGTAGATGTTTTATTTGATCTATTATTGTACATTTGGAAATAAATTTTAGTAAGAATAATGATATAAAAGTAACAAGGAGATCCTCTACTCTTGTGATATAAAAGTAGATAGTTTATCTAGGAAAGAAGCTTGTTATTCTAGAAAACATGCTGACAGTTTTATATGGAAATAATGGAAATCAAAATGGGCGCAACAAGCACCAAGATATAGTCACTCATAGAAACCCTTATGGAAGTAAAGTAGGAAGACCTAGAAATAAAAGTAAGGATCTACTCCATCTATGAAGAAGTTGAAGGGATTAAATATAATCCACCAAGGAAGGATAATTCCAAGGTGTCCCTCATACCCATTAATGAATAATCATGTCTAAGTGGCCTCACAAATACCACTATAAGACATAAGATAAATACTGATGGAATTATTTTTCAATAAAGAAAAAATATTGATGATAAAAGTTGTGGAAAGGCATTAAAAGTGGAAAAATACATGATTAGAATGTATCTCATTATAGAAAAGAATCAAAATCCAAGAAAATTTATCCCTAAATAAAACCTTCAAGAGGAAATGAGTGTTAGTGGGATTAGATGAAGGGAATCCTCTTGTATGTCATTTAAGAAGATCACTATTGGGGATGGTTAAGAAGAATAGTAAGTTGTTGAGTTTATGTAATTCCTTTCATCACATCTGAAAAAATAAAAGGGAATTATGAAAAGTAAAGGGGTAGTCCAACATGACTGAACCCACTCTTCTACTTACAGAAGTTGAAGGTACCCCTCCCCCATGCAATTAGTGTTTTCTAACTTCTATTTAAAGAGATATTTTATTTAGGGTGAGATATGATCCATTTGGTAAATGTTCTCACAAATCACATGTAAATGGGTTAAAAGCATATTAGTTTATAATTTGGTTGTGTATGAAGTAAGTGGCATAATAAGTTATCAATACAAGAGTTGGAAGCTTCTTATATAGGATAATTTCTCTGTTGAATGAAAAAAGGTATAATATTTGGGGGAAATGTTTTCAAATATATACATGGGATAATTAATAATATATTGATAAATCATATATATAACATTTGGTACCAATCCATATTTTATGTGGAATTAGGAAACTCATAGGATGAAGGATGTGTTAAGAATAGAAATAATAACATGAAAGGACTCTCGTTTTTATTTTCTATGTTTTTTAACATTTGGTATTAGCTGGCCCTTAGGGTGTTGCTCAGTGGTATCTACCCCTATGGGTATCAAAAAGGTCTTGAGTTCGAGTCTCTCAATGTAACATTTGGTATTATTTGTTTATTTTTATAGTATATCAAAAAAATTTGAATAGGATATGTTTTTCTCAATGAATGATATCCCCAAAAATTAAGAAACAATTTTTGTATCAAGAGTCTAAGATTCAAGGGGATTTGGTGGTAAATTTAAAAAGGTTGTTAAGCCTCATTAGAGAATGAAAATTTTTGTGAAGTTTTTGAAGTTCGTGTGGCATAATTGGTGAAGTTTTTATAAGCAGTATCAATTTAACCTTCAAGTGTTGATTGAATGTATGAAAATATTTTTATTGTGAAGGTGAAAAAAACAAATTGCATGAATATTTTGGTATGAATGAATGATATATACAGCTTTGAGGATGTTAACTTAAACTCTTTTTTCCTAAACTGAGCCTAGGATTATTAGTATTAAATTATATATTAACAACACAGATGTTTAGGTGTAAATCCACTCATTGGATTTATTTGATTTAATGTTATTGTCATAGATATTAGCTGAAATGATGTTCTGGAATTGATATTTCCAACTAGAAGTTTGTGTTAATAATTTTCCAACATGGATTAAAGGTGAATTAGTAAGTGCTTGGATCCAATAAATGAATTTTTCTTGGAAAATTGGAATCACATATAAGTATTTTACTATCCTTAATGAGGGGATACAGGCCTATGAAGAAACCCTCTTATTTTCTCAATGGATAAGAGAAAGGATAATATTTTTAAAGGGGGGGTCCAAGATAATAGTGACACCATATCATATTATGAAGATAGAGGAGTAGTGTACGCCTATTTCAAGATGGATATTTATTCCCATGGTACTCACATATATAGGATATAAAATTTTAATAAAAATGATGATTAAATCCACCCTTTTGAATTGATTGAAAAAGGATGAGGAAGAAGAGTTTATATTATCAAAAAATCTAAATGGAGGGAGTCTCTACCAAATTTATTGCACACCTAAAGGCAGAAGGAAATGAAACTGATACTATTGTAATTATTAAATAATATTTATATTCATAAAAGGATGGGATAAGGAACCTGTATGATGTTGTATATCTGATATCCATAAGTAATAAAATAGTATTTGTGTGCATCATCAAGGAGAAAAGGAATTTCAATCACCAAACTAGAAAGAAGGATTTTACTACCATGACTGATAGTTGAAGTTAAAGCCACAGGTATATCCCTATATAAAATTATCTTTATTCCAAGATAAAGAATATTGTTTTTCAATGAGGCATTCACAAAATTGAAATGTGATATATTAGAAATTAATTGTGCTATAATTCTTGAAGAATATTTATATTCATCGAAGAAGAGGAGAAGGATCCTGCATGATATTGTGTATATGATTTCTATAAGGAAGAGAAACTGATTGCAATACACCATTAAAGAGAAAAGTAATTTTGGTCACTAAAATAAAAAGGAGTAGTTCACTTCCATGAATGAAAGTTGAAGGTGGAGCCAAGGGTCTGTCCCTATATAGTATTATCCTTATTTTAATTTAGAGGAGATTTTTGTTTGAGGAGGCATTCACAGAATACCTATGAAGGAATATAAGAGGATTTTAATGGAACATCTATATATATTTGATGATGTAAAAATATATACAAGTAATAAAAGCTGTGGTGGACCTACAAGTCCTTAAACTTTGGTATACCTGAAATTCTTTAAATCATGGGTGATCTTCCCTAAAGTAGTGTACAAAGGATAAGGGTGGTGGGGGATATTGTTTCAGCCCAAAACAATAAATATTAAAGAGACTGATGTATTATTAACAGCAAAATCCTAAGGGGGGATTGTTTCACCCAAAGTGTGTGTCTTGTATTTGATAACAATAATCGGTGGTTTTTGGAGGACTATTAACAAATGGAGTTTGAAAAAACATTCTTCTTAGCTTAGTCTAACAATTCCTTGTTTTACTACTCACAAAACATGTTTCTTATATTATTAATGACTTATGTGTTTTATGAAAGTAAAAAATTTATAGAAAAAATATGAAAATGGATAAGTCTTGAACTGACCACATGTTATGAGACAAATGACCACTTGAGAAATCAACCTACCACATGAATAAACTCAACTAACCATGATGGAAAAATGACTGTGTTGGACTAACCATAATAAGAAGTCCACACAACAACATGAACAAACAAGTGATTGTGTGTTAGATAATTAAAATTTCTCTAGGTACTCAACTAACCATATGAGTACTGGATAGGCCATATGAAGGGTTCAAGATACCACATAAAGAATTATACCTACTGTGATGGAAATTTGGAAAATTATTCAACTGGACACATGAATACTTCAATAAACCATGAAAACGGACAGTGAAATTCATCTAAGTATTGAACCTACCACATATTGAGATCAATTAACTACATGAAGAACTCAACTGACCATAATAATAAATAAACTAACAAGAAGAATGATTTTTAAACCAACCATAGAATCAAGTGACTTCATGAATACTTAACCTATCGACCGTGAGATATCAAGTGACTAATTCTAACTATAAACTTAGAAAGACCCTATCTAATTCAAGTAGTAAGGAATTTTTAAATTCAAAGGACTATATTTTGGAGCATTCAATGAGAGTCGCAGCATTTAAGAGTAAAAAATAATAGAAATCAGTATGAGGATTTCTTAAGGATTATTTTTAAATGAATAATTAGAGAAGGATTTTATTTAAGAGGAACAACTTCTCATGGACAAGTACATAATACATATCTGACTGTCTAATTATTGGACTCTCAGATTCCATGACACTTTGTTCTTATATATATCATTAAAATTTCCATTAAAAGTTTCTCATGGATATATTTAAAGAAAATTTTCAAGAGAAGATAACCTTAATGATCAACCAAACTTGATTAGATATAGAGATGCATCAATCATCTCTAAAACTTTTCTCTCTCTATTTATATTTAATTTTGAGTTATACTTATAATATTTTATATATATGTTATCACATGATCGTACTCTATATTAAAGAGTACTTGATACTCTTTCATTTCTTTCTTTACACCCATTCTCCCATATCTATTATAGAATAGGCTTGGTTATAATCCTAGAATGTATGGTGTGTAGTTATATTTTTAAAACCTGATTAAGGTTGTAGGAATATTTATCTGTTAATAAGCATGCTTGTCAGTATGTGACTGTCAAGTGGAAAGAACTAAGATCTATCTTGGAACTGAACGTTGTTTTTATTCCATTGTTCATTTTTTATTCTTTTCATACTCTATTTTAAACCTATTTTTACTTATTAAATATTTTCTTTTTTTCCACTGATTAATTTTTAAATTGATTTTGGAAAAAAATATCTCTAATAGATAATTTTTATATGTGATATATTTTATTGTGTGTGGGTAAAATATTTTCTAGAGTTAAAATTATATTAAAATGATTTTAACTAGGTTTTGATTAGACCTTTTAGAATATATTTCAAAGAATAAAATTATTTATAACTTTATTTTTTTACTAGGATATTTTAAATTGAGAGGATTTTCAAATTATTTTACCAGAAATTTTATTCTGGAATCACAATTCACCCCCTCTTGAGTTTTCCACTATGACCAACATTTAGTATTAGAGGTGTATTCCTCTGAACTTATTTGTTTAACCTTGAGAAAGTTCTGAGAAAAAATTCATAGTTTATGTTATTTTCATTCTACTATTATGGATGTGAGACCTGAAGTTCAAGATTCCAACTGACCTATTTTATTTAATGTTTGAAATTATGATCAATGTAAAATAAAAATAAATATTTATCTAGAAATAATGGTCTTTGATATTTGGGGAGTAATTGAAAATAAATATAAAAAACACAAGACTGGTATGAAGGAATGGGGTGCTAAAAAAATATTTATATGATTTTAATTTCATGCTATGAATGAATTATTCTATGATTCATGATAATAAAAATTTAATAGGATATCTACTTTTGATATTGCTTATCAGATTTGGGATACTTTATTTATTTCTCAAGAAGGAACTTCTAATGTTAAAGAAATGAGATTAAATTCATATAATATAAAATATTAATCATATAAAAAAAACCTGATGGGACCATTTTTTATATTTATTTTATATTTAATGAAATCATCAATATGATGAAGTCTCTTAGACAAACCATGGACCACAAGCAACAAGTACTAAAAATTTTGAGGCATTTACATGAAAGATAGAGAAGTATTGTTGTTTCCATTAGATAATTGTGTGATATTAGCAAGCTACTTGTCAAAGATATTATTGAAAAATTAATAATGTATGAAGAGGAACTAATGGGTGACAATGAAATACTAAACTAAAAATAAAAACTTTATAATTTAACACATCTGATTTTGAAGTAAAGGAAGTGATAAAAAATGATTCAAGTAGAAGTGAATTGGATTCTAAGAGTGATGAGGAAATTTCTCATTTACCCCAAATATTTAATATATTTTATAAAAATAATATTTTTTTTCTACAAATCAAACTTTAGGGGAAATTATGATAAGAGAGGAAATTGGAAGAAGAACTAAAGAATAGATGAAACCTCTAGTGACATCACTTAATATTAATGTAAAATGAAATGACATATAAATACTATCTATCCAAAACTAAAGTATAAAAATAAGTGTGATGGTAGATAAAAGAGACCAAAGAAAGTGATGAAAGAAACCTAGAGAACTTTAGAGGACAACTCCAATTATTCTAACTCCAGTATGAGTGATATAGGTGAACAGGCTAATTTCTTCTTTAGGAACACAACATCTAAGGTACAAACTTACATTAATATATTTTCAGATAATTATTTTATAAAAGAAATTGAAATTCCTAATGAATAAATTTTTGAATAATTCACTATGTTGTAATACACTATGAATAAACTGAAAGGTAAGTATAAAAATTTTAAAAATATTGATGCTTTATCCACCAATACTAAAAGTGATCTATCTGTAGAAAATAAGAAAAAATATAATTTTTTAAAAGAGAATAATGAGATGAAATTGGAAAATGGTAAAATAAATAATGATTTGGAAAAGTTTACAAATGGAACCAATAATTTGAATATTATTTTTGGAATTCAAAAACTTCCCAAATCCAATAGTGGTATTGGCTATATTTCTAGACAATAAAAGAAGTTATATAAAAACTATTTCATTCCTAGTTTTAAGAATAAGAACTTAAATTGTAAATGTACTTCTAGTTATGAAAATGAACCTGATTCTTTTGTACCTAATAATATATTTATTTCAAAATTTGTTTATTCTATTATTAAAAAACATGTGAAACAAATATGGATTCTAAAAGCTTTATTTTATAACTTATCTAGACCCAAGAAAATATTGGTACAAAAATCATTCCTTGTATAATTTTCTTTAGGTAAAATTATTAAAGATCTCTAATAAAATCTTATGGAATCTGTAAATTAGATGTTCTAAACATATTATTGGAGACTACTCAAGATCCAATAATATAGTGAATATTAATGGTGGTTATGTCACTTTTAGTGACAATGCATAAGGAAGGATTATTGGACTTGGAAAAATTGGTAACTATGAAACTATTCTTATTTCTAAAGTTTTATTTATTGAAGGTTTAAAGTTTAACCTACTTAGTATATCTCAATTATGTGATAATAGTTATAATGTTAAATTTGATAATAATGCTTGTAAGATTTGTGATTTTAAGCATGATTTAGTTTTTTCTACCTTAAGAAATGATAATGTTTATATTGCTGATTTATGTTATTTATTTTCTCAAAATATTTCCCGATTAAGTGTCTTCCATAGATAATCTTGGTTGTGGAATAAGAGAGTTGGACACTATAATATAAACTCACTTAAAAATATAACTAAGAAAGGATTAGTCAAGGATCCTCCCAATCTCAATTTCTTGAAGATAAATTCTGTAATCCTTGTCAAAAAAGAAAGTAATGTAAGATTTCTTTCAAACCAAAGAATGAGGTTTCAGCCTCTCGACCCCTAGAACGGGTTCACATGGATTTATTCAGATATTATAAAGTTTATAGCTTTAGTGGTAAAAATTATGCTTATGTCCTTGTGGATTACTGCTCAATATTCACATGGGTACTTTTCTTAGATCACAAAAGTGAATATTTCTCCTACTTCGCTAAGTTTTCTATATCTATAGAGAACCTTAGTGGTATTATCATTAAATAATTGAGAAGTGATCATGATAATTAATTTTAGAATCAAGAATTTTAAACTCTATGTTCACAACATGGTTATATATATAATTTATTTACACCTAGAACGCCTAAAAAAATGGGGTTGTTGAAATGATAAATGGAACTCTTAAAGTGATTTCCCAAACTATGTTTAATGAGTATGAATTACCTATTTAGTTTTGGTCAAATATGTGAATACAACTTGTTATATTATCAACATGTTTTTAGTTAAACCTCTTTTAAATAATACTCCTTATGAATTATGGAATGGTAGAAAGCCTCAGGTAAATTACTTTAGAGTCTTTAGATGAAAAGTATTTATTATAAATACAAATTTGAATCTAAATAAATTTTCACCTAAGTGTGATGAAGGAATTTTTCTTGGTTATTAAACATCTAATAAAGTATATTGAGTTATTAATAAAAGAACCAAAGTTGTGGAAGAATTTTTACATGTCACTTTTTGATTATATAGATCCACATGAACCTAAATTGTAACACCCCAAAAATGTTAAAATATTAAATAATAATTTTTAATAAATGAATTTTTGTATAAATTAAATAAATTAAGTGTTTATAAAATTTGATTAAGATTAATAAAAAATTATTTGAAATTTATATATGAATATAATTAATTTTTTTTATAAATTTTTGTTTTTGAAAATACAATATATATATAAATATATATATTGAATTATAATTATTAGTTTTGGATTATTAATTATTATTATATTATAAAATACTTACTATTATAAATTTTATATATATATGAAAATAATTTATGCTTTTTTTTATAAAATTTATAAATTATAAATATATATAATTATTTTTACAAAAATTCACATTATATGTATATATATGTGTGTGTTTTATGAATTTTTTATTTGAATTATTTTTTAAAAAAAGAATTATATATATATATAACACTAAACTATTTATAAAAAAATTATGTTTAAAAAATGAGATAATTATTTTGATAAAAAACATTAATTAAGATGATAGAGTATAATATAATAATTTATTATTATAATGATTATATAATAAAATAACAATATGTTGACTTTACACAACCAACGAGAGATAATCGTGAGACATGTGGATAGAAATGAAGAAAAAAACCAATGACGTGATAAAAATGGACTCATTAATTAAAAAATTAAAAAAAAATAAACTCAAATACAATATAATATTGAAATGATGACAGTTTAAATAATAATAATAAATGTAAATGAAACTCACATTTTTTCTAATTGGAATTTATCAAACCATCACTTTTGTTGAAGGATTTACATATCTAAACTGCTCATTTTTTTAACCCAACTTTCGAAGTAAGCAACATATTGTTATATATCGCACACCTGAACCCCAATCTTCACACCCAATTTCTACCAAAATATTCTCTATGTCAAGCTCTCACTCATTTTCCAAAAACCCACTTCCCTTTTCGATTTAAGTTAGGTAAGGGTTCTATTTATTTTTGATTATTTACTTTACAAAGAAATATATATACATATATATATATATAACTATGTAAGGTCATATATTTCTAATTCAAATCGCATATATAATAAATTTTCTTGATTTAATGGATCTATTTTCCAAAATCTTATAGTTTTAAGGGTGTAAATTTTATGATCCTTTTACAGATAGTTTCCTATATATGTGTATATACATGTGTATATACACATATATATCTTAATATTTTTAATATATATATATATGTATATGTTAAGGGTTTCTTATGTCTTAAACCTTATATATAAAACTTATGTGAATATGGGAAGTCTTAGTTTTCAAATTGGCGATATAAGGGTGATGTGTATATATGTGTGTGTTTTTTTGTGTGTGTGTGTGTTTCTATGCGAATATACACATATACATCAACAAATTTTGGTGTAAGTACATATAATAGGGTTTTTATTTTCAAATCTTAGTTTCTAAAACCTACGGATGCAAGGGTTTTATGTTTTCAAACCACATGCATATATGTATATATATATATATACATATATATATATACTCATATATATGCATATAAATATGAAAACCTTAATTAGAGTTGTTCTTTCTCATTTACTTAGAAGTTATAAATTGTATTTATCAACCACCAAACTAGTGTTTAAAGATTTATGTATGATTAATTTCCTATATTCACCATGTCTGCATAATTGCATGTGATAATTGTTATCAATTTATGTGTAATTATGGGTGAAGTTATTATTTCATGTGTGAACTCACATTTGAATCCCCTAGCATGTCATGCATGAATAGGTATGGTCATCATCTATCTCATGTGAGGCATTCCAAGCATTATGTGATCTTGCACACACTTAAATACAAGTTTCATGCAATTATGGTTTTTAAATAGTAGTGTTTTTTCAAGCATGGGATTCTCCCTAAAATGACTTTAAAAACCTTTTGAGGAACTAGTGATGACATGAGAAGGATTGTTTTCTTTCTAAGGAAATAGTATTGCCTACGTATTTTTGGAAATGATTTTGGGTAAGAAATAAGAAAGGTGGTCCATGGGAAAACATTTTCAAAAATTGGTACTAGTGAAATGTGTGATGTTATGGGGAGTTAAACCATAAGTCCAAGTGTTGAATAGTGGTTGTGGTTATGGATTTTAATATGGTCTTCCAAGTATTATTAATGACCCACAGAAAATTAATATTTTCAAAGGATAATTCCCAACGAATTTTCAAGTATAATTATGTTGTAAAATACTATTTTTCTGTATATATTCATGTATTTTTGAAAATCTATGTCAAGTATGTATACTTATTTTCAATAAATGGTTTAAGGAAATTTATTAGTTTTAAAACCCCATTACTGGGAATAATGCTCACCCTATGTATTATAATTACTTTTTCAGGTTCAGCAAACTCACCATGATGAATTTTTGTTATGGATGTTGTGCACTGAAGAATCATTGTTTATTTAATTTTCAATTTGTACAGCTTATTGAATTATAAGTCATGTATTTAATTTTACAGAACCTAGATAGGTAAAAGTTCCTCTAATTTAATAAACTAGTACTCGCCCGTGCTATTGCACGACGTATTCAATTAGTGGTATTTGTTTTAAATACTCATTAGTATTTCTAAATGTTAGATCAAACAGTAATGTTGAACAAATAGTGAAAGATAAGTGAAACAGAAGACAAATTGTAATAATAAAACTGGGATATGTGAAAATGCTTGTATTAAATAAGGAAAAATGAGAAAAACAAGTTATAAAAATCTGATGAAAAAATTCCAAGTAAAGGGAGTTCATGAAAAACACCAAAACATCTACCAGTAGACAATCTGTAGAAAGAGAAACAGAAGTTTTGCAAATTTTTAACAGCAACTTCCACCATCTAGAATCAACCGCATAACAGAAATACATCAAGCTTTATCCTCCTCCATCATGAGTAACATCTTGCTAGTTGATAAACTTTCAGAATGAGAAACATCCAGCTTTATCCTGCATTTTGATAAACATTCAGCTTTTTCCTGCATGAAAGACTTCCCAAATGAAAAAGAGATAATCAACTTGTAGTAAAGTCACTGTAAATTGTGCAGCATGAGATATCCAAAATACATCAGTCTTTAGAACAGATCACAGTAGAAATACTTTATAGAATAATCAAATTTTAGTACTAATAGTCAATACATAAACTTATAACATGTATTAAAAAGGTTGAAAATCATGTACAGATTAGAACATGTGGATAAATTGTATAGAAATTTAGACCACAGTGGATTTATATGTTTTCGAAGAGTTATTGTAAATTCAAATGAAATGTGATAATATATTTAAAAAGTTTCAGGTTCTGTTGTGTAATGCAATTATTTTTTTGTAAATGGTTAGTCATCATCTTTATTATACTCTACAGGAAAAGATGAAATCTGAAATATTTTTCTATAATTTCACAGTATGTATTCTATGTAAAACTTAATTTGTGCAGTCTATGTGAATAATCAATGTGTACATACAGAGTACGTGTGTGTATTTTGTTTCTCTGTGTTAATATAGTATGTTTATGTAATTTGTTTTTTGGTTAAAATAGAATATTTTGTGTGTGTAATATGTTTTTGGTGTCAAGATAAAATGTAGTGTGTGTAATCTGCACAGATTTCAAACAGAGTATGTGTGTAAACATAGTCAGTGTGTGTAAACACACTCAAAGGTTCTATGACACAAATGTGCTTGATACTTTATGAGAGCAGTTGTGTGTAAACATATTGAACATATCTGTAACAATGGTTTGTTCTATGACACAAATGCTCTCATAGAGTGATGCTGTGTGTAAACAGAGTCTGTGTGTAACAGCATCACAGAGTCTGTGTGTAACAGCACCATAGAGTGATGCTGTGTGTAAACAGAGTCTATGACACAAATGCTCTCATAGAGTGATGGTGTGTGTAATAATGATGTGTGTACATTGTTACATAAATGATCGGTTAACAACATCACTCTATGAGTGCATTTGTGTCATAGAACAAACAGTGTCTGTGTGTGTGTAAACAAAGTCTATTTCTGTGTGTAAACAGAGTCTGTCTGTAATCTGTTTTTGTGTAATCTGTTTTACACTCTGTTTCTGTGTGTAAACAGAGTCAGTGTGTAATCAGAGTCTATTTGTAATCAGAGTCTGTGTGAAATCAGAGTCTGTGTGTATTTAGAGTTTGTCTGTAATTAGATTCTGTGTGTAATCATAGTTTGTGTGTAACCAGACTCTGTTTCTGTTTGTAAACATAGTCTGTGTGTAATCTGTTTTTGGTTGAAAGATAAGATTTACTGTGCAGTATGTGTGTGTAATATGTTTCTTGTGTACACTCTGGCTAAAATCTGTGCATGCTGTCAGTGTGTATTTACGGTGTGCAGTATGTGACTTTAGGAGAAATATGTGTATAAACTCATAGATTGATTTGTTTGTATTAACTGCAGTATTTGATTTGTTTGTATAAACTTCAGGAGGACAGTCAGTGTATAATATCATTGTGTAATCTCTGTTTACAAGCTATAAATGTTTGAAAACTATGTGTAAGAAAACCATAGTTTCTTTGCCCAACAGTATCCACTGAAAATTGAAATGTCCAATTTGATTAACACATACAGAATCAATCCTTTTGACTGATTTTTAAAACAGCAAAACAGGGTGAACATTAAACTATGGTCTTTGTTATAAGAAATAGGAAATATGGTCATTGTTAGTGAAAATGCCAGTACTGGTAAATTGACCATATGAGAAAGATTGTTGATAGGAAGTCATGTATTGGAGGTGTCTACCTGTAATCAGAGAGGGATCACCGGTTTTTAAACTGTCAAATCACATACTAATCAACTAAACAGATAAGTTAGTCATGTTGAACTCCAAATAATTTTGAAGTCAACAGTGGATAGTCTTGTTATTTATTTAACTGTGCACTTGTTGGGGAACTTTATTTAATCATTTGAAGATATCACAAAAAAGGAGTGAAATAAAAAATAAATACCCAAAAACTTCTATTAGCAAGACGTTGGGGAAGAACATCTTAGTTGGACTGCCCATTTGAATTGTCCAAATTTCCCTTCATTGGCGTCTCAACTTGAGTAGAATTACTTGTTGTACCGATACTGTCTCGACAAATCTCAGCATCCTGTCGCACATCATCCTCCATATCTAATTCATGTGACAGGTTTTTCTACGTAGAGAATATAGTTAGAACAATTGGAAACTACTTGTTTTAGTTGAAATCAATGAATCACATATGTTTTAGTTAACAGTATATAGGTACATATAAAAAGTATTGTATGTCCAAATAATTAGAAACAACAAAACTCTGTATTAAAGATGGATGTATATTAACATAAACGGAATTAAGTTAACAGTAAATGAGGAGAAATGAAACATACCTTTGTAGATGACATATTTGATGTACAACCTTCATATCTACTCGCAATGCTTGAAGTTGATGGCGAAGACCTACATGTTTGATGATCCTATTGTGCAAGGTTGCAAGGGAAATTACAGCAAGCAATTTTATGTTTAGGCGGTGGGGAAAAACCGATACATATAGTACCTTGATATATTCAATTACAGTACTGACGTGTGTGTACCCACTGGTTTGTTGTCCCTATACAGCAAAGTAATGACTGAGTGTCAAATTTCGTAACAGATACTTATTCAAGCAAGGTATGAATAACTGTATTGTATTACCTGATATTGTTCGAGGATGTTATTAAAACTGGTGATGTAGTAATCATTATCACTGATATACAGCACTTTGAAGCTGTTCTGTTCAAACGAATGATGACGGTTTTGAATATTATAATTTGTTACATCAATTGATAATAGCACTTTCTTTGATTTGAAAATATCCAATTCCGCAGGAAAACCATACTCATCATCGGCCTAAATTAGAAACGATAATCAGTGTTAGAATATGTAATGGAAACAGATATTCATGTCATACAAGAATTTGGTTATACCTGTATCATTGAAGCTCTTAACTCTGGAGCTGTTTTATGTACGAATTGGATGACTTGTCTATCAAATAAAACAACTGAACACGAGTCTGTCGCATCATTAACCATTAGTTGCACTCTGAATCTGTTGGATTAAATATTTTGGTTACAAAGTCGTCGATATAGAGTATTTTGTATTATATGTTTGAAGGAAAAATTAAGAACAAAAGTACTTTAAAATAATATTTGAAACCTAGGAGTAGTGCTGCTGGGAGATAATTTACAGTTGTGGCACCATTTTTTGTCATTTAAAACATGTATTTTCTTCATGTAGGAGTTACAGGATTCAAAAAACCAGCTGTGAGTACTTTGAATTTTTATTATCGTTGCTGCTATTAAGCACCGTGTAGGCTGCAGAAGAGTTTGTACGTAATAAAAACTCATTAGTAAAGGATAGATGTAAACAGTCCATAAAACAGTGTATTGTATTTATGATGATAACATTCTTATTGTTACCTCGAGAGAGCTTTTCACCTCTGTAATTGTTTTTTGTTATTCCAATACAAGACCTCTTTAGTGGGGTTGACATTAGTTGTTGGGGTTGGTAACTGTGATGTTATTAACACCCCAAACCTGGTAAATATTTACTGAGTCATTAAAATAAAAAATAAGAATATTTCTGACTTAATTTTGGGATGCACAATGTAAAAAGTTGTAAATATACAGAACACCGAGTATGTAGATTGTTACCTGTTTCTGAAATTTTCTACTTCTGGAATTTGTAGATTGTAAAGTATTTTTGTTGCATTCACAGAAGTTGTGACAATAACAGAGGCTAAAAGGAGTTTGAAGTAAAATAACACTTCATTATAGAGTCAGGTGGACATACAACATATTTTAGGAAATATTTACAAATTGAAAATTGAAACTAAACAGACAGAAACAATACTGCTCAACCGCTTTGAAGTGCCTGGATCAGTGTGAATCACTGAGAGGGGGAGGGGTGAATCAGTGATCCCTTAAAACTTTTTACTAATTGATTCTTTATCAATTAAACCACTATGGCTGGTTAAAGCCTCAATCCACTCTTCTTGTATCTCTCACCTTTCCTC
This sequence comes from Viscum album, assembly GCA_963277665.1. Classification (NCBI taxonomy): domain Eukaryota; kingdom Viridiplantae; phylum Streptophyta; class Magnoliopsida; order Santalales; family Viscaceae; genus Viscum; species Viscum album. The sequence continues at coordinate 126,942,500 of OY728125.1, read as the reverse complement.
GAATGATGCAGTAAATGTAAAGGCACTGGACACAAGGATTTACAAGGTTCGGCACCAAAGGCCTACGTCCTTGCCATGTTGGTTATACGCCCCAACATGGTTTCTCCATTATAACTTGTTAGAATTACAATGGTCGATACAGAGTCCCACTGTATCTCTCCTGAGTCCCACAGGAGGGTCTTTATACTGCGTCCCATAGTGTTACCAGAGTCCCACTGGCCTGCTCCAGAATCCCACTGAAGACTTCTTCCGCCCTGAGTCTCACAGGGGGCTTCTCCTGGATCCTCGAGTCACACGAGTAGCACTTCTTCACTTCAAGTTCTTCAAGTATCTTCAGCAGCCTGGGATAAAGGTTGTTGGCCTTGCTCTCTTCCTCTGATCACTTGAGTTGATCAGGACTTCTCGTCTTGCTCAGGATTTATCTCCTTTCTCTCAGGATGACCTGGCTTCTCTCTTCAAGAATCTTCAACGGCCTCTGATAAGGTCTGTTGGTCTTGCTCAAGTCTTCTGATCACTTCTGTTGATCAGGGTCTTCTCAATTACTGAAAACTCAGGCAGCTGATGTCTTTAACTTCAGTCTGGCTTCAGTCTCACTTCACATCAACTTCATGCACTAAGTGCATGGCATCTCTTCATCTTCATGCACTGACTGCATGGATTCTCAATATTCTTCAAGAACTCTTATTCTTGGACAACTCAAATGCACACCACTGATTTAAGCTTTATTCATGTGTGCACGTGCATGCATGCAAGCATGCACTCCCCTTTCATTCCTCTTGGTGCAATAAACCCTCAAAGGGTATATTCTCTTTAAGCACACACCTTCTCACTCTTTCACACACTTTGTTCAATTTTCTTACACACACTTAAGTGTATGTTTTTCTTTTGTGTGAGAATCCTCTTCTTATTCTTCTAAGTGTGCACAATCACTTTGCACACACAAAGGCTCGGCCTTCACTTGTTCTTGTTTGCACCCACTTTGTTCACTTTGCAAACACAAGGTATAGCCTCCACTTCTTCTTCCACACCCACTTGGATATGGCCTCTTCACTTGTTGCACACACAAGATGCTAAGGCCTCAGCCTAGTCTTGCACACACACAAAGATTGTGTGGGATCTTCTTCACTCACACACACTGCTCGAATGCATCCAACCCGTAGGATGTCCTTCTTTAAGCATCGCGCATGGTGTGCTGTCCTTGGGTCGCGCAAGCACCAAGGGTGAAAGATACCTCAACACTGCCGTGCAAGTTTCACTTGGATGCAAGGCGCCTTAGGTGCGCAAGATGTCACCACGGGCGCACAGGTGCTACTGCCGCGGCCACAAGAAGGGCGCGCAAGGTGCAAGGGGCAGCCGCGGGTCGTGCAAGCGCTCGGGTGTGCAAGGTGCTACCGCGCAGGGGGAACGGTGCACAGGCCTCGGGCGTGCAAGGAGCAATCGCTGCGGGCTTCAACCGTGGGCGTGCAAGATTTTGCGGCCACGGGACTTCCTGTCATGCAAGTGAGGCACGCAGGGGATCTCCCCTTTCTTCTTTCATGCAAGGGGTGCGCGAAAGGGTCCTAACGAAGCTAGAGGACCTCCGGGCTACTTCTCTGCCGCGCAAGTGCTTGCGCGGAGGAATACTTCACGAGGCAGGATATGCTTCGCAGGACTTATCTCGAGTTTTTCAGCAAGCATCTCCATCGCCTCGGGCTCTCCTTATATAGGCATAGGCGGTGCCAAATCTTTCGCGTGAGATATCTTGAATCCCCTAGATTTTCGGGCTTTTAAAATCTTCAAAATCTTGATTTTTATCTTTCTGTCAAATGCGGGTTCCATTTTTATTTTTCTCTACGTGCATGCGACTTAGAACGCATGCACGGCCTCTTCTCTTCTATCCCATGCAAAACACGAACTCCACATGGCCTCGGCACATTATTTTGCCTCGGCCGAACTCCAATTTCACCATTTGTTGCATGAAAGTATATTTTTATGCATGGATGTCTTCATTACGTCGAGACGAACTCCTTGGACGCTTTACTTTCAGAAATGGTGGCCGGGAACTCGAAATCCAGTGCTCGGAGGCGCCACTGGTTCAGCGGGGACGTCGCGGGTGCCTCGGTCGAGCTCGAGGTAGGAGACACACCGGGAGCCGTTGGATCGGGCCATTAGAAAACTTTGGACGGTCGCAATCAGAAGATCTCGCGCGGGATCAATCGTGCGGTCGAGATCTGGCGCGCGATCGATCGAGCGGCCAGAATTTGCTCCGCAGCAAAATCGCGCGTCCCACATCGAAACGAACCGCGTATTTTCCATGGTTTATCAAAGTTCCACTGCCGGCAACCCTTCGATTGAACTTCCCCCTCCACGGTGCCGCCCCGCACAGTGTTCTCTTAGCGGGCGCGCTCTTGCGCCCACCTCTGCTCCCTGCGGGCGCGCCACTGGCGCCCATTATGCACACACGGGCGCGCTCCTCGTGCTCACGTCGCACGGGCTTCATCACCGCGTGGCCTCAGGGGCTTATACACGGCCCCGGCCTCTCGGGCTGGCCCCATGGGATCCCCCTTTGGCGTGGCGACCTTGAGTCCCACAAGTGCCTTGGGGTTTGAACCCTTAAGGCTGGCCCTTGGTGGCTTTCTTTTTGCTTGAGGAAACACTAAGTACTTTGTATACAAACAAAGTAACTAGGTGTAAATTCCAAATGCCACTTCTTCTTCTTCTAAGCCATTCTTCCTCTTCTACATTCTTCTTCTTCTTCAAAAGAATTCCTCCATCTTCTCATCAATTTGTATTCTTCACTTAGGAGAGACTTCACAAAGGTTTTTTCCTTCAACCGAAGCTCCTGAATCACATAATCTTCAATGTTCTTCATTGATCCAATCAGAGATCAAGTTGGATCTTCTTCAAATTCACATGCACTAAGTGATAGTGCATGGACTTCATTAATCCACTTCATCCACTTAGGAGGTTTGGATGGATCATCTTCATCTCCTCATGCATTGTCTTAACAATGCATGGTCTTCTAATAATGTGGTGACATTGTATCCAGTTGATACAAGTTCTTGGAACTTAAAGATCAGCTCATCAATCGTCTGATATAATGATGCTCCATCATCATTCATTCTTCAACTGTTGTCACTTAGTATCATCTTGATACAAGTATTGAAACATTAAAATCAGTTCTACAATCGTCTGATATTCATAGAGAATGTTTCAACCACAACATCCTATGTCACTTAGTGAATCTCCTAAGTGACATGCATCTTAGTACCATGGTCATTCTCCTTTCCTCACTAACACCATCACATCCTTTGTCATTCACATCTTGACATTCCTTGACATCCATTCATCTTATGACAACATCATGTCTCATTGACAACAAATGAAACATAGTGCACTTCAATCTCCCCCTTTTTATTTGTTGTCAATACACTTCTTCAGCACATATGAATGGTTCAATATGTGTGCCAATATTTTCTCCCCCTTATTGGCAATCAAATGAAAAGGTGTGGTGTGGCTCTCTTCCAAAATATCTCTTCCTCCTTTCGAATAGCATCTTCTTGAAAAGCACTAAGAGAGGGATGATGTCACATGTTCTCTTCAGCAAAGAACCTTTAGTAGATCATCTCTAAGTCTACTTGGGCTAACCCGGTGTAGAAAACAAGAGTGATGTAACCAAGATTATCAATGTTGTCCAACATTCACTATACATGTGAGATCATTCTTCAAGGGGTTTGAACTTTTTCAGATATAACAATGAATTGCTAAATCCTACACATACTTCACAAAACTCATTAGAAAGTTCAGTGCAAAGATAAAGATCCCCCTTTCATCCATTTTCCTTCAATAAATACTCCCCCTTAATTGACATAATGAATACAATTAAGAAACAAGGGATGAAAGTATGATTGGAATACCTTCACTTTTCTCAGGATGATATTAAATCCCAAAATATCATCTTCTCCAGATTGGCTCCCCCTCAAGGGGTGCACTCCATTCTTTCCAAACCATCCTCCAGCTGAGAATGATCATCATCTTCAATTCCCTGCAGTGTTAGCACATGTAAATACAAGTGATTAGGGAATAAGATGGAACCTCCTTGGTTCATCAATGTGAACAACAAGGTTGAGAAGATTCTCTCAATCGAGATGTCCCATTTTCACCATTCTTCACACTTGCACATTTGATCTTCAATGATGTTTGTGCCGATGTGGATCTCAACACATCTTCATGTGAAATCTTCTTCTTCCCTTTTCCCTTAGCAATTGCCAGAACTTCATCTTCAGCTCTTTGCAGATCTTTGGAAAGTTGCAACTGATTTGGCCATATGACTAGTAAGTCACTTGGAAGTGTGGCCTCAGTTCTGGAAATTCCACATGGTTCCTTCGATGCTTTCAAGCTACCTTTCTTAGGCAACTTGTTTTAAACCAATCCCTTCTGCTTCTTCTGGATTGATTATCTGTTTGAGTCCAGTCTGCCTCTATTGAATTCCATGGATTCTTTACAAAGATCCATGGTATGGCCTTTCTTTCCACAGTAGAATCATTTCTTCATGGTGGTCCTTCTGGATGCATCACCCTTCTTGGATTTAGACTCCAAGGACTTCTTTTCCTTTTTCAAAATCTTCTTGGGAGCATCTTCCACTTTCTTATGATTACTTCCCAAGGATTCTTTCTGAGCCAAGTTCTGTGATCTTTTCTTCTTTTTAGCTCTGGATACAGTTGGAGATTGACATGTATCTTTTTGACCACTTTTTCAATCATCCCAGATGTTGTCAAGTAATCCAAATCTATTTGCAGTAAACAGATGTCTCTGGACCTGTGGATGTTGCCTCTTTTCCTCTGGCTTGCTCCCCCTTGGCATGGGCTTGCTTTGTGCTTTGACATTCAGTGGATTGTACCAACAATCCTTTGCACAGTGCCCATACTTATTACAACACCAACACTGACCCACAAATCTTGACCTCTTCAGTCCTTCTGATTATTGGGTACTTTTCTTGACTTGCTGTGTTGTTTCAGGAGAGCATTCTTTCTTCACTTTCTTCATCCATACTTGTTTGGATTCATTCTTCCATCCTTCACTTTTAGTAGAAACACTTTTAGAAGAATGAGTACAAGATGGTATGGATGGTACCTTCTTTTTAGAAGATGTTGCCCTTTCATTAGAGGATGTCTTTCTTTTAGAATTATCCTTCTCAAAGCACACTTGTGTAGCAACATTTCTACTTTCAGCTGACTGGGAGGATTCAGCTTTGGGTGATTGCAGATTTTTCAATATCACCTCTAGTTCTAAGTATTTCATGTTAAGGGAGTTCTTATCATCCTCAACGGTTCTTAGCTTTCCTTCCCATTTCTCTTCCAACTGTTTCATCTGGTCATCATGCACCTTTTTCAATTCTTGCAATGAGTTGTCAAGCTCCTTCACCAATTTGACTTTGTCTTCAAGTTGAGCATCTTTGACAACCATTGACACTTTGTGCCTCTTTTCCAGTGCATGAAAAACTTCTTTAACCATTATCTTAAAGAATTCTTTCTCAGAAAGGCTTCTTTGCAATTCTTCAGTAGTGTCTTCATATCTTTCATTGCAAAGGGAAACTGTTTCATCCTTGTAATTCACCAGATTTCTGAGAGTGTTGGTTATGCCAACCCTTTTTGCCAATTGGACTTCCAGAGAATTGGATTCATCTTCTAGCTGTAATTTTTCTTCTTGAAGATCAAGGATACCTGTAGCTATACACATTTCCACTTCCTTGGGGACTGTCTTCTGAAGATATTTGATTGCATTTAGAAGATCATTGTTTCTTCCATCTTCATCATAGCTAGAGCAGGCTTCATCAGAATAATGATAAAAGGAATTGTCATCTGATGTGACTTTCACATTTCTTTCCATAAAAGGAGTTTCTCTGATTACAACAACCTTCTTCCTCATCTTCTTTGTCTGTTTCTTCATTCTGTTTTTCAGAGTCTTGGCAGATATCTCCATTTGAGGTTGTTCTTTCATTTCCTCAAATATGCACTCCATATAGACTCCCTTGGATCTTTTAGAGGCAACATCCGCTCTGATACCAATTGAAGTGCCCGGATCAGTGTGAATCACTGAGAGGGGGAGGGGGTGAATCAGTGATCCCTTAAAACTTTTTACTAATTGATTCTTTATCAATTAAACCTCTATGGCTAGTTAAATCCTCGATCCACTCTTCTTGTATCTCTCACCTTTCCTCGAATGATGCAGTAAATGTAAAGGCACTGGACACAAGTATTTACAAGGTTCGGCACCAAAGGCCTACGTCCTTGCCATGTTGGTTATACGCCCCAACATGGTTTCTCCATTATAACTTGTTAGAATTACAATGGTCGATACAGAGTCCCACTATATCTCTCCTGAGTCCCACAGGAGGGTCTTTATACTGCGTCCCACAGTGTTACCAGAGTCCCACTGGCCTGCTCCAGAATCCCACTGAAGACTTCTTCCGCCCTGAGTCTCACAGGGGGCTTCTCCTGGCTCCTCGAGTCACACGAGTAGCACTTCTTCACTTCAAGTTCTTCAAGTATCTTCAGCAGCCTGGGAAAATGGCTGCTGGCCTTGCTCTCTTCCTCTGATCACTTGAGTTGATCAGGACTTCTCGTCTTGCTCAGGATTTATCTCCTTTCTCTCAGGATGACCTGGCTTCTCTCTTCAATAATCTTCAACGGCCTCTGATAAGGTCTGTTGGTCTTGCTCAAGTCTTTTGATCACTTCTGTTGATCAGGGTCTTCTCAATTACTGAAAACTCAGGCAGGTGATGTCTTTAACTTCAGTCTGGCTTCAGTCTCACTTCACATCAACTTCATGCACTGAGTGCATGGCATCTCTGCATCCTCATACACTGACTGCATGGCTTCTCAATATTCTTCAAGAAATAGTCTTGGACAACTCAAATGCACACCACTGATTTAAGCTTTATTCATGTGTGCACGTGCATGCATGCAAGCATGCACTCCCCTTTCATTCCTCTTGGTGCAATAAACCCTCAAAGGGTATATTCTCTTTAAGCACACACCTTCTCACTCCTTCACACACTTTGTTCAATTTGCTTACACACACTTAAGTGTATGTTTTTATTTTGTGTGAGAATCCTCTTCTTATTCTTCTAAGTGTGCACAATCACTTTGCACACACAAAGGCTCAGCCTTCACTTGTTCTTGTTTGCACCCACTTTGTTCACTTTTCAAACACAAGGTACAACCTCCACTTCTTCTTCCACACCCACTTGGATACGGCCTCTTCACTTGTTGCACACACAAGATGCTAAGGCCTCAGCCTAGTCTTGCACACACACAAAGATTGTGTGGGATCTTCTTCACTCACACACACTACCCGAATGCATCCAACTCGTAGGATGTCCTTCTTTAAGCATCGCGCATGGTGTGCTGGCCTTGGGTCGCGCAAGCACCAAGGTTGAAAGATACCTCAACACTGCCGCAAAGGGTGCACTACTGCCGCGCAAGTTTCACTTGGATAGAAGGCACCTTGGGTGCGCAAGATGTTACCACGGGCGCACAGGTGCTACTGCCGCGGCCACAAGAAGGGCGCGCAAGGTGCAAGGGGCAGTCGCGGATCGTGCAAGCGCTCGGGCGTGCAAGGTGCTACCGTGCAGGGGGCACGGTGCACAGGCCTCGGGCGTGCAAGGAGCAATCGCTGCGGGCTTCAACTGTGGGCGCGCAAGATGTTGCGGCCACGGGACTTCCTGTCATGCAAGTGAGGCACGCAGGGGATCTCCCCTTTCTTCTTTCATGCAAGGGGTGCGCGAAAGGGTCCTAACGAAGCTAGAGGAGCTCCGGGCTACTTCTCTGCCGCGCAAGTGCTTGCGTGGAGGAATACTTCACGAGGCAGGATATGCTTCGCAGGAATTCTCTCGAGTTTTTCAGCAAGCATCTCCATCGCCTCGGGCTCTCCTTATATAGGCATAGGCGGTGCCAAATCTTCCGCGTGAGATATCTTGAATCCCAGAGATTTTCGGGCTTTTAAAATCTTCAAAATCTTGATTTTTATCTTTCTGTCAAACGCGGGTTCCATTTTTATTTTTCTCTACGTGCATGCGACTTAGAACTCATGCACGGCCTAGTCTCTTCTATCCCATGCAAAACACGAACTCCACATGGCCTCGGCACATTCTTTTGCCTCGGCCGAACTCCAATTTCACCATTTGTTGCATGCAAGTATATTTTTATGCATGGATGTGTTCATTATGTCGAGACGAACTCCTTGGACACTTTACTTTCAGAAATGGTGGTCGGGAACTCGAAATCCAGTGCTCGGAGGCACCACTGGTTCAGCGGGGACGTCGCGGGTGCCTTGGTCGAGCTCGAGGTAGGAGACAAACCGGGAGCCATTGGATCAGGAGATTAGAAAACTTTGGATGTCCACGATCAGAAGATCTCATGCGGGATCGATCGTGCAGTCGAGATCTGGCGCGCGATCGATCGAGCAGCCAGGATTCGCTCCGCGGCAAAATCGCGCGTCCCACATCGAAACGAACCGCGGATTTTCCACGGTTTATCAAAGTTCCGCTGCCAGAAACCCTTCGATTGAACTTCCCCCTCCACGGTGCCGCCCCGCACCGTGTTCTCTTAGTGGGCGCGCTCTTTCGCCCACCTCTGCTCCCTGCGGGCGCGCCACTGGTGCCCTTTATGCACACACGGGCACGCTCCTCGCGCTCACGCCACGTGGGCTTCATCACCGCGTGGCCTCAGGGGCTTATACACGGCCCCGGCCTCTCGGGCTGGCCCCATGGGATCCCCCTTGGGCGTGGCGACCTCGAGTCCCACAAGTGCCTTGGGGTTTGAACCCTTAAGGCTGGCCCTTGGTGGCTTTCTTTTTGCTTGAGGAAACACTAAGTACTTTGTATACAAACAAAGTAACCAGGTGTAAATGCCAAATGCCACTTATTCTTCTTCTAAGCCTTTCTTCCTCTTCTCCATTCTTCTTCTTCTTCAAAAGAATTCCTCCATCTTCTCATCAATTTGTATTCTTCACTTAGGAGGGACTTCACAAAGGTTTCTTTCTTCAACCGAAGCTCCTGAATCACATAATCTTCAATGTTCTTCATTGATCCAATCAGAGATCAAGTTGGATCTTCTTCAAATTCACATGCACTAAGTGATAGTGCATGGACTTCATTAATCCACTTCATCCACTTAGGAGGTATGGATGGATCATCTTCATCTCCTCATGCATTGTCTTAACAATGCATGGTCTTCTAATAATGTGGTGACATTGTATCCAGTTGATACAAGTTCTTGGAACTTAAAGATCATCTCATCAATCATCTGATATAATGATGCTCCATCATCATTCATTCTTCAACTGTTGTCACTTAGTATCATCTTTATACAAGTATTGAAACATTAAGATCAGTTCTACAATCGTCTGATATTCATAGAGAATGTTTCAACCACAACATCCTATGTCACTTAGTGAATCTCCTAAGTGACATGCATCTTAGTACCATGGCCATTCTCCTTTCCTCACCAACACCATCACATCCTTTGTCATTCACATCTTGACATTCCTTGACATCCATTCATCTTATGACAACATCATGCCTCATTGACAACAAATGCAACACAGTGCACTTCACGCTTCACCCGGACGAGTTGTAATATCATAATGGTAGACCCCTCCTTGGTCTTTTCCAAGTAATCAATCAATTAATTTACGTAGTCCCCCTAGAAACTACATGTTAGTTGCAAACCTTTGTATGAAAATTGAGTAACAATATGAGTACATATAAATTTTAAGCAGTCAACTAATATAAATATAAAAAATTAATGACCTGTCATCCTCAAGAGTAATTTGCATCCTGCGGTTGGATGCACCCAAATCTTTCACCGGTTTTGTGTATCAAATAAGTCCAATAATTTCTATAAGATACATGTCAAAAAGAGGCTTTAATAGGTAATAATATAGAGGAAGTATAAAATTCTATAATATTAAATATATTTAATTTTCTAGAAAGAGGAATGTACCTATCAATTATTCTTCTGGAACTTTCAATTGAATAATATCATCATATGAAGTGAAATCAAAACTGAAAAGAGGTATTTCTGCATCACATGGACAAACATATGTTGTCGTCGTGAATAGTAGTCTACAGGCATGTCTAGATCCCAAGTAACTGCCTTGGTTTGAAGATATCTTGAAGTTTTGTATCATATAGCATCGCCCCTCATACAATAGATTTTTGTACTTAGAGATAAGTTGGCGGCTATTGATTGTACACTGAATTTTTATTCCCTTAACATAAAATGTTAATAGATAGGAGAATATAATAAAAATAGAAATGTGCAAGGAAAAAAAGATATTTTAGACGTATTGACAATTGTATTAATCAAAATAGGATAATAGGGAGAAATAAACAAATAGCAATCATGAAATGTAAACTGACCTCTTTATCGGCAAGTATTAGATCGATAGCCACAACATCATTATTGTATTTTGGCGACGAATTGCACCACGTGTTCAAAACACGCACCTCAATCCATAGTGTTTCGTCATCCTCAGGTGTAATCTCATTCAACGGGGTAATTGATCTTGAAATCTTGTTTTGACTGTGTACAAATATGATTAGTGCTGAAAAAGATAGTATACTGAGCAGTTACAGACTTTAGGAATTACATATTGCAGTCTGAAACATTAGTAAAAAAACTGATGTGCAAGTTGAAAGTAGTACCTAATAGAGGTTTTCAAATATTTCTTTGTACACAATATTATGTGTGTAATGAGATGATGTGTTACTATTATCATCAACAACAATTTTCAAACCTGTAACTGATGTGACCCTAGAAACCGCAACATATAACTGACCATGAGAGAACACAGGTTTGCGGAGAAATAAACCAACAGAAGACAATGATTTTCCTTGACTTTTATTAATAGTCATTGCATAAGAAACTGTCAAAGGATATTGTCTTCTTTGTAATTTGAAAGGCCATCTGAGATCAGAGTGTGTCATAGTTAGTCTTGGAATGAATGCTGAATTTCCCGAATGACAGCCAGTCAAAATTGTTCCCCCAATGACATGGTCCCCTAAGTGTGTAACAATCATACGAGTACCATTACATAAACCAACAGATTGATCAACATTTCTTAATAACATAATGGGAACTCCAATCTTTAAAGTAATTTTATGGGCAGCCAATCCGGAGACGTTTATGCCATTTAACATCTCAGAGGTATATATGTTTTCTTCCCTATCTGTATCAAAACTTTCATTGCAAACTGAATCATAGATGAAGTAGTATTTATGTTCAGAATTAGTAAGAGACAACATGTAATCATTTACTTCTTGAACAACATCAGGGGTTGGAGCTAGAATGGAACGCTCTTTCAAATAGGATAGCTCACTGTATTTGTCACTGAAATTAGGATAAGTATGCTCCACAATTGAAACCATAGGATTTCCTGTGTAGTAAAGAAGATATGATGAAGGAATTTCAAAGAGCACTTCACCGTCATTAGGTTCTCCAACACGTCCTTCACCAATATCAAAATTCCATTTAGCGAATTCACGTATCTGATTGGATTCATCGATGGATGTAGATGAAAGCAATCTCATATTCTTTTTAAGAGTTAAGACCTTACAGTACTTCCAAAGATACGAAAATTTTATACTTGCAAAGACAATTTCATTTCTGCCCCCACCTGGTATTACAGGCAATATTTGTCTGAAATCTCCACCCAATACCACTGTTAGACCACCGAATGGAAAATTCATTGCATTACAATTTTTTACTCTCATAATATCCCTGAGAGTACGGTCTAGGGCCTCAAAGCAGTATTTATGAACCATAGAAGCTTCATCCCAAATGATTAGTTTTGTAGAGTGTAGAAGTTCAGCTACATCACTCCCTTGCTGAATATTGAAAACTGATTGCTCAGTAATGGTGATTGGAATACTGCTTTAGAATGTGTCGTGCGGCCACCAGGCAGTAGTAATGATGCTATTCCACTTGAGGCAACCGCAAGTACAATAGAACCCTCAGATCAAAGAAATGATGTTAAAATATTCCAAATGAATGTTTTACCTGTGCCTCCATATCCGTGAAAGAAGAAGAATCCTCCAATATTTGTAGATAATGAAGACAAAATGACATCCATTATGGCTTTCTGTTCAATAGTTAACATAGTATGTAAAGTTATGTACTCTCTTCGTAGGACATCTGTATTGTAATTTAGTTCTTCTGCAACTAAATGATTCGAATGAGTATGAATTGAAGAATCTGGAACTGGCATGGGTGGATAAAATTGAAGAGATGTTCTGTTGGATCGTAAAATCTGTTCTATTTCCATCAGAGCATGCATATGTATTTGATCTTCTGTGAGTGTCAAATCTAGAAGAATGAGGTACATTGTTTCGGAGTAGTGAAAACAAAAACCACATGCATTGAATCAGTTAAATAATATTAAATGAAACAATAGAACATATTGCGTGTGAGAGAATTTATTATATAGACTAAACAATGTATTAGGCATGCCCGCTAAAAGTTGATTGATAGTATACTTGCGCAACTCTGTATTAAATGTCATGTGAGTCTAAATTGTTATTTAAAAAAGCCCTTTGGATTTAAATTAGTCATGTTTAATGTCCTTCGAGGCTGAACTGATGTTTAAATAACTATACTTACTTGAAAGGATCAAACCTTTATTTAAGATCCTCCCTAACTACATGGCTGCCAATAATTAGCTTTTGATTTATGGAACTGTCCATATGATTTCTGGAAGAAAGCAGTTAATGTAATTATAAAACTGGAAAAAAATATTAAAATATCAGAAGCAATGAATAACTATTCTATTTATGCATTCAATGAATAAATAACATCACATGGATGCAGGTTTTGTCATGTTTTCTGACATGTGAGGCTGAAATGTTTTTTAAATAGCCAATTGGATTTAAACGAATTTTGTTTCCTGTCATTTCAGACTAAATAGTTGTTTAAATATCTGTAGTTACATGATAAGATGACACATTTCTTTAAGACCCTCCTTAACTACATGGAAGCCAATAACCATCATTTAATTTCTATATATTCACTGTTTTTAATTCAATAGTAATGTCAATACTATATTAATACAACTATCAAGAACATAATGGAAATTTGAAATATGCAATTAATCAGCAGCAACATGTTATAAAATATAAGATGAGAAACATAATTGCACCTTGCACTTGTAGCCTTTGTCTTTCAGAGTGTAATATATCTTCAGCTAGGATGTGGGAGTTTTGTTGCCAAACAATGTCTGGACGAGAAATGTTATTGGAAAATAACATGCTTGCAAATAGCTTGCGCACATAACGTCCCATCCCCCGTGTTGAAACCTCTTTTATTGCTTCAATAAATTCTGTGTCATCTGCTAGAAGTCCCAGCGCATAACAGGCCTCTCTAAATGTTCTATGAGTAATGTTGTTCACTATCTTCAGATCTTCAAATGAAGTACCACCTTTGATTTTTGTTAGAAGTATCCACAAGTAAAATAGTTCCCCAGTTGTTGGAGGAACATAGTATAGTCTGCCAATAGAAAAACCCTGCTTTCTGAGATGCCATGTCTTGTCATTTGAGTGGTAAACAAATCTTGTAGGGAATTCTTCAAATGTTAGAGATCTGCCCTCCGGGTACATAATATTTGCTTGAAACCAAGACGTGAGCATCGTTTCAGATATATTTGTGTGATTTAATACATCTCCAATACTATCATTATCTTTGAAGGTCACAGAATGTTGTCCGGGTAAATGGAAAGCTAACCTCTCAACCGGTGGATATCTGTAATGGATATCATAAGAAAATATTCTCTAAGAGGCCTCACAAGGAGATATGTACCGACAGTCATAGTACATTTTTATTTCATCTACATCTTTATCTGATAAATCTTTATTGCTGCTCTCATAGAGTGATGCTGTTACCCGATCATTTCCCTTGTTAATATACTTAAAAAGATATTTGATGGAGGCCGCCTGATTGCATACTTCAATATTTATATGTGCTTGATACTTTAACAACAACACAGGACTGTATGGCACAACAAACCGATTATCTAAAGGGACTCCATTTTTTAGAATTGTTCTTCCATCATCCCTTCTGCGATAGGCCACGTAACCATCATCATCAACAGTGGTATGTCCCACAACTTTCTTTGGAAATAATTTGTAACATTTATCATTTCTCATATAGGGAGAAGTACGGTTGGCAGCACCACAAGGGCCATGGATCATAAAATTCTTTACAGCTTCATGTAGTCTTGGGTAGGCACAATTATTGGGAATTTCAGCACATACAATCTTGTTGACATCTGTTGGACTGTGAAGTTTTCTTTCATGACAAAGAAATGGTAGGATGTGCACATGAGGCAAACCACATTTTTAAAACTCCACTGTTCGAACAACTAAAAGAGATAAAAATAGTTTAACTGTTAATGTTAGATGATAGATTATAGAATAAGGAATTGAAAATACAGGATATTGAGTTCATAAAAACTAACCTGCACGTGACTTCTCAAATAAACAATTTTGGCGTAAATCTTTTAGTAAACGTTCAACCTTAATATTGAAAACCCGAGATAATATTTGCGGGAAATCTGGTGGATGAATATTGCGACGCCTAATAAATTGAGTTATTTCAGGCCACATCGGGTTACATGTAAATGTTAAAAATAGATCTGGATATCCTTCCCAATTACATATTGAGATAGAATCTTGGTAATTCTGAATCATATACCTTGGACTTCCCATAAATGTAGAAGGTAACACAATACGCTTTCCGCAGGATGTCCCTTCACGATCTCCTCGAAGTAGTGCATCCTGTAACCCATTGTATAGTTCGACCCTCAATTTCTTCTGATTGAAGCGAATGAATGATAGTCTTTGAGACTTAATCATCGTATAAGCATCAACAGTAAACTGTTGTAGTAATCTTCTGGAATGTAGTAAGATCGAGGCTTCATTTTCACAAAATTGCAAGTGGAATGCAAATTACTCTCTCATTGTTACCTTTCTGAGTGTAGTACTTTTCGTGAATTGAGTAGCATGATGCAATACATTGTCGCAATATCCATCCTGACCACCAAAGTAAATCAAAGGATACTGCAATGGAAGATACAATGGGTGAAGCTCATCAATTCATTGTAAATCTCCATTTTTTGTTTGAATGATGATATCTCGTTCATGGTTGAGATCCTCAATGTCACCGACAATCAGCATCGCAATTTCAGATGTATTTGGAAGATTATATGTGGCACGGTTTGTTTCTCTTCTTTTTAGTAGCCGTAGCTTTACAGTTGGAACCTCCTGACGGCTAATAACCTCTTTTGCACTTATAAATTCTCGACCCAGAGCATTGGATTGATGAAGCAAATGTTGTAGGTTTTCAACAGTATTGCAATTAATAACAGATTGACGATTGGTGTCGTCAAAGCTGGATAAATTAGTAATTTTTGCATAAATAGGGGAAGATTTTATAAACTTATCAGAAAGCATTGAATTAAATGATACCTCATACTGCGAATTCTATTTTGAAATTCATGTGTAGTATCATACACGTAAAGTTGTGCGAACCTTGGCAGTTGGCCATCAGGCGGACATAAACTACCAATGCGATGGTATTTTTGTCCATGTAATCTGAATATACATGGAGCTCGACCATTATTGAATGACCTATCTACCTTCCCACCCATTGACGTGAATGCAAACATTGCATTGTAAATATGCATGTGGTCTTGGAATAATCGGGCTTCAGCAGGTGTTTGATTGAACACCAACATCCTAAGGTATTCAGGACATTCAGGTAGTAAGTCCAATGCAACCTTTCCCATTGAGCAACATAGAGAGAAGCGTTGGTTTTGTCTATTGCTAAATTTCTTGTTGCTCTCATCAATCCAAAAAAAAGAGTGACAATATTGGCAGACCTTAGTAGGGTCTCCAATATCACAATAACCTGAATGTACATAACAGAAATGCAGAAAGTTTTATTACAAAAATATAGTCAGTAAAATAGAGACTGATATTGTATTAAGGAACCATTAATGCATGTTTAGTAAGAACCCAAACCCGTATTCTCAATATTATATTCTTCCACTGACTCTCCTGCAGCAGGAAGCGCTATGTGATACTGGTCTTTCTTAAAAAATATAGTACTCAATAATGTTAGAGGAGAAGTGTGTACAGTAAATTACCTCTGCAGTTTTCTTCAGCATTACTGTTCGTATTTATGTTTTCTCGATCGTCGATGATATTTGATATCATTGTTTCTCGGAAAGTTTATTGTCGAATAGTACCTAATGAAAACAACTCAATACTATACAGAGTAGATCATGTGGAAAATTTGTATAGAAATTTAGATCACAGTGGATTTATATGTTTTCGAATAGTTATTGTAAAATCAAATGACATGTCATAATATATGTATAAAGATATAGGTTATGTTGTGTAATGAATTTATTTTTCTGTAAATGGTTAGTCATTAGTTTTATTATAATGTACAGAAATAGCTGAAATCTGAATTATTTTTATATAATCTCACAGTATGTAATCTATATAAAACTTCATTTGTGCAGCTATGTGAATAATCATTTTGTGCATGCAGAGTTCGTGTGTGTATTCTGTTTTTTTGTGTAAACAGAGTTTGTGTGTGTAATTTGTTTTTGGTTAAAATAGAATATTTTGTGTGTGTAATATGTGTGTGTGTCTCAACATATAGCATACAGCATACCTGCAATGGATATTGTATTGTAGTTTCCATCGATAGGAGTTAAGTTGCATCTGTTTGTATAGGGAAGCAGAAGAAATATAAGTGCAAGTTCATCTGATGGTAATGTGTAAAAACAGTACTGTTTCTTACTGTGTCGAGGTCACAGATGATGATTTGGAGGGAGTATTGTCTACATCCGCTAAAGCTAGGCAAAATGACGGCCAACATATTGTAAGTGAAATGCAGATACAGCACCACATAACATGTGGGAATGAAATAAACATCTTATCATATTTACTGAAAGGTAGTGGAGTAATATTCAGTACTCCTGGTCGTTGTTTTCTTTTGTTAGATCTAGCAGACAACGTTGACCGAGCTATAGATGTTTCAGCTACTGTCGACAGAGAAGCAGTTTATTAGTAACAATCCTTCTTACTGTGAAATAAATTGTACAGTTCAATGGGTAATACATGTAAATTTAAATATAACAAACCATTGTTACAGAGTGGTGATAAAGGCATTTGTGTCATATCACTGGTGAATATATTTATTGGTAGAGGTTCGCTGTTTGGAGTTTGAAACAGAGAACCATCTGCCACAGTTGAGTTTCCAGTACATGTAGAAACTGTTGTTTTTGTAAATTTAAGGTCAATTGATTATAACTAAATGTAAATTAATTGAACAATTAAAAGTGACGGTATTACAAAACTCACAATATTTTTGTCGCTCCTTCATAAGAAGTCTGCATTGTAACCATGCATCTGTACAGTTTGACGGGTTGTTCAAGTTTGTATTCGACCGAGGAGACAACATTTGAGGGACTGTAATAAAAGCAATTCAGTAAGGTGCATACCAGTAATTTGTTATGTAGTTTGATACATCGCAAAGTCTGTAATGCGTAATGTAAACAGAACTAACCATTGATACATAGAGATGATAGTGGCATTCGTGTGATCCCACGTGTGATGTCAGTTGTTGACATTGGTTTACTTGATGGAGTAGTAGAGTAATTGGTTGATGTCATTGAATCATTTCGACTATTTTGCAGCACTGATCATAAAGCAAGTATATTTATTGAAACTAATGAATAGAGGGTAGTAAAGAAAACATTTCCAAGGGTATAGAGTATAGAACTCACAAACTGCTTGTTGTTCCTTCATAACTTGCCTCCGTTGCAACCTTGCCTCTCTAGAGTTCGATGGAGAATTCATGTTTGTTTGTTTTTTCTTTATAGGTTATAGTCAAGGGGTGCAGTGAGACCGTATAATGCAAGAGTACAATGCTTTGTTAAAAAATTTGACATACTAAATGAGAAGACATAATAGTCTATAACAAACTGTAGTATACATTTGTGTTTGATTCAGTTATTGTAATATTAGTAAACAATATATGTATGTGGATGTCCACATGGATATCGACAATGAAGTTGAAAAAACTGTACAAGAAACTCTAATATATGATGATAGTAGAACTTTATTTTCTCATAAATGGTCTTGTAAAATAATATAAATAAACATGCAGGTGGATATGAACATGGTAAACATAAATGTTAACTGAAAAAGTTCTGCTTGGAACTTCATATAGTTTAACAATGAATAACAAACACTAAGTGAATGCAAACAGTTTAATCGGATAAGTAGATCCAGTCATGCGGTTGAAAGGATTAACTTTATCTAGTACGAGTATACTTTATTACCTGTAGTGCGAAGATGAAGTGACTATGGATTCAAATGGCCTGAAGGATGTGGCGATTTGATATACAGTTGCAGTGAAATGTAAATACAACCAATTCCTAGAATAGCAGAGTGAAATTTAAATATGCATAGTATGTTGTCGATCGATTACCTCGAGGATGATCTGTATGCTTCACAGGGTACCGCGACTTAGTCTGGAAGGTTGGAAATCTGAGGCCGACTTCAAGATCAATGAAGGTGTATGCTTCTACCTGTGCAAGGAGGGAAACGATGTCTGAGAACGACGATATGCAGGATATCCAGGAGTTAGGTAACGGCCGCGTGCACAGACAGCCGCTACCCTAGGTCAGAAATATACTTACCCCGAACCAAATCTGCAGAACCCTAAATCGGGGAGGAGGAAGACGATGTCTGAGAACAACGAAATGCAGGTTTCCTGGGAGGTAGGTATCGACCAACTGCACTGATAACCGCAACCCTAGTTCTGAAATGTTCTTCCCCCGACCCAAATCTGGAGAACCCTAAATCGGCGAGAACTCGGTATAAATATAGTGGAGGTCGGCGGAGGAAAGATGGTGTATATGAGGGTGGCTATGTAGCATGGGGTGTTCAGTTTGCTGGAGAGGGATCGATAGGGCATGAGACAGGTTCCTCGTCGGGCGATGTTGCGGGATGCGGAAGAGAAATTTTACATACCGCGATGGGCACGAGACAGAAAAAAGAGCCGATGTAGGGGTAGAAAGCGGCGTAGTGCGCCGAATGCGTGGCACGTCAGAAATTGGAGATGTGGAAGTACATATGAGGGACACGTGTATGATGGAAAGTCAGGATTAGTAGATATAGTAGATGTTGTGTATTTGTTCAAGTTTCTTTATAAAAAAAAGTACACACCATTTATAATGGCAAAGTCTGGTAACTCGGGCTCGGGTCTTTATAATTGGTATCAGAGGAACGGTCTAGATAATTTTGGAAAATTAGATTGAAATTAATAATTTAAGTATGCCTCCTATGTAAAATTCTTTTCCCCATGTCACGGATGAATTACGAGGACACAATTATTTTAAGGGGGAATAATGTAACACCCCAAAAATGTTAAAATATTAAAATAAACATTTTTAATAAATAATTTTTTTATAAATTAAATAAATTAAGTGTTTATAAAATTTTATTAAGATTAATAAAAAATTATTTTAAATTTATATATTAATATAATTAATTTGTTTTTATAAATTTTTATTTTTTAAAATACGATATATGTATATATATATTGAATTATAATTATTAGTTTTGGATTATTAATTATGATTAGATTATAAAATACTTACTATTATAAATTTTATAAATATATGAAAATAATTTATGATTGTGTTTTATAAAATTTATAAATTATAAATATATATAATTATTTTTACAAAAAAATGAACATTATATGTATATGTGTGTGTGTTTTATGAATTTTTTATTTTAATTATTTGTTAAAAAATGAATTATATATATATAGTGCTAAACTATTTATAAAAAATGTTATGTTGTTTAAAAAAAGAGATAAGTCTTTTGATAAAAAAACATTAATTAAGATGATAGAGTATAATATAATAATTTATTATTATAATGATTATATAATAAAATAACAATATGTTGACTTTACACAACAAAAATAGAGAATCGTGAGACATGTGGATGGAAAGGAAGAAAAAAACCAATGACGTGATAAAAATGGACTCATGAATTAAAAAAACTCAAATACAATATAATATTGAAATGATGACAGTTTAAATAATAATAATAAATGTAAACAAAACTCACATTTTTGTTCTAATTGGAATTTATCAAACCCTAGATTTTAATGAAGGATTTATAGATCTAAACTATTCATTTTTTTTCAAAAAACCCAGCTTCCGAAGGAAGCAACATCTTGTTATATATTGCACGCCTGAACCCCACTCTACAAACCCAATTGATACCCGAATTTTCTCTCTATCAACCTCTCACTCTTTTTCTAGAAACCCACTACCCTTTTCGATTTAAGTTAGGTAAGTTTTCTATTTATTTTTTATTATTTACTTTGCAAAGAAATATATATACAAATATATATAATTATGTAAGATCCTATCTTTCTAATTCAAATTGCATATATGATAAATTTTATTGATTTAATAGATATGTTTTCTAAAATATTATAGTTGTAAGGGTGTAAATTTTATGATCCTTTTACAGATATTTTCATATATATGTGCATATACATGTTTATATACACATATATAGCTTAGTATTTTTAATATATATATATATATATTAAGGGTTTCTTATGTCTTAAACCTTATGTCTAAAACTTATGTGAATATGGGAAGTCTTAGTTTTCAAATTGGTGATACAAGGGTGATGTGTGTGTGTGTGTGTACATTCGAATATACACATATACATTAACTCATTTTGGCGTAAGTACATATAAGAGGGTTTTTGTTTTCAAATCTTGGTTTTTAAAACCTACGGATGCAAGGGTTTCATGTTTTCAAACCACATACATATATGTATATATATATACATATATATACTCATATGTATGCATATAAATATGAACACCTTAAGTAGCGTTGTTTTTCTCATTTAATTAGAAGTTATAAATGGTATTTATCAACCACCAAACTAGTGTTTAAAGATTTATGTATGATTAATTTCATATATTCACCATGTATACATAATTTCATGTCATAATTGTTATCATTTTATGTGTAATTATCATCTCTTATCATGTCATGCGTGAATAGTTATGGCCATCATCTAGCTCATGCAAGGCATTCCAAGAATTTTGTGATCTTTCACAAACTTAAATCCATGTTTCATGAAATTATGGTTTTCAACTAGTAGTGTTTTTTTCAAGCATGGGATTCTCTCAAAAATGAATTTATAAAACTTTTGAGGAAAAGATAATTACATGAGAAGGATTGTTTTCTTTTGAAGTAAATATAATTATATATGTATTTTTTGAAATGATTTTGGGTAAGAAATAAGAAGGGCGGGTCCATGGGAAAATGTTTCCAAACATTGGCACTAGTGAAATGTGTGATGTTATGGGGAGTGAACTCATAAGTACAAGTGATGACTAGTGGCCATGGTTATCGATTTTAATATGGTCTACCAAGTATTATTAACAACCCATAGAAAATTAATATTTTCAAAGGAGAATTCCCAATGGATTTTCAAGTATAATTATGTTGTAGAATATTATTTTTTAAAATATATTCAAGTGTTTTTTAAAATCTATTTCAATTATATATAATTATTTTCAATAAATTTTTTAAGGAAATTTATTAGTTTTAAATGTTCTTACTGGGAATAATTCTCACCCTATGTATTATAATTAATTTTTCATGTTTAGAAAACTCACCACGATGGATTTCTGTTGTGGATGTTGTGTACTGAAGAATCATTGTTTATTTAATTTTCAATTTTTATAGTTTGTTTAATTGTAAGTCATGTATCTAATTTTCTAGAACTTATACTAGTAGAAGGTCCTCTACTGTAATAAATGTTGTGTATTGTTTCAGGTTTCTTTCATAAAAAGAAGTACACAGCATTTATAAGGGCTAAGTCTGGTAGCTCAATCTCAGGTCTTTATATAAACCTATTATAGAAAACCTTTAGGATGATATTTCAAATTTTAATATTAATAATAAATCTAAATCCCCTCACCTTGATTCTGGTTTATATGAAAAATATCCCAAAAAACCAATTTGACCTACCTAATCATGAGGAAGACTTTGAAGAACCAGACACTTCAATTCACAGAACTGTTAAAACCCTCAAAGAGTGTTGTAGTTGATCTAGATAGAGGAACTCAAACCTAATATTCTCTTAGATATAGGTTTGAATATCAAGACTTCTTATCTCAGTTTGAATCTAAAAACATTACTGAAGAAATTAGTGATGAAAACTAGGTGATAGCTATGTAAGAAGACTTACATTAGTTTGAAAGAAACAAATTCTGAGAACTAGTTGAAATAACTAAAGGCTACCTAAATATTATAAATAAATGTGTATATAGAAACAAGGTTGATGAGTTTTCCACCATAGTTATAAATAAAGTTGGTTTGGTTGTAAAAATTTATAGTCTAGAGGAAGGTATTGATTATGAAGAAACCTTTACATCAGTATCTATACATGAAGTCATTGAAATGCCACTTTCTTATGTAGCACATATTAATTTCAAATTATATTAAATTTATGTAAAGTGTGTATTAATAAATAGTTATATTGTTAAGGGTGTTTTTGTTGAACAACCCCTAAATTTAAAAACACATATTTTCTAAATTTTGTTTTTAAACTTTTTAAGGTTATTTATGGCTTAAAACAAGCTCATAAATCTTTGTATAATAGGCTCAAATATTTTCTTATTTCAGAAAGTTTTTCAAAAGGTGTAATGTCCTGGTTCTGGAATCCACCCAGAGGCACCCCGTACCTAGTTGGTCACATGGCCTTAAGCGCATTTCCCCAAATGTCATAGGCTACTGACTAGCAGCGAGGGCCTTGGGTGTGATAGTGAGGAAACTATGCCCTCATTGGCAGAGTACATAGTGGAAGATAAACAAAAGAAATAGAATAAGTTGTAAACATCCATACAAGAGTAAATAGCAGAAGACTAAAATTTTAAATAAATGGAGCACATATATAAATGATGCATGATACATAAGTCTAGGGAAACAGCCAAACAAGTCACAATGATGGAATACAATAGTGTTAAACCAAAGTGAAAAAGAAAGCAGATAAACTCCTCAGCATCGCAAGCCCTAGCTTGGTTCCATGCTCTCCAGCTCCATAGCAAGTCAAGTACCTGAAGTAGAAGGGTTCTTGGCCTTGTCTATACCTACAACAATATAATCTGTTTGGGCCCAAAATCATGGCCCAGACAAGGTGTGAGACTAAATCCCAGTAGGCAACCACCATGAGATCTATGCCTAATAGTCAGTTAATATATGGCAAGTAAAAGTACAGAAAAAGAGCAAGTAGGAAAGTACTCAAAAGTAAACAATCCACAGTTTCAAGCATTTAAGTCACAACAGGTAAGCAACCAAACAAGCAAGTAGAAACAACAGGTTACCCTATGGGTAGTTCTTATAGCCTAACCCCTCTGGTTCAACCAAAAAGTACTATCAAACCTCTGGGAGTCACACATAGTCTCACCCCTCTAGTTCAGCTAAAGTATAGACTCTCTGGGGAAGCACTCATCGTCAATTCCCCCTATAGTATCGTATCGTACTAAAGGTGATCTGGGGAAGCACTCAACATCTATTGCCCTTGTGGCCCGTGTCGAGGAACTACAGACACTCTAAGGAAGCACTCAACATTAATTCCCCATTTGGTCTTGCATTGTAAAATTATAAAGACACTCTGGAGAAGCTCTTACATCCATCCTCCCTGTGGTATACTACACTAGGTTCTCATGGCCATGTGTAAGTCAAACACGTATAGTTCATGTATCGCCCCAAGTAAACCTGAAGAACTACTTGTCTAGCATTCTAAGGCATATCAGCATAATAGAACAACAGTCACTCTATCCCAAAACTAGGCATGGAAACTGGCAATATCTTAACAGAAAAAACTAGACCCAACGGTCATAAACAGGCAAAACATGCACGGTAAAAACATCCAAAGCACAAAAAAATTACCCTATTCACAAACAATAATATCTACTCAGGCATACAAGCAAAGCAGTCAAGCAATAGGGACAAACGATAAACACGCAATGCCCCATTCAAGGGTATTGGTTGAGTTTTCACAAAATACTCAAATACTTTCAACAGAAATGCACAAACCACCTACCTTGGGTTTAGGATATCGATATACTTGAACCATAATGCTTTAATCTCCTTATAATTTCGTAGATATACGAAAACTTATAAAACTTTCAACCCATGATAACTTGGAAAAGAGGAGGAATTGGAAAATTATGCTCTGGGATAAGTAATAACTCACCACTATGATTCCAACACAATCAATGGTGCTTGAATCGGAGGACGGATGAAGGCTCGGGGGCTCGTCGAAGATCCACGGTTTCTCGGCGCTCTCAGACGAACAGAACCTAAAAGAAATGTGTTTTGTCCGTCAAATGTGAACCCGGTACGTTTAATGAAAAAAACATACACGGCGTGTACTTACTGTTTCTGTACTCCGCTTTAAGCGGCCTCCGAACACCCCCACACGGCCGTGTGCATGGCCGCTACACGGCCAGCACCCGGCTGCCTGTGGCAAAGAAGTACACGGTGTGTACTTTGAAAATTTCCATAATTTCCTCTTTTTCCCAAAAATGACCAGAAAAGGAAAAACATACCAGAAAATAAGATCTTGGTTCTTAAAAACTTCCCCCCTTAAAGAAATTCATCCCCGAATTTCCCTAGCGCGGCATAGAAGAAGAAACCCTGAACAACTCCAGCCACTGTAATCGTATGTCGGCCTCCGTCTCCCAAGTCTCGTATTGCACCCGTCTGTGCTGCCATAGCAATCATACCAGAGGAACAGACCGGCCACAAAGAACCTTTGTACTGCAATCAATAATCCAGATAGGATGCTCCTCGAAAGATGCATCCACCTCCAACTCAACTTCCTCAGGTTAGAAAGCATGAGACGGGTCTGAAAAGTAACGTCAGAGCTGAGAAACGTGGAAGACATCATGCATAGCTCGGTACCTCTGATGTAACTGCAAACGATAGGAAACCGGACCCACTCTTTATAACATATCAAATGGCCCGACGTACCTCAGTGAAATCTTACCATGCCTCCTGATCCTTCTATGCCCCAACCTCAGTGTGACACGTAGGAAAACTTGATCCCCAACCTCAAACTCCAGAGGTCATCTCCGCTGATCAGCATATGACTTCTGTCAAGACTGTGCAGTAGCCATCCTCTTTCGAATCAACTCTATATGTTTTGTGGTCTCCTGAACAAGATGAAGTCCCAGCAAAGATGCCTCTCCTACCTCCATCCAACATAAGGGTGATCGGCATGGCCTACCGTACAAAGCATCATAGGGTGTCATCTGAATAGTTTCCTGAAAACTATTATTGTAGTCGAACTCCAATAGGGGTATATAATTCTCCCAAGAACATCCAAAGTCCAGAATTCATGCTCAGATCATGTCTTCAAGAACCTAAATTGTACGCTCGGACTGGACATCAGTCTGTGGGTGTTATGTTGTACTCAAAAGTACCGGTGTACCCAAAGCCTTCTGAAGCCCCTACCAGACCCGAGAGGTAAAACGTGCATCCCTTTCTGAAACAATAGAGTGTGGAACTCCATTCAGATGTACAATTTCATGGATATAAAGTCTTCCCATCTCATCAACATTGAAGTTCTCCTTGATTGGAAAGAAGTGAGCAACCTTCGTAATCCTGTCAACAACAACCCATACAACATCATTCCCTCGAGGTGACCTCAACAACCCTATCATGAAGTCCACTGTGACATCATTCCACTTCCACTCAGGAATGGGTAACTGCTGTAAAAGACATGCTAGTCGTTGATGCTCTGCCTTCACCTACTAACAAGTAGAACACCTCCTGACGAAACTAGCAATGTCCCTCTTCATACCTGGCTACTAGTACCAACGGTGTAGATCACAATACATCTTGGTGAAGCCAGGATGAACTGCCCAAACTGAGGAATGAAATTCCTACATCATCTCCTCGCGTATATCTACTGGCACCCATATGCATCCCTGGAATCGCAGGATCTCATCCTCACCTATGGTCCACCCAGGAATAGGGTCCTCTCCTAACACACTCTCCCTTAGGACTAGGCCTTCAGAATCTGATAGCTGCCTCATTCGTACCCGATCAAGAAGTGTAAAGGTAATAGCTATAGAAGAAAGAAAGGTCTACCCATGTCTGTCGTGAACATCCAAATTCATCTCAGAGAACAGATCCATAAGATTCCACTCACTGCTGGCCTCCCAAACTGCCTGTATCTGATTCCTCCTACTCAACACATCAGCCACAACATTTCCTTTCCCAAGCGTGTAGGAAAGCTTGAAATCAAAAGACTGTAGGTACTCAACCCACCTCTACTGTCTCAAATTCAAATCCCACTGAGTGAAGATGTACTTGAGACTCTTGTGGTTGGTGAAAACTACAAAGTGTTATCCCAGAAGATAATGTCTCCAACAGCGTAAGGAATGAAAAAAAGCTACCAACTCTAGATCGTGCATTGGATAGTTCCTCTCATGTGGCCTCAACTACCGAGACTCATATACAATGACTCCATCACCATGCATAAGCACATATCCCAGCCCGATACCTGAATCATCACAAAAAATAGCATAGCTCTTGCCCGGATTTGGCAAGATTAGTATCGGTACTGAAGTCAACCTCCCTTTCAACTCCTAAAAGGATAACTCACAAGAATCTGACTATAAGAACTTCACACCCTTCTTGGTCAGACCTGTCAGTGGTGCTGCTAAGCATGAAAATTCATGTATAAAACATCTGTAGTATCCAGCCAACCCTAGAAAATTCTTCACCTGAAAAAGGTTCTTCAAATTCTCCCAAGAAACTACAACTCTCACTTTCTCTGGGTCTACTGATACTCCTATCTCTGAAATAACGTGACCCAAGAAGTGAATTTGGTCCATCCAAAAGTGTAATTTTGAGATCTTATCATATAACTGATGCTACCTCAGTGTACTCAAAACGATATCAAGATGTGTGGCATGGTCATGTCGAGTATGAGAGTACACCAAGATATCATCCACGAAGACCACTACGAATGAATCCAAGTATGGAAAGAGCACTCGATTCATTAGTGCCATGAAAACTGTTGGCACGTTCATGAGACTAAACGGAATAACTAAGTACTCATATAGACCATACATGTTCCAGAAGGCTGTAAGAGTCATATCTGATGGTCTAACACGCAACTGATGATAACTGGACCTCAAGTCAATCTTTGAGAATACCCGGGCTCCTCAAAGTTGATCAAAGAGATCATAAATCCTCGGTAAGGGATATCGGTTCTTGACTGTCAACTGGTTCAGCTTCCGATAATCCAAAGTCTAAGGGTACCATCTGCCTTCTTTTCAAATAGTATAGGCAAACTCCAAGGAGAAGTAATGGGTCGGATAAAACCCTTTTCCAGCAACTCCTCCAACTGCTTCTTGAGCTCCTGTAACTCAGGTGTAGCCATCCTATAAGTAGGAATGGACACTGGTGTCACTACTGGCACAAGATCAATAGAAAATTCTACCTCACGCTCTGGAGGCAAACCTAAAAACTCCTCTATAAAGACATCCCTGAAAAGATCCACCACTGGAGGAAAGTCTAAC
This sequence comes from Viscum album, assembly GCA_963277665.1. Classification (NCBI taxonomy): domain Eukaryota; kingdom Viridiplantae; phylum Streptophyta; class Magnoliopsida; order Santalales; family Viscaceae; genus Viscum; species Viscum album. Next base: position 126,914,796 of record OY728125.1, on the reverse strand, counting down.
TACGAGGTCCCCTAGTTTTCCAGATATAGACTGGAAATCTGGGCTGTAAATCCTCCTATCCCATGATGCTCAGGTCCCACTCTGCTCGCCTAGACATCCCACTCACCCCTACGCCCTATAGTGATATGAAAATCACCCTACGGTGATAACAGTCGACGACTGCCTGGAAGGGAACTAACCAGTCCATCCCAAGAATGACATAATAGCTTTTCATCTCTAGGATATAAAGGTTCCATAGAAAATGACACATAGAAACCTCTAGAGAGCACTCCTTTCACTGACGTACACTAGTTGTCCTAGTTCCCAATGGTGTGTCTAGCGTCAAGATGTTAGCATAGGAAAAGATAAAAAGACCAAGGCTCTCCACAACAGCAACGGATATAAAACTATGGGAATCTATGGTATCGAAAAGAGCAGAAGATAAAACTGAGGCTACTAATATCATACATCGAACTGTAGAGGGTTTGGGATCCTGCTCCTGGTAGGTCTCCTCCACTGAAAAAGTATGACCTGTATCACAGCCCTATGATCCTGCCTGACCACTATGAGCTGATCCACCCTAATGTCACTGATAGACCGGAGACTGGACACCATGGCCTCGACCTCCACCTCGGCCCGAACGGCTGGAAGAACTCTAGTTCCCAGACAGGTGAGAAACTGGTGGTGCTGCTCCTAGATGTGGAGTCATTGATAAACCCCTATCACAAACTGCTGGTAAGAAAACCTGACAAAAGTATTGAAGGTGACCCATCTTGCCGCAAGATCGGCACTCCACCGGGTCTCTCTAGCACTGTGGCCTAGTATGCCCATCCCTTATACACTGGTATCATACCACCTGGCTACCTGAAGATGTGTCTCACCTCCTCGGATCACCATGTGAAGACTCCATGCGGCTCTTCTTATTGTCAGCAGGCAAGGTACTAACTCAGGAAGCGGAACCGCCCTGGCTCTCAGCTCCGGAATCTCTCAGATTGCGCTCTGTAATCAGCGTCTGGTTGACGATGGAAGCAATGGAAGTCAACCTGAAAATATTCACCTACGAGCGGATCTCCCGTCTGAGACCATCCTCAAACTTCCTTTCCAAGAACAACCCATCTTCACCTTGAAGGGGTGTGAAACGCTTAAGCTCAGTTAAACGAGAGGAATACTTCATAACTGAAAGAGTACCCTACTCCAGACTCATGAACTATCAGGCTCGATCATCCCTTAAGGTCTCCGAATAGAAGTAGTCATAGAAGACGCGCTGAAACTCCTCCCATGCCATAACCTACTGATAACTCGCCTGTGAGATCACGTCCCACCATCTCTTGGAAGAGTCTCGTAACATGTAGGTAGCGAGCTTGACCCGCCTTTCTGGAGGCGTCTCCAGATGCTCAAATATAGTCAGTATGGATTCTAGCCATGACTCTGCTATCTGAGGTCCTCCTTCTCCTGAGAATGTGGGAGGATGCTGCTGCTGGAAAACTCACGTCAAGTCTGCCATAGATGAGTCCGGAGGCAGTGCTCCATACAAGGAATGCATCATCCTCAGAAATCCTTCCCTAAAATATGCATCAGCACCCGTAACTGGTATCACTACTGGTGCCAAGGGTTTCATAACATGAGGATCTGTAGGAAGTCCCTGATCAGCCATATCTAGCGTCTGATCACTACCCTACAAAGGGAAAACGACCGGAGGATGTCTCGATGGCATGACCATGAAAGTTCAAACACACACCTTAGATTCAAGACTATCAAAAACTGAAAACTAGAAGGACAAGAAAGGAATAGAAGAAGAAAACCATTCAATTTTTGTGAAACAAGACTACACAGCGTGTAATTTTCCTACATGGTGTGTTCCCTTAAGTCATTCACATGGGCGTGTACTTATGCTTTAACAGGTTATGTAACATGCCAAACACATGGCGTGTTCTCAAAACACACTGTGTGTACTTGAATCCTCTTCCCCTGCCCAGGTTCTTCTACATGGTTAAGCCACACAGCCCTCCTAAGACAAGACTACACGGCGTGTTCAAGGTAGACACGGCGTGTATTGGACAATCTTCACCTGGCTCATGTTTTTAGTGACACGATCAGATACATGGCTCAAGCTACACGGCATGTTCCTAACAGACACGGCGTGTACGTGAAAAGATAACACTGACCCGTGTTGTTCGTGAAATGGCTGGGTACCTGGGTCATACTACACGGTGTGTTCAAGGTAGACACGATGTGTACAAGAAGATACTCCACTGACCCATGTTGTTAGCTACACAGTCGGGTTCCTAGGATTATACTACACGACATGTTCAATGCGGACATGGTGTGTTTCCACCAGACTTTTCCCATCCCATGTCTCTGCCCACACGGCCTATGACACGGTCAGAGACTACACGGTGTGTACATAAAGTACATGGCATGTACTTAAGAAAAAAAATTTCTTCCTGAATAGAAGAACACATGGAGTGTACTTAACATTACACGACATGTATTCGGGGTTTTTCCAGATAGTAAGCCTCAGAAACTACTCTGGAACCCATAAAACACGGAAACAAGCATTGAAAGTGCCAAATTCCGATCTGTGAGGTCCCATACTCCCTGTGAATCAAAGTTTGGCATCTTATACATGTTATAAACAAGAAAAAAGTGCAATGATCCACCAAATTCTGGTCCATGAGGGCCCATAACACCTCAAGAACCAAAGTTTGGAGTTTATTCAAACAAAACCTTACACACAATTCTCTATCAAACAGCAGGCATTTCTATCATGGCATCTATCACAACAGCATGAATATTCTACACAACATCTACCACAACAACATGAAATCTCTAATTCATCCTAGATGGCATGGAACGAATTCATGGCATGTGATTTCTAAAAAGTTCCTATATGATGCATGAGATGGCACACCCTCACCTCATCGGGTTGCAATAGAAGTAGAACTGTAATAACAATAACAGTAACAGCACAAAACATGTGAATCACCCAACGGTGAAATCAAATAAACGTAAAATTCAAACCATTAAAATTGAAATAAACGAGGTAGTGTGGATTTTCCCTATATGTGGGTTAGCTACTCCTAGGAACATATTATTACCAAGTACCTATTCCATCCTTTCCCTGACTATAGGCTCCAAACAGTATGTCAAGAGAAAATAATTCCTCTGATACCACTTTGTAACGTCTCGGTTCCAGAAGTCACCTAGAGCCGCCCCATACCCAGTTGGTCACATGGCCTCAAGCACATTTCCCCAAACACTAGAGGCTACTGACTAGCAGCGAGGGTCTTGGTTGTGATAGTGGGGAAACTATGCCCTCATTGGTATAGTACACACTGGAAGATAAACAAAATCAATAGTGGAAGCAGTAAATATCCATACAAGAGTAAACAACAGAAGACTAAAAGTGTAAACAAATGGATCACATATATAAATGATGCATGATAAATAAGTATAGGGAAGCAGCCAAACAAGTCACAATGATGGAATACAACAGTGTAAACCAAAGTGAAAAATAAAGTAGATAAACTCCTTAGCATCACAAGCCCTAGCTTGGTCCCGTGCTCTCCATCTCCATAGAAAGTCAATTACCACTACTGGAAAGTTGTGTTTTCCCAACACTTGTATACCAACGGTTCTCCAGAACCATTGGTATAAGTGTTTTTTACCAACGGTTTGTAAATTCATTGGTAAATCTTGGTTTCGTGAAGGCTTTCCCAACGGTTCGAAGAAACTGTTGGGAAATCCAAAATGTTTGCACCCTTTACCAACGGTTTGTACCAAACCATTGGTAAAGGCCATTTTTTCCCAATGATTTTTACAAACTGTTGGTAAAAGTCATGATTTCCCAACGGTTTTTACAAACCGTTGGGAAAGGTCTCCTCAAATAATCCCGATTTCCAGAAGCCCATGCAGCACAGCACAGAACTCATTTCCCCCAATTTCTAGAAGCCCCAACACGCAGGTGAACCCTAACCCAAGTTCTTCCATCCGATCAGCTGCAACTCCCCCATCCAAGTTAGACTCTGTAAACCTCTTCCCAAATACAAACATAGAATCCCTCTTCATCTGATTTCTACATTTATTTCAATATCTAGAAAGCTCACGCCATTTTTTCCTATTTTAGGGATTTTGGAAAATTTTATGATTCACACTATTTGATATTGAATCAATGAATAATACATGATTGGTAGATGTCTCTGACTAGGGTTGACTTTGGTTTCATATATCATTTGTAACTAAACATACGACATACTAACAATAATATGGTAATTCCACCTAAGAATGGTAGAATTTTCCTAGGATCATGGGGCTTCCTCTTCTTTTGTTCTATAGAGTTTGTAGTGTTGGGTGTTAATGTATTTTATTTTGTTGTGGATTTATAGTGATTATGTGTTGGGTTTCTTTGGTCATGAATTTTGGGTGATTTATTCTTAAGTTCTTCTTAGAGATCATTTTATTCATAAAGTGTGCCTAATTTTTTTGTAGGTGGTGTCGACTCACTGAGTGACTATTTAGTTATGTTTTTATGAAGCCAACGTTTGATTTTTTTTAATAATGAAACCTATTTATATTTTAATGATATAAATGAGTTGTTTTTAAATATAGGTTTATAAAATAGGTAAAATGTTTTCTAAGTGGTTTATTTATAACTCTACAAAACCATATCCCATTTTTATTGTATTCTAAAATCTCATTAAACATTGTAGATGCCGAAAAAGTCCGTAAATACTAGAGGAAGTTTCGAACGGACGAAGCGAAGTCATATTCGGACTCATAGACCCGGTCCGGAGGACCTGGAAGTGGTGCGCGAAATTAAGGAGGACTTTCGTGAAAAAATGATGTTCGCGTGAAGGACTCCCGGGATTCGCGAAACAGAACCAGCATTGCGCGCAAATTTGTGTGCCCGGTTCCGCGCGGGGAAGCCTTGCGCGCTGACTGGTCCTGGCGTGGAAGATTTTGTGTGCCGCCTAGATTCCATGATGGAGAATGCCTATAAATAGAAGGTGACATCAATTGTTTCAGGGTTGAGGAATTCAGACCTGCTCTCGTGCACACAATTCGGACTCTCGCGCGCGTAAGATGACTTCCAGGTAATTCCCCTTTTCGTGCAATCTTTCCCCAGGGTTCGCCTTTATGCACAAACCCACTGGCTTAAGTGAATTTTCCAACTCCTTCTGGTTCTTCCTTTGCGCTCAATCCCTTCCAATTGCACGCAATTCCTTCCAATTGCGGGCAACCCCGCTGATAGGTTTTGCCACGACTTAGGGATTGGTCATTTCCCCCGCGCAAAATCCAAGCCCTTTGTGTGAAATCCCCTATCCGCACGCAATCCTCTGACTCCAATTGTGCGTCATCCCGGTGTTTTGAATGCAAACCTTCTCTTTGCATGCAAAGCCCATGACCCCTCACCTTGACGCCCCTTGGTTGCCTATCTGCACCGGCACCCGATGTCTTCCATGCTGGGCATGCACACCATGCGTTGTTTTCCCGTACGGCCTTCCAGGCTCGTACGAAGTAACCTCAAGGTCCCTTGGGTGGTGTTTCCTGTTGCGTTTCTTTGCCTTATGCTTCTTCGCATAGGCACGCTAACGGCTATTGATTCTTCGCATATCCATGCTAACGTGGACCCCTTGGTGGTTCGCCCTACGGACCCCCTTCACTATGGCCTTGCCGATGCCTTCCCTCCCAAAAGGGGTATAAGGTGTTGGGCACGTAAGCCCTAGGGGTGTGGAGTGAACCCAACTCGTCCGAGCTGCAGGATGTTAAACTGCCAAGCACCTCGTCTTTAACACATGACGTTAAACTGTGGTCCAACCCCGTGCCTCACACGTAGGGTCCCCCCGGCTCGGACATTCTTTACGCCCACTTGTCTCCACAGGAATGGATTCTTCCTCACATGGAATGATATCCTCCTTGTCAGAGTAGAGTTTGTCCATGGGGGAAGGGCTGCCTCAGAGCGTAATCCCCTAGCCTCTCTTACGGAAGGTTGCACCCATGCACCTCCGTACTTCCCCTTTGCCAAGTCCAGTGGAGTCCCTTTCCCACTGCGCTTTGTTGCACCACGGGACTCCATCCTGGAGTAAGCTCCGACACCAAGGGATGATAACCATGTGTAAGCCCTTGTTTCCTCTTTGGTCCACTCAACGTGTAAGCCCCTTTTCGCTTCTCACGGACGCACCCTTTGCGACGTGATCGTCTGGTCCCTGATGCCTCTTGTTTCTCACACCAAGCATGACTCATGTGGGCTTAGAGCGTGCATCGACCATGACATCCTCAATGGTCCGCCTCAAAGCGTAAGCCCCATCCCAGCTAACTATGTGGACTTTGATTTGTACTAACGCATGGTACGTAGGAAGGCTCCATGAGGTTCAAGCCCAGCACCCGGTTGTTTCGACTTTTTCACGTCGGTTCGCCAACACTTTGGGTTGTCTCAGAGCGTAAGCCCCAAATTGCTCATCCCACATGACGTTAAACTGTATTCCATCATCCCGCATGATGTTAAATTGTATCTCATCCCACATGATGTTAAACTGTATGCCCCGAACTATGTGGACTTTGATTCTCTGCCATGGGGATACGTAGGAAGCCTCTATGAGGTTCAAGCCCATCACTCAGTTGTTCCGACCCCTCTGCGTCGGTTCACAACCACCGTTATGGGCCGCATCTGAGCGTAAGCCCCATACCTCACACCCACGTCTCATCCTGACCTCTCCCTAGATCCCACGTGCCTCGGTAAGCTCATTCCCTAGCCCAGAGATCTTACTTCCTCCAGGCTCCAATCCATGCGTTCATTCTCTCGGTTTGCCTCTTCAGGTGTCCCACCGTATCAACGAACTACACAGACTTTGATTTCCTGCCATGGGGATACATAGGAAGCCTCCATGAGGTTCAAGATCATCACTCCATCACCCATCCTGATTCCTACCCGGGCCGCCACATCCCTGTGGGATCATGTCGCCTCATTCCACTCCACAGTATCCAGGAAGCCGCCCATGTGCTGGCCCCAATATCGGAGTTCCCTTTAAGGGGGTTCTTTCATCTGATCCACTCCCAGTGTTATGATCAGTCTGATCCATCTCTGCAAGACGTTAAACTCACGGCATACCCCGTGTTAAACATGGGAAGGTGAGGAAAACCTCAGATGGCACACTATTCCCCGCATTCTATGTGGGATGCCTCGGGCTTTCGCACCCTCTAGAAGCCCTATAATAAGGGAAAAAATATAGACATGCCAATCCCCATCATCAAGGCGCGCCGACGACCCCCCAGCATGACCATTCTCCTCACCAATGGTTGCTTCTCCGACCAGACCCCTTGGAGCATCTCGACGGAAGCAGTGTAATTAACTGGTGTCCATGCAGATATGGCGCTGGAAATGAGCTTCACGAACCCGTATTAAATCTATGAGGGAGGCTCAGACTAGGTGACGAGCTCTGAGGAGGAATCAACGGAAGGAAGAACCAGCATCCCATCATCCCAGTTTCGATCAAGGAGCAGACGTCCCTGAACAAGGAACAGATACCGCCCGCCTTTGGAAAGCGGGAATGTGGGGCCTCAATCCGCGTGTCCTCCCCCGCATTACGGACATGCGCACGCCCCCCGGCGTAAAATCGTCGGAAACAGAAAATGGTGAACCCGACGTGAAGATCTTCTCCTCAATATGGGGACTAGTACCGTTCGGGGTGTCGTAAGATTAGCATGTCACCAGGTCCAGGCAACTAGCACCGGGATGTGAAACCTGCCAGGGGTTGAGGAAGTCAGGACGTTGATCACTCCGTTCTGTGACGTCTTCAGCGTGGATCCCTCTCACCGACCACAGAAGATGGAATGACGTTGGGCTATTGGTTGTTGATTTCTTTTCCTGTTAGTACTAATGGGTTCATCTCCCTACTTCCAGGAATCAGATCGCTGCCTCCGGAGCTCGATCGCCACCTGCCCATCGGTGCAGGGGAAGGGGCAGTACCGACACGGCCACCCCGCGCGGTCCCAACTTTTCCATAGCTGCTCCAACTCCAACTTCCGTGACTGTCGGGCGCTCACGCCCCCTCTCCCCGTCAGAGATCATCCAACGAAGGGTGATCAACGACTTGGTTCATAGGTACGAGGAGTAAGAGGTCATCCCCACCAGAGGCATGTCCCATTTGGATCTAGAGGCAGCTAAGCCTCACCACCATTACCGCCCCCGAGGGCCGCGCAGGGAGCCATTGCTTCCCACTCCGACGTCCAACCATTTCGGGAGCCTATCCCCGGAGTGACTTGACACCTCCCTCCCCTACACCGATGAGGTGGGGGATGTCCGGGTCTGCCCGATCGGAGACCCGTCCCAGGGGTTCACGGTAAGATCCCTCGCCAGGCTGCGTCGACGCCGCCGCCTGACTCCCCAGACCGAGGAGCAGGCAATCGTCGTGCCCGCACCACCAGCTCCTACCCATCTGACCTGATGCCAGCGTCGGGCGCGCACGGAAGAGAATGCCCGCCTTGGGGCACCACCATCAGCAACCACTATGTCCCGAGCCACTACTAACTCCTATTACCAGACCCCCGCACACGTTGAGCAGGGGTAGTCACATGCCTGACTCGAATCGAGCCCCCAACCACCCTGCAGGCAGGTTGGGTCAACTCTCCCGGTCACGGGCACAGGCAATGGCCACCACGGACCAATCCATGGTAGTGCCACCCACCACGAAGGCCCATTCCGTGACACTGATCTAGAAAGTAGAAGGCTTCTCCTCGACAGCTACGCTATGGGTATGGCTTTTTCCAGCGCTCATTGCACTGGGTATGAGGTCACTTCCCCTACCGCTGGCGGTGAGTATAGAGTCGTTGTGTATCCAGTCGCTCACCCACATGGAGGTCCTCCCCATGTCCCTTTTGACATCGGTCCTGGTGCTTCTCGCACCCCGGACTTCAGTCCTCTCTGCCCCAGCACTATTTCGGCCAGGGGACTCCTTAACAGAAATCATCCTTTCCCTGAGGAGCCGCCCAGGGGAAGGAAGGTGGGACATCGTCGCCGTAAGATGAATGTCAGGGGATCCCAGATAGAAATAAGACCAGTCTGTTTCTCAGACTCTTAGGTGGAGTACGACTCGATGATGGAACCTTCCCCCCAACCCTTTGATTCGAGGGCAGGGATGGGGACGCGACACGTCAGTCTCGTACTCCCTGAATGCGAGATCCGCATGATTACCTCCTCTCTTAGAAGGTATATCCAGGAGGAAGAGGACTAGGCATACCCCCAGGGATCAAACTTCCATTTACCGTTGGCCTCCCCGGAAGCACCTTCCACCTCAGTCAGGGAGGGTGGGGAAATTTTTTGGGGACTGACGGAAGAGTCGCGGCATGACACACCCTCGGCAAGTACTAACACTGTGACAGGAGGCTTTTTTTCCAGCCCATCCTATCGTGACATGGAATCCAGGACACCGCAGCCCTTGGAGGGAGACTTAGGGATTGGCGGCCAATCGGCATGCTCGCCGTATTCTCCTCCGGCCAGCCCACCGGCCCAGCGGCCTGCCTCGGCACCGCTGCCAGTTCCCCGGCCATTCTCGATTGATGAGCAGGGGAAGCAAGGGCCGAACCCTGAACTAGAGTCCTGGAGCTTCTGGACCGTCCTCGCAGCGGGCCACTTCCCCGAGAAGTTTTGGCCAGTCACAGGATCGGATTTTGATATTCTAGAGTCGCTCACCCCGAGAGAGTTTGAATGTTTCCACCAGACTCTCTGGGTGACTCACTCCCGTCTTTTCCATCAGCTAGCGCCTTATCCTGGGATTCAAGCATATCTCGAGGATATTGGAGAGCATGTCATTGGGTCGACTTGGCTGCGTTCCCCGCGGTTCGGCACCCCGAGTCACTCGGCCACCACAGGGCCCTCCAGCAACAATGCATCCATATTTTTCAAATACTCAGCAAGGTTATCGAGGAAGCCACCCCCCACGTGCACGTTCGCGGATGGGGGTAGTACGCTGCCCTTCTTTTCTCTGCGATTCACCGACAGCCCGACTCACCGAGCGTCTCTGAGGGAATGTCGCCAAGGGCAGTGGAGGTCAACATGGCCGACCTTTCGGGTGAGGGAAACGGTGTGGAACTCCTCGATGGGGACACACCCCCTGAGGAAAATCCACTACTGGACCCATCTGAGAGGATTACTCGTCAACAGAGGAATCTCATAGGTCTCCCCACACCCACCGAGGCATTAACGCTGAGCCGAAACATCGACAAGGGTAAAGAGCATGTCGGGGCTGTCAAGCTTACCGACCCATCTGCCTCATTGTAGAAGGAAGAGGAAGATCCCGAGAAGGCCACGCTAGGCCAACAGCTTGCTGAGCAGAAGAGGTTGGTTGATGAGCTCTTGGTCGAACGCATTGTAGAGCAGCGTCCTGACTATGGTAATCCTAGGCCAGGAAAGCAGGGGCAGGAGCACCTGCCCCTTGGCAAGATTCCCCCAAGCAACCGTGACCATCCCGCATTCGTCGATAGGGGAGAGGCCGGAGCCCATGGAAAGTGGGCACGATGTGTTTCGCCAAACCCTCCTAAGCGGCGTGATCACCTAAGGGACCCCGCTCGGTTTCCTTCCGCTGCCCCGAGAGTTGCTCCACCAGCCTCCCCACAAGTTGCTGAGCTTGACTACCAGATTGAAGATCCCAGAAATGCGTGTGTGGTTAGAGATCCCCGTCAGGACAGGAACCCATGTCCGGACGATCTAATGGAAGCTCTCATCGCCCGCTTAGAGGCCCTGGAAACTCGGCAGGTGGCAATCCCACCGGATGGTAAGCCATACCCCGCATGGTTGGATGATATGTCGGCCCAACCGGGATTTGGGAACCCCAATTTCACACCCTTTAACGGGACCGGAGACCCGCCACAGCACCTGGACCACTTCAACTCGAGGTGCGGGCCTATGTTAGGGACTCTGGAACAACAGGAGGCTTCCAAGCTTCGTTGCTTCATTCAGACACTGGAAGGACCAGCATTCGTCTGGTATTGCCAGCTCCCTATCAGATCTATGACTAGTTGGGAGGAACTTTTCAGGAAATTCCTCTACCAGTTTAGTTCCACAACCTAGAAGACGAACATTGCAGACCTCTTCAGGTGCAAAAAAAGTCCCGATGAGCGAGTCGCGGACTTCATCGCCATGTGGAAGGGGCTCACGTACTCCCTTTACATTCCACTAACTCAGGAGAAATTACTGACAATGTGCATAGGGAATGTCAAGGCAGAGCTAGTTCCTTCTCTGATCACTCAGAATTACCCCGGAGGGTTCCGAGACTTCTCAGACAAGGCTCAGTGCCTCGAAGAATCCCTGCAACAAGCCAGTCAGGCACACCCGCTGCCTCCTGTAATACCTACAAGGAGAGACGCTAGAGCCAAGCCCGCTATTGTGGCCCAGGTAGAGGCCCCCAAGCAGCTAGAGTTTCTACCAGTAAGGCCAGCTCAGCATCCCCATAGGTGTCCACCCCCACGGTCACAGCCTTTGGCCTAGCAGCGACCGCCTCAAAATCAGCAGGCACCTCCGCGTAACACACCACCACCACCTAGGCGAGATAATCAGGCTCTGCCTCCTCGGCATGCTCCTCCGGACCCTGGTCATGGCCAGCCTCCAAGAGCCCCCTTTCTAGATAGAAGGAATCAGACTTAATCGTTCAACGAGGCCCAGGACCCCGGTTATTTCCGTAGTGTCTTGGAGTAAAGGATTGTGCGGTTGCCTGAGTGCCAGAAGCCAGAAGAGGCGCGTCTCACTGATCACCCTAACTACTGCCCTTATCACTGGACCCTGGGGCACACCATCCAGTGATGCTATGTGTTCAAGGACTGGATCCAAGACTAGATCGACAACAACGTAGTAAGGTTGGGCCCAGCCCCGGCACAAGTGGCAGGTGTCTTCGTGAGATCAGATGGCAGTAGTGGCAATGAGGATGAGTGGCAACAGGTTTCCGACCATGGGTCTCGGAATTATAATGACTGGATGGCCCGAAGTACAGTCGCCCGCACCCATGGCATCATCCATGCCCACCTGAGTCAGCCAGAGTCCTCAGAATCTGTGAGCGCCACTTCAACATTGTCGTCCCAGCCTACCTCTTCCCAAAAGAGCAAGCGGCGGTGCAAGAAGAAAGAACGTGCCCTGCCAATGTCGTCATCATCCTGCACTCTTGGCAATTTTATTCCCCCGGAAATGGGGATCCCTCCGAAACTTCGTCCGGTAGTAGGTGACTCCTCGAGTGAAAGTCAGGGGTACACTTCGGTTAACACCGTAGAGTTGGTAAATCCCTTTTTGACTCCCGATGATGAGGAACGCCAGGATGAGGACCTTCCCAATGTCTCCAGTCGTTGCCAACGTCGTCGGAGCCATGGCTATGTGAATTTTCGGGGCATGGTAGTTGGAACCTCTAGCCAGGTCATGCACGCCACTGAAACCAGGTAGCAGGCCCAATGCAGAGCTCAGCACACGCGGCCCCTTCATCCGGTGTCAACAGGTTTGCCTTTACCACCGTTTGTGTTACTGGATTAGGCAGAACCGCCTCGGCCGTGCCGTGACTAGCTCTACCCTGCCATGAGATAACCACAGCCTTCCGGTCCTAATCCAGCAGCCACTTCCCAGGCTTCGACTAGTGAACAGTGAGACGTGCCTAGTACTGGTTAGTCATCGGTCCAACCGGCGGAGCACCTCATGCCTCCAATTTCATAGCGGCCTCCTATAATCAGAAGCTTGCGTTTGGCTCGAAATTATGATGTTCTGAAGCACCTGGATAGCATTACGGCAAGGCTTTCTATCCTTGAGGCTCTTCTCCTATCGTCTGAAATGCGTGAGGTGCTCGCCGAGGCTCTAAGGAGCCCCCTCCAGTTTGAGATGGAGGTAGTGGCTGCAGAATCCTTCCACACCGAGGAAATTGAGAATGTCGAATGTCAGGCAGTTATCTCATTCTCCAGTGAGGATGAAGACCCTCCCATATAGGGGCACATTCGCCCACTGTACATCACCGGTCAGTTCAATGGAGTGGAAGTTTGACGTTGTCTTGTTGACATGGGTTACGGGATTAACCTAATCCGAACTCAGATGTTGTGGAAGTTGGGGTTGTCTGAGGATGATCTAACCCCCTCCGACCTCAGGATCCAGGGGTATGATAGGAGCGAGAAAACTCCACTTAGTAAGATTTGCTTAAAGGCCCAGTTCGGCGGCCTAATGGCCAATACTGAATTCATGGTTATCTCTCAGGACACCGCCTACAATGCGTTGATGGGCAGGTCATGGCTCCACCTTCATGTAGCGGTCCCCTCATTGTATCACCAGTGCCTCAAATACTCCCTTAAGGGTCTAGTAGGTGTGCTCCAAGGAGATGCGTCTCCTTTTTCCTCTTGTGAAGCCCGTTATCTGGACGCCGACTATTACAAGAGCAAGGACAAGCAGATCCTGGCAGGTGAGGTTGAGCCCGCCACTGTCACAAGTGATCCCTGGGCAGGTTTGGATGATGCTTATATCTTCCCAATCCATTGGTTGGAGTCTACAACCCCCGACATGGGGCAGTGCTTTGTTGTTTCGAGTACCAGAGGAAGGCATATTTCCGGGTCCAAGAGGCAGCGGGAAATCACCTCGTACTCCTACACCAACCAGGATTAGGTGATCCCCGAGCCTCCTACCCCTGTACGATATCAGGATGTTAGGATCATGGCAACGACAGTACGTCATACGTGTCTATTTCGTTGGGCCGGAATCGACCGGCTCAAGCTGACGCACCACTACTGCTTTGATGTCATAAAGTGTGGCCCCTTGGGCCGAAGGCCAAATGGGATTGGATCAACCACCTTTATCACCATGGTCTCTATAGTGCATGAGTCTTCTGATGTGACGACCTCTGCCGCCCAAGCCGGCATCAGCTCCCCATCAAGGTCTGGAAGCCCCGAAATGGCTCCCCCCATGGATGATCCCTTCACAAGTGGAGAGGAGGACATGGAAGATTCTCCCCCTGCCTTTGAGGAGGGCGTCTCCACCACAGTCGACGAGTTAGTGCAGGTGAACCTCGGTAGCGAGGCGGACCCAAGGCCCACATTGGTCAGCACCGCTATGCCCCCCGAGGAACGGAAATAGTATGTAGACTTCCTTAGACTGCACCATGATGTGTTTGCTTGGAGTTATGACGAGATGCCAGGACTATATCCCCAGGTAGTCGTCCACCACCTTGGCCTTCCAGCAAACCATCGCGGGTTCAAGCAGCCTCCCAGAAAGATGCACCCCTCTCACAATGCCATGGTTGAGGCCGAAGTTGATAAGCTCATCAAAGCCAACTTCGTCAAAGAAGTTCAGTACCCCCGGTGGCTAGCCAACATTGTGCCGGTCAGGAAGAATAATGGACAGATCAGGGTCTGCATCGACTTCTGCGATCTCAATCGCCACTGTCCGAAGGATGATTTTCCCCTTCCAATGACAGAGTTGTTGATTGATTCCATGGCCGGGTTCTAAGCCCTCTCCTTCATGGATGGGTACTCCAGGTGCAACCAGATCTAGATGGCCCCCGAGGATGAAGAGTTCACTGCCTTCAAGGCCCCCCCAAGGTACTTTCTGCTACCAGGTTATGCCCTTCGGCCTGAAAAATGCAGGTGCCACCTATCAATGGGCCATGCATCGCATTTTCAAGCCGGTTCTCGGGACACTGGTGGAATGCTACGTGGACGACATGGTGGTTAAATCTCTCTAGTTCCAGGACCATCTCAAAGACTTTGAGAAAGTGTTCAGCTTCCTCCGTTCTCGCCAATTGAAGATGAACCCGTTAAAGTGTGCCTTCGGGGTCACCTCCAGAAAGTTTCTTGGCTTTGTTGTTAGATACTGAGGCATCGAGATTAACGCAGAGAAGATCAAGGCCATCAGCTAGATGCCTCCCTCAAGTAATATTCGGGAGCTGAGAGGCCTCCAAGGCCACTTAGCCTATATACAATGATTCATTGCGAATATGGCCAGAAAGTGTAATCCCTTTCCCGGATCATGAAGAAAGACGCCACCTATGAGTGGGATAAAGAGTGTCAGATCACCTTTGAGTAAATCAAGAAGTATCTTCTCCAACCTCCGGTCTTGATGCCACTCATTTCCGAAAGGCCGCTGGTCCTTTATGTGACCGCCCTGGAATGGTCCCTCGGTGCGCTTATCACCCAAAAGAACAACGATGGAATAGAGAATAGCCTCTAATACCTCAGTTGCATGCTCCTCGATACGGAAATTAGATATTCTCCCATCGAGAAGAGCTTCCTGGCGCTTGTATTTTCCATGCAGAAATTGTGGCACTACTTGCAGCACCACGAGGTACAGTTGGTCTCTCGGGTAGACCCGTTGAAATACATCCCGAATCAACCTATGTTGACCGGCCGACTAGCGCGTTGGGCGGTGATCCTCCAGCAGTTCGACATTAGGTTCGTACCCCAGAAGTCTATCAAAGGACAGGCGTTGGTAGACTTCTTAGCTGCCCACCCAACCTCCGTGGATCAGCCACTGGATCTAGGCTTTCCTGATAAGGTAATCCTATCAGTTGATCATGACATCCCATGATGGAAGATGTACTTTAACGGTGCCTCCTGGAGCCCCACCGGTAGAAGGCTCAATGATCCTAGGCTCAAAAGAGTGGGCTTGGGTGTCATCTTCATCACCCCGAAGCAAGTTGTTCTTCCATATTCGTTCTTGTTGTCAGAAGGCTGCACCAACAATGAGGCAGAATATCATGCCCTCATCACTGTCCTCAAGTTGGCTCTTGAGATTGACGTACCCCATTTGCATGTGAAAGGGGACTCTGAGCTAGTCATCAAGCAGTTAAATGGTGACTATGTTGTTAGAAAGCCAGAACTCATGCCATTGCTGGAGTGTACCCTCCGTCTAATGGCTAAGTTCCCGTCTCGGCCAGAGGTCATTCATATCCCCCGGTCGCAGAACAGTCGATCAGATGCTTTGGCCAGCCTAGCAGCATCACTTGCGGAGCCCAAAAAGGATGACCTAATTATCAACGTGGAACACCGGAGATTCATTGCTCCTGTTATTTCGGAGGATGATCGTGTCCCGCGGGTGAACCATCTCACCACTGGTGCCCCTACGTCAGGATCCCCGGGGACTTCAGATGTGGTAATTGAGACAGTTCCTGACTGGAGGATTCCCTTGGTTGAATATCTCCAGCACGGCAATCTTCCATCGGACCGAGCCGAGCGCGAGCGAATCTGACACCGCGCACCACAGTTTACCCTTCAGAGCGGTCCCAACCTTGAGAAGCTCCTTTACAGGCGCGGATTTTATGGTGTTCTCCTCCATTTCCTTCAAGGAGTCGAGATCCCACAGGTCATGCAAGAATTTCATGCTAGTTCATGTGGCGCCCACCAGGCCGGGTCGAAGTTGTCCCACTAGATTCGGAGGCTGGGGTACTTTTGGCCCTCCATGATCTATGACTGCATCGGGTTTTCCAAGAGGTGTCATGTGTGCCAAGTTCACGCTAACTTTTTGAATCGGCCACCAGAGCCTCTCCATACTACCAAGTATTATTGGCCCTTTTTAGTATGGGGGTTGGATGTCGTAGGACCTTACCTGCCGGAGATGGCCCGCCAGTTTCGGTTCATCCTGACCACTACGGATTTCTTTTCCAAGTGGGCAGAGGAAATTCTGCTCAAGGAAGTCAAAGCCTGTTCAATCACTGACTTCGTGAGCTCTAATATCATCTATCGATTTGGGGAACCTCACGCTATCCTCACGGATAACGGAACCAACTTCCGAGCAGCCGAGCTGAAGAAATTGTACGCCAAGTACAACATTCGCTCTAACCACACCTCCTGATATCATGCGCAGGTGAATGGACAGATCGAGGCGTTTAAAAAAACCCTCTCTAACATTCTGCAAAAAATGGTTGGTCAGAATAAGAAAAGTTGGATGGACAAGCTCCCCAATGCCCTATGGGCTTATAGGACGACGACTCGTAACTCCACCTAGGTGACTCCATATTCCCTGGTATACAGAGATGAGGCCGTCCTGACCATCGAGATTCAGTTGCCCTCATTGCGCACGGTGGTCTACGACCATCAAGCGCCAGGTAGAGTTGCTGAAATCCATCTAGCTGAATTGGAAGCACTGGACGGGAATAGGCTTCGCGCTTTACATAACCCGGAAAGGCATCAGAGCAGGATGGTTTGATCTTTCAACAAGAAGGTTCGCCTCTACTCCTTCCTGTAAGGTGACCTGGTACTGGCTCTCAGAGCACCAATGATTCCCGGCATGAAACCGCCCAAATTGGAGCCCAAATGGGAGGGGCCTTTCATCGTCCATAAGTTCTATCCCAATGGCGTGTATTCCCTGATGACTATGGATGGTGAGCGTGTCACTCCTCCCACCAACGCCAGGTTCCTCAAACGGTATTTTTCCTGAGCCCCTTGGGTCCGAGTTCTAAGACCTAAAACTAAGATCCTTACACGGTTCGGCATGACCTTAAACTACATTTTTTCCCACATATGGGCCCCTCCGGTCCGAGTTCTAAGACCTTAAACTAAGACCCTTAAGGTTTAGAATGACCTTAAACCACGTGCTCATCCTCACTGCAAGACGTTAAACTGAAAGCTGGTTAGGCATCCCTGACCAAGGCCTAGCCTCAGGCCCCTTGGCCTTCTCGGGCCTCTCAGCCCCAGCCTTCACCCGGAGCGTGCGGTGTAGTGTAGGATTAGCTCCTCATTCGCGACGGTTTATCCACTGCGCCATGCACACCACCTGGAAGAAGTGCCTTGTATCATCCTGCATGATGTTAAACTACGCTTCAAGAACTACGTACGACTTGATTCCCATCCTTATGGGATACGTAGGACCGCCTGAACACCTATATTTTAGGTCCATCCCTATCTCTTAGGAGATCCCATGATCTCCCGGTCACCTCGGTCTTTTGGCCTGTCCCTCCCCACGGGGGGACATATAGGTGTGGTACAGGGTTTTTGGCACTACGCCCCCTTCCCCTGGGAATCCGCCATCTTTTGGCCGCTCTCAGACTGAGCCCTTTGACCCTTTCCAGTGGTCTGTTAATGTGTTCAGAGTACTCTGGTCTAGGACCTAGAGTGTTAGATTCGACTTAGGTAAGTTTTCGTCCACTTGTCAAGCTTCGTGCTCCCCTTCATTCGGGCCCCATTATCTTCCACAGTCGGAGGGACCCCCAAGAATGACCTGGATACAACGCCCAAGGGCTATCCTGCTGTCACGGGCCAATTCCCCCGAGGGTTTCGGGTAACAAATTGATACAAATCTCACGTTGCGAATGTGGTCAGTGGTTGATGCTCATTTGTTTGCCCCTATCTCTAGGCTAACGTGACAGGATGTTGTGTTGCGAACATGGTCAGCAGTAATCCTCAGTCGTCACGCCGGTTTCTTCGGGCCCTGAATTTTGGTTTCATGATTCACATTATGTTCCACCCCACCGTGTCAAGGTGGAATCTCGAAACTCCTTGCACTAACCCTCAGTTCACCCCCACGCGTCAGACGGACCAAGCTGTGTAACGGTGTCTCTTGGGGCTCCCACGATCTGAGCGCTAGAGTATGTGCTTGGGTTTTTTCTTTAAGTATTGCGTGAAAATTGACCCTCATCCCCATGGGAAACGAGGAGTCGCCCAGACATTGTGTTTCAGGCCCAGCATGGCTAGTAGCTAGCATCTCCTGCCCCCCCTGATTATTGGACCCTCGTAGGCCCCTTTGGCCCGAGACCCCTCTCCTAGAATTGTCCGTAGTGACGATATGAGGATATGCCCTCATCCATACCGGGTAAGCCTCACCACGTCATGTGTATTCCCCAGGTCCAAGCCATACGACCTTAAAATGTGCTGTCAGGTCCAAGTCATACGACCTTAAACTGTGTTGTCAGGTCCAAACCATATGACCTCAAACTGTGCTGTCAGGTCCAAACCATACGACCTTAAACTATGCTGTCAGGTCCAAGCCATACGTCCTTAAACTATGCTGTCAGGTCCAAACCATATGACCTTAAACTGTGTTGTTTGGTCCCACCTCATGACCATAAACTGTGATGATATCGTCCTGGTCGCACGATGAGAAATGACACCGCATTGTGGTGACCTCCCCATAGGGGAAATCACGTGGGGTATTGGTAAATTTCCATACCATTTGTCAACGCCTGTTACAACTTGATTATTGTGGCGAATCCAGGAGTTCCTACCCCAGGTCGGTCGCTTCACAAAAGAAAAACCAATCACCTTTAAAGACAAACAAGATATATCAAATGCCGCTTCTTTTGGTGTGAGGGATAGACCTTCACGTCTCCCTCGTCCTCTGCACATGCACCATGTTGTGCCACGCCACCTCTCAAGAACTACGTATGGCTTGATTCTCATCCTTATGAGATATGGAGGAGCGCTTGGGAACTTCCCCACGGGCCCAGCCTAACTTTTCATGTTCGGTCCCTCGGCCTAAACACGTCCCTAGGAGCACATAGTAAGCAGGGCCTTGCCCCCATTCACGTCGGGTTTCGCAACCGCTTTACCATGTGTCTCCCATTCCCCTTATCCTTTGGTCCGAGTTCTAAGACCTAAAACTAAGATGCTTTCGCGGTCGTACATGACCCAAAACTGCATTTTTCCCTATATATAGGCCCCTTTTGTCCGATCTCTAAGACCATAAACTAAGATCTCTTAAGAACTACATGTGCCTTGATTATCATCCTTATGAGATATGTAGGAACGCCTGGACATTTTGTCTTGGGTCCATCCCCAGGGATTACAAAATCTTGTCCCTCCTTACTATCGATCCCTCGGCCTGACTTCTTGGGGAGTGGTGTAGTTGCGACATCTACCCCGAATAAGTTTAGGATGCCCCATGGTGATGGTGGGAAGCGATAGTTCTCTCGCCAGAGAGGTCCTGTCTAAAAATTGGGATGATCCGTGATCAGGTTGGTACGTCCGCCTAATGTGCCTCCGCCACAGTGGTGCAATTTTAATAGTGTTGGACTCTATTCGAACAAACCACCACTCCACTTTCCACACTTTCTGTGCCCCGTTATTCGGATCCTTATCCTATTTCATGTTCGATGGGACCCCCTAACAGTATGGATGATAGACCTACGGTCCGCCTACTGTCCTGGGCCAACATCTCAAAAGACTGGTCATGTTTGATGGGACCCCCTAACAATATAGATGATAGACTTTGGTCTGCCTGCTGCCACAATATGGATGATAGACCGTTGGTACGCCTATTGTAGCAATATGGATGATAGACCTATAGTCTACCTGCTGTCCTAGGCCATTGTTCCGGAAGAATGATCGGCGATATTTGAGTTAGGCCCCATGTTGCGAACATGGTCAATGGTCAGCCCTCATTTATTGTCCCCATTTCAAGCCAATGTGATATGGATGTTGCATTTCCACCACGGTTAATAGTTATCCTCCATCGTCGTGCCCCATTGTGTTCTTAATTCAGGTAACGTGATTCACCTTTTTCATCTCCCTATGTTTGGAGGAATTTCAATGCCCCTGGCATTGCCCTGCTCGTGTGTTAGGGCATGTGGAGGAGACGATACATCGATCGGTTTGAGGTCCCCTCCCATCAGCTGGACCTCCCTCTTCTCCTCGGAAATCCAGACCCAAGTTCGGATGCCTGAAGCTTGGTTAATTCCCCACAGTTGGATGAAATGATAACACGATCATCCCTTACTTCTCGCATTGGGTGCGACCCACATGAGCTTAGGGGTGAGTTTTTATTCATTTCAGTATTATGGTGAGCATATTAGACCAAAGGTACAGATAAATAGATTGGTTTATACATGGGTCAAAATGTTGAGTAGTAAAAGCAAAAAGTTTATGAGATGTCTGAAACAAATCCCTTAAGGATCAGTGTGCTGGATCGATCTTTCCAACGTTGTTACCCTTTGGCTGGTAGCCTCCAGGACTGCTTCTCGCTCCTTGAAGACTCTATCTTCATAGGCAGCCACAGAGCGCAGCTCGCCAACCCTGGCCTGTGCCTGCGCCCGCTCGGTTTAAAGTACGGCCATCTGGTGACTCGCCTCCATCAGTTGTTCTTGGGCATCAGCCAGCTGGGCCGTCAGTTGTTCCACGAGCTTAGAGCACGTTGCACTAAAGGCCTCCTTCTCTGTCAAATGCCCTTCGAGGTGCCAGAACTCCCGCTCAGCCCTCAGAAACACTCGAGTGCTCACCGATCTTTCCTGACACTGGGAAATGTCGGTGCACCGGCTGCCTCAAGTATCTTTTTGGCCATGTAATCACGGACCGTCAAATGAAGGCGTTGAGCGTCAGCCCACCCCCCCCCCCTGGCGCACAGGAAGCGCAGCCAGGTCTGAAGTGATCCCATCTGCCTCATCCAATCCGACTAGGGATACCTGAGAAAACACTGGATACACTTCCACCCTTTGCGTCGTGTCATCCGGCTCTCCTCGGCCGCTTCTGAGTTTGAGTCGTCTACCTCCTCAGGATCAGCGGGACGATACACAGAAAAGGCAGTCAGCAGGTCAGCAGCAGGATCTGCCTTAGGGATGTCCTCATGAGGGATAGGATCCTCGATGTCCGGGCGACCTTCCTTTCTCTCCCCAATAGTGATGGTGCCTCCGTCAGCTTCCGGCCTCACCTCAAGGATAGCGTCGCTGATGTCCGCCACCCCCTGCTCACCAATTTTCGGGGCCGACTCAGTGTATGAAGTATGTTATGGACGAGGTGTTATGTCCACCACTGGTCCTCTCACGGACGGCCCAGGCTCCGCAGCCTGACGAGACTCCAATGTCGAGATCACTACGCAAGTCTTACCCTGATTAGTTGGGATCTTTTGATAACAAGCGCCAGTAGTTAAGCGTGGGACTTACAGGAACCCAGAGCGTCAGTCTCCAGTGTTCCAACTGCTATAGGAGCTACCATGGTAGGATACCCCTCTGCGCTTGTCAATTCAATGATGGGTGTCAGATCCCCATCCTGTCCTACCGGTTCCTCTCCTCCCTCCTCTAGTGGGGACGCCTGACCAACACTTAGGCACTCCTGAGTGAGGTAGAGGTATGGGTTGTAAATTGAAAAGGATAATGGATGAAGAATGAAAATTAATGAAGATAGAGACAGACCTCGAGTATCTCGGTTATGTCGAGATCAGAGCCGACAATCTCGCCGCTCTCCCAGAGACTCCCTTGGTAGGTTGCCCCCCGAGACCCCTCACCTTTGGGTTCTCCTTCTCCTTCATCTTCTCCTTCATCTTCTTCGATCTCCTCCTCCCCATTCGACTCCTCGTCACTGTCGCCTTCTCCCTGCGGCATCACTTCCAGATCATTCTCTTGGCCAAGCATCACTTTCACTAGGAAAGGTGGCTCCGCACGCTGACCCCTTTGGCACGCGTATGTGTCCATGGCCGTCAGATAAGCATGCCGCCGATGGAAGTTCACTCTGTAGGTGACTCGAATGAGCCCTACCTCTGGCAGTTGGATCCCATTTTGCATTATCTTATTCCAGATGGCTTCAATGCCCAATGATTGCTGCAGGGTCATCCAAGCCGACCACAGTGCCACGAAAATTGCATCTTGGGAAGGTTTGAGCAGGTACCTTATCTGCTTCTCGGGCAGTTCCCTGGCCGCCTCATGTGACCCCGCTATGGGCAACGAGGTCGCGGTGGCACTGTGTGATGTTTCCACCACTGAGGTCTCGGCCGGCGCAGGCCTCGCTTCCTGACGCACCCCTGGTTCCCCCCTTCTAGCAGCACCTTGTCTACTCTCCCATCACCCGGTTTCTGCGCGGGTAGTTTCGAGTTGCCGGACTCGCTTGCGTAAAAGCCCCTCAGGGTATGCAAGGGTCTAGTGCTCGGCATACTCAATTGCTAGGCCAGCATCGACCCCAGTGGGAGGAAGGGTAATGACATCGCCGGAGCCGAAATTAGTGAACATCAACCACATCTGGCGCAGAACGCAGGGATTCTTCTCCTCCCAGACAGCCACGAATACAGCTCGACCCCAAACTGGTCACAAGTATGGCGAACCCAGAATTCCCAGGCCCACTCACTGATAAAGTTTCCCCCATACCGTAGGTCCCAATCTTTCATCCAGCCCTTAGTGTCATCTGTGACACTCTGACAGAACGTGCTTGCGTAGAGGGATGGAGAGTTCTCAACGACAGGCTCATCCCCGGTAATGGTCCTGGTCCTCGGGTTCAGGACATATACGTCCGTATGCCTGGTTTCCCTGGAAGGATGGCCGTTGTTTGTGACGTTGTAGCAGGGAAGCTCGTCCTCATGGGTTACCCATGACCGCGGTGTGTCCACCTTGAAGCCCGGCAGGGGAACCTCCTCCAGGATGCCAAAGTTCTAGAGCGGGAGGTTGTCAGACAGGGGATACTCCTTCTGGGCTGGGGTCAGTAGATTGAACAAGGTTAGGTTGTTGGAAACGATCACCTTGGCACCATAAACCTCCTCGTTCACCTCCATTTCGGCTCTACGAGCGGCGGCTTCCCCCTCATCAACATGGTTTGCAGCCATCTCGAATATTTCGGGAGTTGCGCGAAATCGGGATGTAGTGCGCGGAATCGGAGAGAGTTGTGAGAAATGTGAAGCTTCAACGCGAAATATAGGAGTTGGGAGTGCAATCAGCACACTAGGCGCGGAGTATCCCGAGTAGGCACGCAAATACGGCTGAAATTCGGAAGGAATTACGCGCTGCCAAAGCATTTTTACGTGCAGCCGCAGGAGAAATTTCGCGCATGAGAGCAGTATTCCTATCGCATGGAAAAGCTTGAGTACGGAACTTGGGACCCAATTCCCCTTTTTATAGGCAAAGGCCAGGGTTCTATGCCACGTGGAAAGCGGATTCTGCACTGACCCGTCGTTTTTCGCGTCCCATCGTATTTTTGCGCACAAAATGCCCATGAGATGCTCTGCTTCGGCGTTTTGGTATTTCCCTCGGAATCCGATCATTGCGACCTCTCGTCGATCCAATTCTGAGGGGGAGAATTTATAGACGCTGAAAACGTTCGTAACTCCTAGAGGAAGTTTTGAACGGATGAAGCGAAGTCATATTCAAACTCAGAGACACGGTCTGGAGGACCTGGAAGTGGTGCGCAAAATTAAGGAGGACTTGCGTGAAAAAATGATGTTTGCGCGAAGGACTCCCGGGATTCGCGAAACCGAACCGGTGTTGCGCGCAAATTTGTGCACCCGGTTCCGCACGGGGAAGCCTCGCGCGCCGACTGGTCCTAGCGCAGAAGATTTCACGCGCTGCCTAGATTCCGCGACGGCGAATGCCTATAAATAGAAGGTGACCTCAACCGTTTCGGGGTTGAGGAATTCGGACCTGCTCCCGTGCCCGCAATTCGGAATCTCACACGCGCAAGATGAATTCCAGGTAATTCCTCTTTTCGCGCAACCTTGCCCCGGGGTTCACCTTTGCGCGCAACCCCACTGGATTAAGTGGATTTTCCAACTCCTTCGGGTTCTTCCTTTACGCGCAATCCCTTCTAATTGCGCGCAAACCCGCTGATAGGTTTTTCCATTACTTAGGGATTGGCCATTGCCCCCGCACGCAATCCAAGCCCTTTGCGTGCAATCCCCTATCCGCGCACAATCCTCTTACTCCAATTGCGTGTCATCCCGGTGTTTTGCGCGCAAACATTTTCTTTTCGCGCAAAGCCCAGGACCCCTCACCTTGACGCCCCTTGGTTGACTCTCTGCACCGGCGCCCGATGTCTTCCATGTCGGGCATGAACGCTATGCGTTGTTTTCCCGTACGGCCTTCCAGGCTCGTATGAAGTAACCTCAAGGTCCCTTGGGCGGTGTTTCGCATTGCATTTCTTTTCCTTATGGTTCTTCACATAGGCACACTAACGGATATTGCTTCTTTGCATAGCCACGCTAACGTGGACCCCTCGGGGGTTCGCCCTACGACCCCCCTTCACTACGGCATTGCCGATGCCTTCCCTCCCACAAGGGGTAGAAGGTGTTGGGCATGTAAGCCCTAGGGGTGTGGAGTAAACCCACCTCATCCAAGCTGCAGAACGTTAAACTACCAAGCACCTCATCCTTAAAACATGATGTTAAACTGTGGTCTGACCTCGTGCCTCGCATGCAGGGTCCCCCCGGCTCGGACATTCTTTACGCTCACTTGTCTCCACGGGATTGGATTCTTCCTCACACGGAATGAGATCCTCCTTGTTGGAGTGGCGTTTGTCCATGGGGGAAGGGTTGTCTTAGAGCATAAGCCCCTAGCCTCTCTTGCGGAAGGTTTCAACCATGCACCTTCGTACTTCCCCACTGCCAGGGCCAGTGGAGTCCCTTTCCCACTGTGCTTTGTCGCACCACGGGCCTCCATCCTGGAGTAAGACCTGGTACCAAGGGCTGTTAACCACGCATAAGCCATTGTTTCCTCTTTGGTCCGCTCAACGCGTAAGCCCCTTTCCGCTTCTCACGGACACACCCTTTACGACGTGATCGTCTGGTCCCTGCTGCCTCTTGTTTCTCACATCGAGCATGACTCACGTGGGCTTAGAGCGGTCATTGACCATGACATCCTCAATGGGTCACCTTAGAGCGTAATCCCCATCCTAGCGAACTATGTGGACTTTGATCCGTGATAACGTATGGTACGTAGGAAGCCTCCATGAGGTTTAAGCCCACCACCCGGTCATTCCAACTTCTTCACATCGGTTTGCCAACACTTTGGGATGCCTCAGAGCGTAAGACCCAAATTGCTCATCCCGCATGACGTTAAACTGTATGTCTTCATCCCGCATGACGTTAAACTGTATCTCGTCCCGCATGACGTTAAACTGTATTCCCTGAACTACACGGAATTTGATTCCCTGTCATGAGGATACGTAGGAAGCCTCCATGAGGTTCAAGCCCATCACTCAGTTGTTCCGACCCCTCCGTGTTGGTTCTCAACCACCATTATGGGCCACCTCAGAGCGTAAGCCCCATACCTCACACCCACGTCTCATCCTAACCTGTCCCTCGAGCCCACGTGCCTCGGGAAGCTCATGCCCTATCCCGGAGATCTTACTTCCTACAGGATCCAATCCATGCGTTCATTCTCACGGGTCGCCTCTTCAGGTGTCCCACCGTATCACCGAACTACGAGGACTTTGATTCCCTGCCATGGGGATACGTAGGAAGACTCCATGAGGTTCAAGCCCGTCACTCCATCACCCATCCTGATTCCTACCTGGGCCGCCACATCTTGGTGGGATCATGCCGCCTCATTCCACTCCACAGTATCCAGGAAGCCGCCCATGTGTTGGCCCCAATATCGAAGTTCCCTTCAGGGGGTTCTTTCATCTGATCCACTCCTAGTGTTCTGGTCAGTCCGATCCATCTCCTCAAGACGTTAAACTCGTGGCATACCCCGTGTTAAACATGGGAAGCTGAGGAAAACCTCAGATGGCACACGATTCCCCATGTTCGATGTGGGATGCCTCGGGCATCCGCGCCCTCGAGAAGCCATATAATAAGGGACATAAGACAGACATGATAATCCCCAGCGTTAAGGCACGCCGACGACCCCCCAGCATGAACATTCTCTTCACCGAAGGTTGATGCCCCGACCAGACCCCTTGGAGCGTCTCAATGGAAGTAGCGTAATTAACTGGCGTCCATGCAGATATAGCGCCGGGAACGAGCTTCACGAACCCGTCTTAAATCTATGAGGGAGACCCGAACTAGGTGACGAGCTCCGAGGAAGAATCCACAGAAGGAAGAACCAACATCCCATCATCCTGGTTTCGACCAAGGAGCAAACATCTCTGAATAAGGAACAGATGTCGCCCGCCTTTGGAAAGCGGGAATGCGGGGCCTCAAGCCGCGTGTCCTCCCCCGCGTGACGGACGGGCGCACGCGCCCTGTCGTAAAAGCATCAGAAACAAACATATTTATACTTAGTGAATCCTTTATAAGTTTGGATCCATGTTTGAGCATTACCACTAATATCCCATAGCTTAATACCATTTTTAGATTGTGTACATCTCATTTGATTTTTTAATGAGTTCACTTCTTCCTTCATTAATGTCTTCCAAGGATGTCTTAGAAATATAATAGCCACTTTAATGTTTTTCCTTGCTTAAATAATGTAATTTATTCTTGTAATAGTCAATTAATTTTTATATTCTAGTAAACCATATTGATAACCTTCATGATTATATGATCTCATAGGTGGGTGTGTTGAATATGGATATAATTTTAAACATATGTATTCAATTTTGTTTTTATCTTCCAGGGTTGCAAATTCTGCAGTTGGGTTTTTTTAAAGCGATATATAGCAACGTTTTAAACCCATGCCATATATGCCTAATGGTTGTTTAGTAGTGGTTTAAACCACCACTATTTAAGGTCAATATTTTTTTACTGTTTTTTATTTCAGCATTTTTTTTCCATGACAAAAAATGGTGAGGATATAATGGAGTTTCAAACCACTACTATATCCTTTCCATTTTTTGGCAGGTGAAACCGTTGCTAAATCCAAAAACGCCACTAAAAAACATTCTGTGATGATTCCCCACCCCCTGGAAAGCCCCCCCACCCCCTAGACACCCCCGACCCCCCTGGACAGCCCACCCACCCCCTGGACAGATCATGCCCCCCTGGACAGCCCCTCCCCAACCCTTATTGACAGCCTGCTCACCCCACCCCCGGACACCCGCCCACCACCCCCCGGACACCCCCATCCCCCCGGACGTCGCCCACCCCCTGGAAAGGATACCACACACCCCCTTGACACCCCCAACCCCACTGGACAGTGTCGTCACCCCCGTGGATAGCCCGACCACCCCCCGTGGACAGCCCGACCCCCCCCCCACCCCCGGACAGCCCACCCACCCCCTGGACACCCCCTAACCCCCTGGACAGCCCTGCCACCCCCATGGGCAGTCCTTCCACCCACCTGGACAACCCATACCCCCCCCCAGACAGCCCCACCCCCCCTGGACACCCCTCTCACCTTCTTGGACAGCCCGCCCACCCCCCTGGACTCCCCCTACCCCCCTGGATAGCCTGACCACCCCCATTGATAGCCCACCCACCTGGAAACCCCAACCCCCCTAGATAGCCCCTCACCCCCTGGACACCTCCAACCCTCCAGACTGCCCCACCACCCCCATGGACACCCCGCACCCCCTGGACACCCCGCACCCCCCTTGGACAGCCCCGCCACTCCCCTGATCATCATCCTACTCCTCATCCCGATCTCCCTGAAGAAGTTAAAGTATAAAACTCATGTACTCTCAATAAGACCCTTAAGGATTATGTATTCATTGATCCACTTTGAATATCTTACTGTGCAATCCTTGAATATAGGCATTAGAAATTATGTATCTTATTTTCTTATATACACTGTATTTTGTTGTATTTCTTAATATGATTCTCATATAGAGTAATGTGTGAGTTATGCTTTTATTTAAAGTAAAAAAAATTCATTTACCTAAATATTTTTTGATGGAACTTCAATATTATTAAATTGATTGAAATGAGTTATTGAATTTTTTTTACATAATGGATAGAAGTTGGATGTACGAAACTGATCGGATTTCAACCGATTTTCAAAATAATTTGAACAGCTTTCTATATTTTTCATTTGACAAGGCTTCAGATAGTGGTCACATACACTTCCCGTGTTCTAATTGTGTTGGAAGATCTTGGCTGAGTCGTGAAGAAATTATATGTCATATAACCAAATATGGTTTCCAAACAAACTATTATGTGTGGTATCACAATGGAGAGAAAATGGAATCTCAAAATGTTGATGATCCAAATGATAGTACTGAATTGGAGAGTTTGATATATGATCAGTTTCCATTTATTTGGCATCATGAGAAGGAAAGGATGACCTGGAAACAAGATTTTGATACAAGAACACATGATGCGTCGAATGAAAATGATGATGTTGATAGGGTGAAAAAATTAAATGATGCTGCGACAACGCCAGTATATCGGCAATGTGGTAAAATGAAAAATTTGGAATTTTTAATCCGATTATTTCATGGGAAAAACTATGTATGGGATTTAAAATACTAAAATTTATTTCATTTTTACCTTCTTGAAGGACTTACTTCCAGATGATGCAGATATTCCCTCAAACCACTATATGGCATGGAAGTTAGTTGATGAACTTGGATTCTCAAAAAAAATCATGCTTGCCCGAATGATTGCAGCTTATTTTGGGAGGAAACTGCTAAAAGAAATGATTATATCAAATGTAGAACCTCCCGATGGAAGCCAAAAGATAATGTAACACCATCTCGTGTGCCACAAAAAGTAATGTGGCACTTTTCATTAATCCCCAAATTACAGAACCTTTTCATGTTTGATAAAATATTAGTAAAAATGTGATGGCATGACACCGAGAGAAAAAAGAATAATGAAGAGTTGGTTCAACTTGCATATGGATTTTCATGGCAGAGATTTGATGCTCGATATCCTGAATTTGCAGCCGATGTGCGTAATGTGAGACTGGGTCTTTCATGTGACGGTTTTAATCCATTTGGGAAGATTCTTACTTCGCACAGCACATGGCCGGTTTTCATACACATTTATAACCTTCCCCCAAGGTTGTGTATGAAAAAGACTTACACTTTCTTGAGTATAATGATATTTGGCCCTTCTGATCCTAGAAATTATATAGATGTATACATTAAACCTTTAATAAAAGAGTTGAAACTTATTTGGGAAGTAGGTGTGCCACATACAATGCATGTTTGAAAGACATATTTCATATGCGTGCTGCGATTATATGGACGATCAATGATTTTCCTGCTTATGCAATGATGTCTGGATAGAGCAAAAAAGTAAAATTGTCATGTCTTGTTTGTATGAAGAATAATCGATCGAGAAGACTGAAATATCATCGCATTTTTAGTTTTACAGGACATCGACGATTCTTTCCAATGAACCATCCATATAGAAACAATCGTCAAAGATTTGAAAATACCATGGAGACTGACGATCCACCTCAGCGTATGTCTAGAAATGATGTGCTTAATGAATTGAAAGATTTCAGTTATTCATTTGGGAAGGGTGTAATGAAATCTAGAAAGAGGAAAAATGTTTCCAATGATACCTGTTACAATTGTAAGAAGAAGATTATATTCTTTGAGTTGTCGTATTGGTCAACCAACTTGTTACATCATTGCTTAGATGTAATTCACATTAAAAAGAATATATGTGAAATGTTGCTTTCGATTCTTCTAAATGTCAAGGGGAAGACAAAATATGATTTACGATCTCAGCGTGACTTGGTAGATTGGGGGATCAGACCAAAATTGCATCATGTCTGTATCAATGAAAATAAATGGCAAGTTCCATGTGCTTCTTATGTGATGACACCTATTGAAAAAAATCAATTTTTGGAAGTGCTAGAGACAATTAAAGTTCATGATGGCTATTCAAGAAATATATCAAAACGTGTCAACAGAAAAGAGTTGAAGCAGAAATCTTTGAAGACTCATGATTATCACGTCCTTTTTCATGAGTTGATTCCAATAGCAATCTGTCATCTCTTGTCCAATAATGTAAGAGTCTCAGTTATTCAGTTGTGCTATTTGTTTAGAGATCTTTGTGCTAAGAGTTTGTCTAAATCCTTCTTGCAAAAACTATTGGCAGAGACACCATTAATTTTGTGTGAGTTAGATAAAATATTCCCTCCATCATTTTTTACATGCATGTTGCATTTGACTGTCCATCTTCCGACCGAAATACTTCTTGGAGGACCCGTTTCTTTCTGTTGGATGTATCCAACTGAAAGAAACATGTTCACATTTAAATCATATGTTCGAAACAAGAATTATCCCGAAGGTTATATTGTGAATGGTTACTTGGCTCAAGAATGTATGGATTTTTGCTCAATGTATTTGTCTGATCTTACTACGAGAATAAACAGACCAATGAAAAATGAAGAAGAATAGTATGGGAAAATTGAACCCAGTTTTCCATCACTTCCTAAGACAAGAGGAATTTCGGGATC
Source organism: Viscum album (assembly GCA_963277665.1). Classification (NCBI taxonomy): domain Eukaryota; kingdom Viridiplantae; phylum Streptophyta; class Magnoliopsida; order Santalales; family Viscaceae; genus Viscum; species Viscum album. The sequence continues at coordinate 126,883,897 of OY728125.1, read as the reverse complement.
ATATACATTGACGGTATTAAGCCTTGAAGAGTGAGATATGGCACATTACACAGTGTTGTTCAATTGTGATTTGTTCGATGAGTATATCAAGTAAGTAAATTGTACATGTATCTCTTATCTTATCTCTTGTAGTTTTAAATATTTGTTAAACTATTATTATTTTTATCTACAGGGAACATAAAGAATTGATATATAGAAAGCATCGTTCTTTATCTTTGATAAGGAAAGAGACTTTTCATAGCAAAGGGTTTTCTGCTTGGTTGAAATTGAAGGTAAAAATATTTCAGTAATAACTAAATAAAAATAATATTTAATTAAGTTTACTATTTGTTTATATTTCAGGTATCTAGTTTTCCTGCATATTCTATTTATGAGGAAATAAGAGCTTTGGATTTTGGTCCTAATACCATGGTTTGTGCTTATAAATCACTTATGATTAATAGATACAAATTTATTATCACTGAACGAGAAAAAAACATGATAACACAACATGATGGTGTTATGATAACTGCCACAACATACTATTATGCCAGTTCATCGGATAATAGACCTCGTTCTGAAAATGTAGCTTATTATGGAGTCATGGAGAAAATAATAATTTTGGATTATTACTCGCATGGTCGAGTCACGATGATTAAATGTTAATGGTTTGATTCAATGATGAGGCAATGCACCTTTATTAATGATTTTGGATTTTGAGTTATTGACATGACTCTCACTCTTTCCACCGATGAACCATATGTATTGGCATCAATGTGAAACAAGTTTTTTATGTCAAATATCGTTGTCATCCAAAATTCGGTGTAATTATTGAAGTAAATCCCAGACATGTTTTTTATGATGGTGATGATGAAGTTGACACTATCCCTACTACAATTGGAAGCAATCCATTTATTACTTATGATGACTCCAATAGCTCAATTGTCAGATTTGATTGTGAACCCGAAGTTGTGGTGGGAAATATATAGAATCATACAGTCATTTTATCACCTACATGTTTCACCAATATCATTCAGAGTGTGTATCCTAGTACTTACCTTCAAACCACCATAAATCTTCTGTTTCTTTATGTTTTTTTTATCAGAATGGTTTTTCTATATTTTGTTTTTTGGGTTACACATTAGTTATCTGTTTCTAATTACTTCCATTTTTGTTTTCATTGTAGGAAATGACACCCATTAAAGAGAGGCGGTGGAAAAAGATAACAGAAAATAATAATTGCATGACACAGATGGGAATTCCTCCACTCATCCCTGTTGTGATTATTTTATTTCAAATATATATATTTCAATAAATTAAAATATCATGTGTTTACTTTTTTGTTAAAAATTTTTTTAGGATCCACCCCCTAGATGAGAGATATCCGACTAGGAGCCTAATATTGCTCCCAGTACAGAGGCTAGTGGTAGGAGGGGGTGGTGTCAGAGTTAGACGACCATCTGGTGGTCCTGGTACTGAGGCCGATGGTACGAGGGCTCGTGGTGAGAGAGTTAGACAATCCACTGGTCATACCCGATTGGATTATGACCCTACCACAGACATATCTTCTACGCCCCATTTTGATTATGGTGTGTCTTTAGGGACACACGGGATATTTAGGTCTCTGATGTTTACACTACCAGTTGGCTAGATGTCTGTGCCATTATCTTTTTCTTCTGGTTCATTATCTCCAGGCTATTATATTCCACCTTCTTCGACTCCTGATCTGACACAGTATGTGGATGAGGAGCATACACTGAGGGACACTCCACCTATACGGGATATTCCTTTAGCTTCTTCACATCCAGTGATGCCCATTGATCTGACTACCACAAGTATATTTATATAACTCTAACAAATTTTTATACCAAAATTTATTTTTATTATAACTTGTACTAATATTTTTTTTTCTTTAATAACAGATTCATCTACTGATAGGAGGCGGGGGAGGGGACTTACTCGCTTGAGTGCGGTATGGAACCACCAGACACAGTTAATGGTTGAATACAATGATGATGGATAGATGATTGATAAATCTGGGCAAGAATGTCGGGGTTTTTTGGCGATGCCAGCCAAATACTCCGACATCATTCCGGCCATCCCTATCTCTTAGAGACATCTGCCACATGAAGTCAAGGATAATGCGTGGGCACAAATATGGGTAAAAATATATTGGATTTAATGTAGTATTTTTTTTATTTATATGAATTAATCTATTGGGTGTCAGCTTCGGTATAACTTCCCTAATGGTGAAGGTGCACAACTGGCACATTTAAAGGAGCTAGGAGAGATTTTGAGAGCTTATAATCATGAGGCATATGTTGGATGGTGTGATAGATTGGACACAGAGTTGGATACATTACCTATCATGGATGACGTCCTGATAGAGCAATATCGCCAAATGATTACCCATTGGGCGACTGCCAAATTTAAGGTATTAATCCCATTTGAGGTATTTAAATGAAAGTTTTCATATTTTTCATTAATATTATCTAATTTATTATTAAACATTTTTTAGTAATCTTCTCAATTCGAGGTGCAGTGTGGCCGGCACCACTCAAAGTGTCTCTCTTTTGTTTCAAAAGGACATCATTTTAAGTGAATACAACAACTGACATACAAAAAACCAACCAAAGGCATTCAGATTCTTTTGAAACTTTAGGACCAATATCCATGGGTCATATGTGACATGTACGAGTTAACCTCGCCTCAATATAAGGGTCAGTGTGTCCTACACCACTCAAAGTGTTTCTCTTTTGTTTGAAATGGACATGATTTTAAGTGAAAACAACAACTGGAATAATTAAAACTGACCAAATGCATTTGGATTGTGTTGATATTTTAGGAAAACAATCCATGGGTCATTTTTGACATGTATGAGTCAACCCCCTCCTCAATACGAGGTGCGGTGTGGCCGGCACGACTCAAAGTGTCTCTCTTTTGTTTCAAAATGACATCATTTTAAGTGAATAGAAAAACTAACATACGGAAAAATGACCAAAGGAATTCTAATTCTATTTAAAAATTAGGAAAAATATCCATGGGTCATATGTGACGTTTACGAGTCAACCCCGCCTAAATCTGAGGCACGGTGTGTCCGTTATCACTCGAAGTGTCTCACTTTTATTTGAAATGGACATAATTTTAAGTGAAAACAACAACTGGCATACATAAAACCAACCAAACGCATTCATATTTAGTTGAAATTTTAGGAAAATGATCCATGGGTCATATGTGATGTGTATGAGTCAACCCCACCACAATTTGAGGTCTGTTGTGGCTAGCACCACTCGAAATGTCTCACTTTTATTTGAAATAGACAGGATTTTAAGTGAAAACAACAACTAGCATATGGAAAACTGACCAAATGCATTTGGATTGTATTGATACTAAAACACAAATATACATGGGTCATTTTTCACATGTATGATTCAAACTCTCCTCAATCTGAGTCACGGTGTGGCCGACACCACTCTAAGGGTCTCACTTTTCTTTGAAATGGATAGCATTTTAAGTGAAAACAACAACTGGCATACAGAAAACTGACCAAACGCATTTGTATTCTATTAATACTTTAGGAAAAGGATCCATGGATCATTTTTGATGTGTAAGAGTTAACCCCACCTCAATATGAGGCCCGTTGTGGCCGTTACCACTCAAAGTTTCTTTCTTTGGTTTAAAATTGATACGCTTTTAAGTAAAAACAATCGTCATACAGAAAACTGACCAAACTCATTTGGATTGTGTTGATAATTTATTAAAATGATACATGGGTCATTTTTTATGTGTAAAATTCAACATCTCCTCAATCTTAGGCGTGGTGTGGCCGGCACCACTCAAAGTGTCTCTCTTTTGTTTCAAAAGGACATAATTTTAAGTGAATACAACAAATCACATACAGAAAACCAACCAAAGGCATTAGGATTATTTTTAAACTTTAGAAAAAAAATCCATGGGTAATATGTGACATGTAAGAGTCAACCCCGCCTCAATATGAGGGTCGGTGTGGCCGACACCACTCAAAGTGTTTCTCTTTTGTTTGAAATGGACACGATTTTAAGTGAAAACAACAACTGGCATACTTAAAACTGACCAAACACATTTGGATTGTGTTTATATTTTAGGAAAATGATCCATGGGTCATTTTTGACGTGTATGAGTCAATCCTGACTCAATACGAGGTGCAGTGTGGACGGAACCACTCAAAGTGTCTCTCTTTTGTTTCAAAAGGACATCATTTTAACTGAATACAACAACTGACATACGGAAAACCAACCAAAGAAATTCTAATTTTGTTGAAACATTTGAAAAAATATCCATGGGTATTATGTGACGTGTAAAAGTTAAACCCACCTCAATCCGAGGAACGGTGTGTCCGGTATCACTCGAAGTGTCTCACTTTTATTTGAAATGGACAGAATTTTAAGTGAAAACAACAACTGGCATACGGAAAACCAACCAAACGCATTCAGATTGTTTTGAAACTTTAGAAAAATGATACATGGGTCATATGTGACGTGTAAAATTCAACCCCGCCTCAATCTGAGGTCCGGTGTGGCCGGAACCACTCGAAATGTCTCACTTTTATTTGAAATGGATAGGATTTTAAGTGAAAACAACAACTGGCATACGGAAAACTGACCAAACACATTCGGATTGTGTTGATATAGCAACACAATTATCCATGGGTCATTTATGACATTTACGAGTCAACCTAGCCTCAATACGAGGCACAGTGTGGCCGACACCACTCTAAGTGTCTCACTTTTCTTTGAAATGGATATCATTTTAAGTGAAAACAACAACTGGCATACATAAAACCGACCAGACGCATTCAAATTCAGTTTATACTTTAGAAAAAAGGATCCATGGGTCATTTGTGATGTGTAAAAGTCAACCCCGCCTCAATATGAGGCCCAGTGTGGCCGGTACCACTCAAAGTGTCTTTTTTTTGTTTAAAATGGATACGCTTTTAATAAAAACAACTGGCATACGAAAAACTTACCAAACACATTTGGATTGTGTTGATACTTTAGGAAAATTATAAATGGTTCATTTGTGACATGTACGAGTCAACCTCACCTCAATCCGAGGCGTGGTGTGGTCGACACCACTCAAAGTGTCTCTCTTTTGTTTCAAAAGGACATCATTTTAAGTGAATACAACAAATGACAAACAGAAAACTGACCAAAGGCATTAGGATTCTTTTGAAACTTTAGAAAAATTATCCATGGGTCATATTTGATGTGTACGAGTCAACCCCACCTCAATCTGAGGGTCGGTATGGCCAGCACCACTCAAAGTGTTTCTCTTTTGTTTGAAATGGACAAGATTTTAAGTGAATACTACAACTGGCATACTTAAAACCAACCAAACGCATTTAGATTATGTTGATATTTTAGTAAAATGATCCATGGATCATTTTTGACATGTAAGAGTCAACCCCGCCTCAATCCGAGGCGTGGTGTGGTTGGTACCACTCAAAGTGTCTCTCTTTTGTTTCAAAAGGACATCATTTTAAGTGAATACAACAACTGACAATACAGAAAACCGACCAAAGGAATTATAATTCTGTTTAAACTTTAGTAAAAATATCCATGGTTCATATTTGATGTGTACGAGTCAACCCCGCCTCAATATGAGTCATGGTGTGGCCGGTATCACTCGAAGTGTCTCACTTTTATTTGAAATGGACAGGATTTTAAGTGAAAACAACAACTAGCATACGGAAAACAGACCAAACGCATTTGGATTATATTGAAACTTTAGTAAAATGATACATGGGTAATATTTGACCTATACGAGTCAACCCCACCACAATAATAGGGTCAGTGTGGCCGGTACCACTCAAAGTATCTTTCTTTTGTTTAAAATGGATACGCTTTTAAGTAAAAACAACCGACATATGGAAAACCGACCAAACGCATTCAGATTGTGTTTATACTTTAGGAAAATGATCCATAGGTAATTTTTGATGTTTAAGAGTAAACCTCGCCTCAATCTGAGGCACGTTGTGGCTGACACCACTCAAAGTGTCTCTCTTTTGTTTCAAAATGACATCATTTTAAGTGAATACAACAATTGACATACAGAAAACTGACCAAAGGAATTCTTATTCTTTTGAAACTTTAGGGAAATTATCCATGGGTCATAGTGACATGTACGAGTCAACCCTGCCTCAATCTGAGGGTTGGTGTGGCCGACACCACTCAAAGTGTTTCTCTTTTGTTTGAAATTAACATGATTTTAAGTGAAAACAACAACTGGCATACTTAAAACCAACTAAACGCATTCATATTGTGTTTATATTTTAGGAAAATGATCCATGGGTCATTTGTGACGTGTAAAAGTCAATCCCACTTCAATACAAGGTGAAGTATGGCTAACAACACTCAAAATGTCTCTCTTTTGTTTAAAACGGACATCATTTTAAGTGAAAACAACAACTGACATACGGAAAATCAACCAAATGCATTTGGATTCTATTGAAACTTTTGGACAACGATACATAGGTCATTTTTGACATGTAAAATTCAACCCTGCCTAAATCTGAGGCACGGTGTGGCCGGTATCACTCGAAGTGTCTCACTTTTATTTGAAATGGACATGATTTTAAGTGAAAACAACAACTGGCATACAGAAAACCAACCAAACACATTATTATTTTGTTGAAACTTTAGTAAAAAGATCCATGGGTCATATTTAACATGTATTAGTCAATCCTACCTCAATCCGAGGGCCGGTGTGGCCGGTACCACTCAAAGTGTCTTTCTTTTGTTTAAAATGGATACGCTTTTAAGTAAAAACAACCATCATACAGAAACCCAACCAAACGCATTTGTATTGTGTTGATACTTTAGGAAAACGATACATGGTTCATTTTTTGACGTGTACGAGTCAACCTCTCTTCAATCTGAGGTGCGGTGTGTCTGGAACCACTCAAAGTGTCTCTCTTTTGTTTCAAAAGGACATCATTTTAAGTGAATACAACAACTGACATACGGAAAACCAACTAAAGGAATTCGGATTCTATTGAAAATTTAGTAAAACGATTCATAGGTCATATGTGATGTGTATGAGTCAACCCTGCCTCAATCCAAGGGCCGTTATGTCTGGAAATACTCAAATTGTTTCACTTTTGTTTGAAATGGACAATATTTTAAGTGAAAACAACAACTGGCATACTTAAAACCGACCAAACACATTCGGATTGTGTTGATATTTTAGGAAAATGATCCATGGGTCATTTTTGAAATGTAAGAGTCAAATCTGCCTCAATGTGAGGCACATTGTGGCCGACACCACTCAAAATGTCTCTCTTTTGTTTAAAACGGGCATCAGTTTAAGTGAAAACAACAACTGACATACGGAAAACTGAACAAATGCATTCGGATTCTTCTGAAACTTTAGGAAAATGATCCATGGGTCATTTTTGACGTGTATGAGTCAACCCCACATCAATATGAGGTGCAGTGTGTCCGGAACCACTCAAAGTGTCTCACTTTCCTTTGAAATGGACAACATTTTAAGTGAAAACAACAACTAACATACGTAAAATGAACCAAATGCATTAGGATTCTGTTGATACTTTAGGACAAGGATCCATGGGACATTTTTGACATGTACAAGTCAACCCCGCCTCAATAAAAGGCATGGTGTGGCCGTTAACACTCAAAGTTTATTTATTTTATTTAAAATTGATACGCTTTTAAGTAAAAACAATCGGCATACGAAAAACTGACCAAAAACATTAATATTGTGTTGATACTTTAGTAAAATGATCCATGGGTCATTTGTGACATGTACGAGTCAACCCCTCCTCAATCTGCGGTGTGGTATGGTCGGTACCACTCAAAGTGTCTCTCTTTTGTTTCAAAAGGACATCATTTTAAGTGAATACAACAACTGAAATTTACACTCATCAATGATAGTCACAAACTCTTTTTCATGAGTTAGGTAGTTTCACTCATGGGGTTATAAGTTAAGAGACTCCTAAGAAGATACCTTTTCACCATATAAGTTCAATGCAAAATGCATCACAAATCATTACATACCCAAATCTAGGATCAGGAAAAAAATTGGGATTTGAGCCAATTTCAAACTCTTATTCAAATATAATAAGTATTTCTTAGACTATTCTTCCTATTAGAATTTGATGGGGAGGTGGGGGCTATGCTGGTTGGGGGGGTTGTGCAGGGGTGAGGTGAATTACTACTGGAAGAGTGGTTATCATTTGAAGATTGAAATGGGTGTAAATAATGTTTTAGTTATTGAAACCATTATTAACTCTACTGGATAATTATTGTCATATGAAGATTGAAATAGGGAATTGTAGTAAATGAAATGGTTGGAAGAGTTTGATGGTTTTATGTGTGTTTTTTTGTGTGCTATTTTAGGTGTTTTTTATGCTGTTTTAAGTCTATATGTGGTTTTTGTGATATTTTTTATGCAGGTGTATACTGGAGGGGCTACTGGAGGGATTCTATGCAATAGTTCTGGAAAAACACAATACCAACGGTTTTAAACCGTTGGTATAATAGTTCTGGAAAAACACAATACCAACTGTTTTAAACTGTTGTTATACTTTGATAGAAATTTAAAAACTATACCAATGGTTTTAAAACCATTTTTATAGTGTTTAGTATTCAATATATACCAACGGTTTCTAGAAACCATTGGTAAAAATGTTATACAAACATATACCAACGATTAGCCTACAACCGTTGGTATATCAATAAATACAGTGGGCTATACCAACGGTTTAGATCAAACCGTTGGTATAGGTCTTTCCTCATGGCTTACGACCCTACGGTTTAGAAAACCGTTGGTATAGGATATACCAACGATTTTCCAGCCTATACCAATGGTTTAAAATCGTTGGTATAACCTTATTTTATAGTAGTGTACCTAAAGTATAAGGGTTCTTTCTCTTGTATATACCTACAACAATATAATCTGTTTGGGCCCAAAAGCATGAATCAAACAGGGTGTGAGACTAAATCCCAGTAGGCAACCACCACGAGATCTGTGCCTAACAGTCAGTGAATATATGGCAGGTAAAAGTACAGAAAAACATCAAGCAGGAAAGTACGCAACAGTAAACAATCCACAGTTTCAAGCATTTAAGTCACAACAGGTAAGAAACTAAACAAGAAATTAGAAACAACAGGTAACCCTCTGGGTAGTTCTCATAGCCTAACCCCTCTGGTTCAACCAACAAGTACTAGAAATCCTCTGGGATGCATACACAGTTTCACCCGTCTAGTTTATATAAAGTATAGACTCTATGGGGAAGCATTCACCGTCAATTCCCCCTATAGTCTAGTATCATACTAAAGGAACTCTGGGGAATCACTCAACATCTATTCCCCCTATAGCTCGTGTTGAGGAACTATAGACACTCTGAGGAAGCACTCAACGTCAATTCCCCCTGTGGTCTCACATCGTAAAATTATATAAAGACACTCTAGAGAAGCTCTTACGTCCATCCTCTCTGTGGTCTACTACACTAGGTTCTCACGAACCTATGTAAGTCAAACATGTATAGTGAGCATATCTCCCCAAGTAAACCTCAATAACTACTTGGCTAGCATTCTAAGTCATATCAGCATAATAGAACAATAGTCACTATATCCCACAACTAGGCATGGCAACTGAAAATATCCTAACAGGAAAAACTAGACCCAATGGTTATAAACAGGAAAAACATACATGGGAAAAACATCCAAAGCACAGAAAAATTACCCTATTAATAAACAATAATCTCTACTCAGGCATACAATCAAAGAAGTCAAACAATAGGTATAAACAGTAAACACACAATACCCTGTTCAAGGGTATTGGTGGAATTCGCACAAAATACTCAAAGACTTTCACCATAAAGTCACAAACCACCTACCTCGGGTTTAGGAGATCGCTATACTTGAACCAAAATACTTGAATCTCCTTAGAACATTGTATATCTACGAAAATGTATAAAACATTCAACCCATGATAACTTGTAAAAGATGATGAATTGGAAAACGATGATTTGGGAGAAGGAAGAACTCACTGTTGTGATTCCAACACAATCAACGGTGCTTGAATCGGAGGACGGACAGAGGCTCAGGAGCTCGTTGAAGATCCGTGGCTGCTCGGCACTCTCAAACAAACGGGACCTAAAAGAATTTCATTCTATCCATTAGACGCGACCCTGGTGCGTTTAATGAAAAAAAAAGTATGTGGCATGTACTTTTGAAGTACACAGCATGTACTTACTATTTCCGTACCCCGCTTTAAGTGGCCTCTGAACACCCCCACACGGCCGTGTGCATGGCTGCTACATGGCCAACACCTAGTTACCTATGGCAAATAAGTACACGGTGTGTACTCATAAATTACACGGCGTGTACTTTGAAAATTTCCAGAATTTCCTCTTTTTCCCAAAAACAACCAGAAAAGGAAAAACATACCTAAAAAGAAGATCTGGGTTCTTACAAAAGGAATATATAATCCTTCTCTATTTATAAAAATTATTTCAAAAGTTGTTTTAGTAATTCAAATCTATGTTGATGATATTATTTTTTAGTTGATCCAAAAACTCCTTGTTTATTTAATTTTCTAAAATAATTCCAAAAGAGTTTAAAATGTGTTTAATGGGTCAGTTAAAATTATTTCATGGTTTTCATATTTTTCAAAACAAATATGGAATTGTTTTAAATCAATTAAAATACAAAAAAGGATCTTTTAAAATGTTTTGGTTTGGATAGAACAAAAGGTGGTAATACTTCTATGAGTACTAGTTGTAAGTTAGATTTGGATGAAACTATAAAATTAGTTTATTATACTATTTATAGAAGTATGATTGGGAATTTACAAAACTTAACTGTAGTGAGCCTGACCCCAGTATCTCAGAGCCAATGTATGATTTATTACCTTAGCATAGGTACAAAGAATCAAATTCTGAAGGATTGATTAGTTAAACATTTTTTGAGAACTAAATACATAAATGATACATATTTTATGTTGGGAATATAAAATAAAACATAATTCATAACAAAATCAAATGAACTGCATCCTTGAAAACTCATTCCAAGAATTCTTCTTCATATCCTAGGGAAAGGAAACAAAATAAGGGTGATATAAAATACTCAGTAAGGGATAATTAAAGAGGAAGCTATCATGAATAAATAAGAATAATCAAAACTTAAAGGAAAATAATTGAACACAGATTTCATTTAAATAACTAGACTATCATGATAAGATAAGGCACACTCAATATAGTAAGCTAAATAATTGAAAATGAATGACATTTAATCAATAACTGAGAATGAAATGCATCCATACATAATATTATTATGAAAATATCATGGATAAAAAAATAGTTGAATCCTAAATTAATTAAATTATTAATTATTGTATATCATGATCTCAGGCATTATAATACCACTAGTATCAAGACTTTTCACAAGACAATTTAAAACTACAGGTAGAAACCAATTTAATTTGGCCAACAGATTTTTCTCTTGAGATATACCGATGCATCAAGGGGCTAAATAATTCTGAGCCCCACATATTACTAAATTTAAAAATAATTACTCATATATAAAATAATAAATTTAATTCATGAATAATATTCCTTATCAAAAAATATCTCTATTGACTGAAAGATACAAATTTATCAATATTTCCACGATTAATCAAATAACTTCCAGAGTATACGCCATATGTAAAAATGGTATATATTTTAGGGAATAATCATATAAATCATATAAGAATATATATATTTAAGGAAAATTTAATTTATAATGAAAATTTATCACAATAAAGTGATTGTTTCAAGATAAATTTAACAATCATAAAAGAAATTGAGATTGTACAATAACTTTTACCTCTTTGTAATTTTCAATTCAAATCCCCGTGGATGAAATAATTAAAATTGAAACATAAAATAACAAGAATTATTAAGTAATCATAATATTACATGTAAAAGTGGCATTATATACACTATATAAAATAAATTAGGTGCATAGTATTACAATATACCTCAATGAAGGGAAATTGTGATGAAGTCCCTTACCACTTGGTAGTATTCAAGTCAAATACACTAAGATGAAATAATTTAAATTGAAACCTAAAATACCATGAATTGTGAATTATTAATTATATTACATGTGAAATGGTAAGTATATACACCATGTAAATGAAACTGGTTCATAACATACAAATGTGCCTCAATGAAAAGAAATTGAGACAAAATCCCTTACCTCATGCTTCCTTTTGGTTGAACATGGTTTAAACTATTATATAGTGGTTTTAAACATGATATTAACTTATAAAAGAACCATATTAATATTTATAATATTATATATGATCCTTTTATAATATATTATCACCTATTCATTAATAATCTTTCATTGCTTTCATTGTTTTGGGTGTTAATTATCTTGTTTTGTCATTCATGTTTTGTCACGAAGCTTCTAGTTATTATGCATATTATATAGTTCCATAATCTACATAATAATAATAATTACATAATTATCATATTTATACAGAAATTATACTTTTAATACTAATCATAAAATATGGTTTTCATAAGTTAAGTACATCACGATCATGCAGATGGTAGGTCGTACATACTCATGAGTAACATTTTCATTTTTCAATGATCATTGTGGAAAGGAGGTAAGTAATATTTTATCTTTAAATAATGATAATAATATCATAATACCATTTTATTTCTTTAAATATACTTATATATATCATCCATGTGGTGTGGTGATGAAAAGAGAGTCACAAAGCTTCATAAAGGCGATAGTTCACACATACACGAACGACATTATCATATTTCAATGAGTGAAAAAGTAAAAAAATAAAATGATGTATTATATTTTAATAATGATAAATATTTCATGAATATCATAATTATTTCATTTATATCACATGTATTTATTAAATTTAACCTTACCGCCTTTCATCCAAGTGTTATTGAATGATGGATCACATCGTTATCGAGGCAGTAGTCTGTTGTACACACGAGCGATGTTATCGTATCCCCTATAGAATCTAAAGTAAAAATTTATATATGATATAATAAATAAATAGTTTTAATTATGTTATAAATATTATATATATACTTTATATACATCATCATACCCAACTATGATAGGTGGTAATGGAAAAACGAATGACATCAGTTCGTAAGGCGGTAGTCCGCCGTACACATGAATGATAATTTCATAACCCATTTTATGGAATTGGGAATGGTTTTAGGTAATGAAATTAATATAACAATATATAATTATATTTAAGATAATAATTTTATTATATCATCATATTTTAATAAGAATTTAAGGTGGTGTAGAAATAAATAAAATAAAAACGCTCATTGAAGAATGTTACCTCTTCTTCGGGTAACCTATTTAGGTATGCACCAAAAGCCTTCCTAGGTTAGAATAATAACCAAAATAATTATTCTAGGATTATGATATAGAATTTGGGAAGTGATTTTTCCAGGTATTATCTGAACTATAAGGGTGTGAAGGTGTGAAGAAGAGAGGTGAGGGGGTGGCCTTTTATAAGTGAGGTGAGTGCCACACTTGTAATTTTTAGAAATAAAAAGGTGTACCCATATTTTTCACATTCAAAAAGCATTAAAAATAGATTATTATCTATAATTAGACATTATTGGGTATAAATATGGTCATCCAATATATTTTATATAGGTTTTTAGGTATTTTAATCTTTATCTTTTTAGTTTAACCCCCTGCTAAACCCATTTTTACCTTAACTGCAGCAAATAATTTTTACTATTTTTAATATTCATTACAGTAAAAAATTAAGTTGACATTATTAGATAATATAAATTATTTTGATTATAAATATGGAATAAAATTTTCCAAATTTTATTCACATAAGTGGAAATTTTAATTTAATATTAATCTCACCGACGCGATGAGAAAGTGGGTTTTCAAAGAGAAAATATTCAAAAGATTACAATGTTTTTATATCAAAATTAAATATGAAAATGATTATAATGACCTAAGTTTGATTAATTTATATATAATTGAACTAATTTTACTTTAAACCCAATTTAAAATATAATTTAACTTCATAGATAATTTAAATGAAAATTTACTTTTCAATTAAAATTCAGTATTTTTCATAATTTAGTTAGCTCTATTCATACCTATTAATTTAACAGATAGGTTATAATGGTAATGTTTAAATAATATCTCAATAGATTATCACATTTTATTTAAACTAGGTGTTTCATTCATCACAATATATTAAATAAGTTAAATTTATTCTAAAAGAAATATATTGTGAAGTCTTGGGGTGTTACATTCTTCCCTCCTAAAAAAATAGTCCTAGAAATTTCATGGATATTACCATCTAAATAGATGAGGGTAGTTCTTATTAATAACATCCACTGGTTCCCATGTTGATTTCTCTATTTTCTAATTTTTCTAAATTACATTTACCAGATGAGTCATATGATTCCTTAATGCTTGCTCAATTGTATCAAAAATATGGATAGGTTCTTCATAGTAAGATATATCAGGTTCCAGTTCTATTTAATCAAAGGTGAGAACATGTGTTGGGTATGGAATGTACTTTCTTAACAATGATATATGGAACACATCATGTACTTTTGAGATATTTGGTTTCATTTCCAAATGATAAGCAATAACAATAATTTTTTTAAGAATTTCAACTGGTCTGATGTACTCAGGGCTCAATTTCACTTTCTTACCAAATGTTATAACACCCTTATATGGATATAATTTCAAGAAAACATGATATCCCACTTGGAATTCTAAATCTTTCCTCTAATCATTAGCATAAATATTTTTCCTACTTTGAGCTACTTTAATGTGTTCCAGAGTATCCTTTACCTTTTTTGTTGTCTCTTCAACAATTTTTGGGCCTATGAGTTTCCTTTCACCAACTTTATCCTAACAAGTTGGAGTATGACACCTCTTTCTATATAATGCTTCATATAAAAAAATTTGAATACTTAAATGGAAACTATTATTTTAGATAAACTCTACCAAATGTAAATTCTTATCTAACATACCTTTAAAGTCAAGTGATAATACCCTTAACATATCTTTCATTATATGAATAGTCCTTTTGGATTGTCTATTAGTTTTAGGATTGTCAGTGGTGCTCAAATGCAGCTCAGTATCAAGATCATTTTAGAGAAATTTCCAACATTTCAATGTAAAATAGGGATCAAAATCATACATAGTTGAAATAGGTTCACCATGAAGTCTTAAAACTTCATTAATATAGAGACTTGTGAGGTTCTCAAGAGGTAAATATTCTCTAATAGCAAGTAAATGTGCATATTTGGTTAAGAGATCGACAATAACCCATATTTCATCATTCTTTCTAGGAGTATTTGGTATTACTGTAATGATTTCCATAGTAATGTAACGCTATTTCCACACAGTAATTGGAATAGGTTTCATAAATCCTCTAGAATATTTTCTCGCATATTCCACTTGTTGAAAAACCAAACATATTGACAAATAATCATCAATTTCCCACTTCATGTTATCTCACAAAAAATGTTCCCTCAAATCCCTGTACATATTTGTTATACCAGGGCGTATAGAGATATTTGAGTTATGATCATCATCCAATAATTCTATTTTTAGATCGGGTATAGATGGAACACATAATCTCCTTCCAAACTTCAAAACACTATCTTCACAAAAAAAGTCTGTTAATTTCCCATCATTCACAACATTAATTTTCTTCTAAAAGTTCTCATCATCAGATTGAAAAAAAAAATTATCTTTCCTAATAAATATGGTTTCTTGATCATTTGAGAAATGATTGATGTCTCCCCTTCCTTAACAATTCCCATATTCATCTTTATTATATCCATAAACATATGATCTCTCTCAATCCTCGTTTGGGTCATAATTTCATGATCTTTCCTACTCAATGTATCCAATACCTTATTTTCTTTCCCTGGTGTGGTAGTGTATTCATCAATCATAATCCTTAAGTAGATCAAGCCATCTCTTTTGCCTTATTTTGATCTCTTTTTGTGAAAATATGTGTTTTAAACTTTTATTATTTATGTATATCTCATATCTTTCACCATAGAGATAATGTATCCATATATTAAAATAAAATATTATAGATTCCAACTCAAGATCATGGGTTGGATAGTTCAGTTCACGAGTCTTCAATTTCCTTGATGCGTATGCAATAACTTTATCATTTTACATTAGGAAACAACTAAGTCCCTTTTTATGCATCATTATATATCACAAACCCTTCATTTCCAGATGGTAGAGTCAAAATTGGAGCTTTGTCAAATCTTATCTTTAGTTCATCAAAACATTATTAAAGTTCCTTTTTTCAAACAAACTTAAACCCTTTACCTATAATCTTTGTTAACGGGTTAGCTAATCGGGAAAAATTCTGAATGAATCCCTGATAGTAACCTGCCAAACCAATGAAACTATTTACCACGGTTATGTTCATTGGTATAGGCCATTATCTGTTTTCCTTCTTCTTTGTAGGATCAAATGAGATTCTATCCTAGGAGACAATGTGACCAAGAAAAGAAACTTCTTGAAACAAAAAATAACACTTACTAAATTTCCCATATAACTCTTTCCTTCTAAGAGTCACAATAATGATATAAAAGTGATTCCTATGATCCTAGTAGATTTTATAATAAACCAAAATATCATAAATGAATATCATATTAAAATCATCAAGATATTCCTTGAATAATATGTTCATTAGATCCATAAAAACAAAGGTGAATTAGTCAATCTGAATGGCATTACTGTAAACTCGTAATTTCCATACCTCATTCAAAAAGTTTTCTTTGTAATTTCTTACTTCTTTACTCACAATTGATGATACCCATAATGAAGGTTAATCTTTGAAAAATATTGGGTTCCATGAATTTGATCAAATAATTCATCAATTTGAGGTAGAGTATACTTTTTATTTATCATAATATCATTGATTTCACTATAATCAATTCACAATCTCATAGAGCCTTCTTTCTTCTTAATAGAAAGAATAGGGGATCCCCATAGTGAAACACTGGGGTGAATAAATCCCTTATAAACCAACTCCTCTAGTTGTTTCTTCAAATCCACTAATTCTATAGTGACTATTCTATAGGGATACTTTGATATTGGTTTTGCATCAAGGGTTAAATTAATGTAAAATTCAACTTCATGTTCTAGGGGATGTGTAGGTAATTCCTCATGAAATACATCAATGTATTCTTATACAATAGGTACATCCTCAATTTGAATATTACCTTCTCCAACCCTAGATTTTGTTTTTCTTCTTCCCCAAGAATCTCATTCTTTAAAGCTACTAGGGGTGGTTCTAGATATGAATCAAATGATAAATCATCTACTCTAAATATAAATAATTCTACATCTTCATCACTAATCACAATTTCCTTCTTATAATAATTTTTTTCATCAAATTTTGAAATCAAATTCATACTAAGGATTATATTGAATTAAACCATAGTTATAAAATAAGTTTAGAAAATAAGACATGTTTATGTGTTATAATGGGGACTTCTTGACACATCCTTGTTATTGTGAGACTTCCCCTAGGAGTTTTTACTAACAACACCCTTCATAAATTAAAATGTAAATGTATAATTTTCTTATCAACTGAGTAGATATAAAAGATTATGAGGATACATAATTAAATAAATAAATATCTAACTTTAAATATATGATTAAAGTATCTATGACCACATCATTGGGTACTTCCACCTTGGTTGTATTGATTACATAAGTTTTTATTTCTCCCCTTGGCCTCTTCTATAGTGGATTCCCTTGGTGCTTAGGGTATTCGTTTGTGTAGTTTCATATCTACCTATAGCTGAAACACTAAATAGTAGTGTTTGTTTTTTTCCCATTGCATTCATTTTACTGGTGACACTTATCTCCACACTTATAAAAAACTCACAATCCATTCAAGAATTTCTTAGGGTGATTCTTTCCATAGTTTTCACAAGGTGTAAATATTTGTGTTCTATTCTTATTCTTTGACGCATTCCCTTTTTTATAGTGTTCATATGACATATTATTCTCTTGATTTCCCTTGAATATGTGATATTTAGATAATTTATTCTTTGTTTTGATGACACATAATACTATTTCATCATATGATAAAAAAAATTGAGACACCAGCACCCTTTAGAGACTTAGCTTCATCCCTTCAAATAAATGTTCAATCTTGCACTCTGTGTTGCATATGTAATTCATATCATACCTAGCTAACCTTTTAAATGTATATTCATACTCCACAACACTTTTTCCTTTATTTTTATTTAATATAAGGATATTTATCTTCATTTTAGTTTATTGCTCATGAGGGAAATATTTATCGATGTATATCTTCTTAAAATCTTTTTATTCCATGAGTTTTATTTCCTCTTCCTCCCTAGTATTCTGGATCAATGACCACCATTGATCAGCATCACCTTTGAGACAATACACTGTAAGTGAAACCTTTTCCTTTTTACCACATCCCAAGTCTATAAATATCTTCTCCATATACTTAATCCATTTCTCAGCTACCAAGGGATTAGTAGTCCCAAAAAATGATGTGGTATTCTATCATATAAAGTGATCCAACATAGAATAATATCATTGTATAATAGGTTACTCTATCCAGGAAAGGTTATTTTTTATAACTAGATTAAGTTGTCCTAATATAGCCATAATTTTCTCAGTTCCAATACCAGCTGTATTAGATTCCACTGCAGATAAATATCTACATTGGCCATGAGTATTGATACCCTTATTCCTTCCAGGCATCATTTCTAAACAATGGAATATACTGGATTAGATCATAATATTATGAATTTTAAATCATAATTTATAATTCCAAATATGGTGTAACACTTAGCATAAGTTGAAATTTATGCATTGTTAATATCAAAATCACAAACTTGGTTTCTTCAGGGATATATTTATTTCAAATACTTCATAATGGTTTGTAAATAAAATGTGAATTATCCTAAGCATATCCCCCAAGAGTGTCAAACTAGGTGCATGGTAAGGCCTGTTTTCATGTATGAAGTGATGATCTGGTCATTCCCAATTCTCCCTTTTTAGAGTTATTACCCCTAGGTACCTCGATGCTAGAACGACATCCACTTTTAGTATCCAGACATGGATGTATTTCTAGGAAAAAATATATAATCTCTTCCATAATAAAACTTTAGGATGTTATTCTATACTTATCCTCAAATTATATCATTGGGTTATGTTCCCTAATCTATGTTTTCCTTAATCTAGTTCCCAAGGTTTCTAATAAACTTCCTATAATACCAACTATAATTACCTCAACCCTAGTATCCTGGATCTAGTGTCTTCTTTATTACATTGGCATGGATATAAATAATCAAATCCCAAAGGATAGATTAGTTTAGTAGTTTGGAGAACCATATACATACATGATACCCATTTTACATTGGGAATAGAAAATAAACATGATACATAACAAAATCAAATGAACTGCATCCATGAAAACTCATTCTAAGAATTATTCTTCATATATTGGAGAAATGAAAAAAAATAATGGTGATCTCAAATGCTCGGTAAGGGTTAAGTACGGCAGAATATATCATAAATTAATAAGAATAATCAACATGTAAAATTAAATAACTAAACACACGTTCTATTTAAATAACTTTACTATCATGATAAGATAAGGTACAATTAATATGGAAAGGTAAATAACTAAAAACATATTTCATTTAATTAATAACTAAGAATGAAATGAATCTATAGATAATATCATTTTGAAAATCTCATGGATAATAAAAATAACTTAATACTAAATGAAGGAAATGATTAAGTATTTTATTTCATGATCTAAGGTATCACAATACCTCTACCATCAAGACCTTTCACAAGATGGTTTAAAACTACAGGTAGAAATCCATTTAATTTGGTCAATTAATTTGTCTCATGAGACCTACCGATGCATCGAGGGGATATATAATTCTAGGAACCACCCACAAATGCATCTTCAAATAATTCCTCATATATATAATAATCAATTTAATTCATTAATAATATTCTTTATCAAAAAATATCCATATTAAGTGAATGATATGGATTTATCAATATTTACCCAGTTAATCGAATAATTTCCAAAGTATATGTAACACACAAGACTTTTATGAAAAATATTTTGTTTTTATGTTATATAAATCATCAAAGTAATCTTTTGCTACACGCAATCGCGACCTTCCTCGATAGCGTGTGTAGTACGCAATACCGAGTTCCACTAAACAACGATATAAACTAGCCGTTATGAATAGTATTAACTGAATTTTAAATTTTACAACATTATTATTCATCTTAAACATTTTCTAGAACATGGTAAGAGAACAAAATAAATTTTTTGGGTAAAATAAGTATTTATCAAAAAATGCAGTTTTGCCACCTTTTGATGGTGCACCCACATTAAATCTAGTTTTTGACACATTTAAAAGTTCAATTTGACAAAATAAAATTATTCTTTTAAATTAGGATATAAAAATTTACTTTGGATAAATTTTTGATATTTTTCTGATAACTTTCATATTTTGATGAATAGTAAAAATACGCTAATTTTTAATTAAAAACAACTTTTTTCATTGAGATAATTTATATGGTTAAATTATAATATTGAATGGTTTTAAAGTATATATAGAATATATTTTTACCATTTAATATAATGTATGTAATTATCATTAATTTCACATTGAATTCATAGGTAAAAACATTTCAATCTTTGGCATTGTTTTAACTTCTAAAACCTGTTTTTTTAACAACGGGATTTATTTTAAATTAATTACTGCAACTTGTATGTTTTGAATTTTGAAAAATAGATTCCATATTCAGAATCAGTGGGTCCAAATTATTTTAATAGGCTACTTTTTATTTTTGGGCATTATGAATAGTAACTACGGTAAATTTTATTTATCATAGTTAAAGGTAAATCGGGTAATTAAGGGTAAATATAAGATTATAAAATTACCCTAACACCTGCCAAAATCATATTGGATGACTAAAAGTCGACCCATATCACCTAAGGGTTGGATTATATTCATTTAATAGACTTTTTTCCATGAAAATAATTTAATTATTATTAAAACCAAAGAATGTGACAACATGTCACTTTCTTAAATATTATACGTATAATAATTTTAATTTGGTGATAAACTTAATGAAACTTAGAACATGAATAGTATCCAGAAATATATTACAATTATCTACATCATAGGAATTTATTTAGAATTTTTAGGGATTAAATAATTATCATTAATTATGACACAATAGTGATGTTGAAATTATTTTATTAATTAAAATATCAAATAAATTGTTTTAAAAATATTAAAATAAATATTATATGAACTATTTAATGTTCTACACTAATTTTCTAGACAAATATGACATTTTATGAATCTATTAAAGCTTTTAGTTCGAACATATATTCTTTATATATTTTATTTAAATTCAAATAAATGAATAGTATCAAAATTGACACTATTGTTATTTTATAAAAATAATATATTATAAAATTGTTTAAAAATCACAAAAATATTTAAAAATTATAA
The DNA here is from genome assembly GCA_963277665.1 of Viscum album. Taxonomy (NCBI): domain Eukaryota; kingdom Viridiplantae; phylum Streptophyta; class Magnoliopsida; order Santalales; family Viscaceae; genus Viscum; species Viscum album. Next base: position 126,862,314 of record OY728125.1, on the reverse strand, counting down.
ATTAAAATTTATATGGTCGAAAATTTCATAAAGTGTCAAATTATGGAAAATTCACAACACATATGTAATTATTTATAATAATTTAAAATTTAGAATATTATTACCACAAATAAAATAAAATTGATAAATAAGGATAAATCAAGTTGATAATGTTTAAAATAAATTCCTAACATGTCTAAATTTTATTGGTTGATGAGATTACAACCCTACCTCATCTAATCTTCAGATATGAGTCATTTTGGAAGTTTTTAAGTGGGGTTAAGATTTAATATAAACTAATATTTCTTATATTTCCAAAGGTTCCCCTCTCCTCCCTTATAAAAGGGCACCTCCTCCCTCTCCTCATCACACCAATTTGATCCTTCAAGCACGTCCAAACCCTGCCACTTTCTCCTCTCCACTTCCCTAGAATCATCCTAGATGTTCTGGTCTTCTTCAAATACCAACCCTAGTTCCCTAAGAGGAGGTTAAGAAGAGGCGCGTCAAAAAAGAGGTAATATCCATTACCGATCCTTTCCAAATTTTTTCTTCTTAAACTTATTCATGTTTAGTTGTTTCATTATGAAGTAATAACATCAGTATCACTCATATACTGATATGTTATTATAAGTATTAAACAACCCTATTTCACCATCTATCCATCCTACGGAAAACGAAATCACCACGCGTGCGTACGTACGGAATACCATCTCCACGTCGTGGTGTAATCTATTTTCCCCCACCACCTTACTTGGATTAGTATAATGGTGTAAATAATTACTATATATGATTATTGTAAAGTGATATTGATTCTGAAATAGAATACATACACTCCAATACAATTCCATGATCATGGGAACGATATCATCGCTCGTGCGTACGTACGGAATACCGTCTCCACGATGTGATGTGATTCGTTCTACATGATCTTCATTGCATAATTATTATATAAATGAATTGAATGAATAAATATGATATATAGTACATTAATACCATTCTAGAAATGATGTATCTATAACCTAAAGATAAGAATAAGAATTTATTTGACAAAACACGCATAAGAACAAAAAGTTATAAACACCCAAATAACAAGTAGCAATGAAATATTACTACTAAGAAGCTAAGAATATGACCATATATGATATAATAACAATAATTATGATTCTGTAATAGGTCAATAACATTATTTAAATCATTATACAGGAGGTTCGGACACTTACAAAGCAAATCGGACCTAAGGTAAGGGAAATATCACAATCTAATTTTTATCCGAGATTGTTTATACTTTGAAATTTACTGGGGTGTATTTTATTATCCACATCCATGTTTCCTCAATATGTAATATTTTTCCATCCACCTACAATTTTTTAAATCCAATTTTACCCTTCGTTGAGTTTTTAGTAAAATATATGAAAGGAATCTTTTGTCGTTTTTCGTACGAGGTACTTTTGGACTTTTCCGACAAAAGTACGAGAAGAATGTTTTTTTTAACTTATACGAAATGAATGGATTTTTAAAACATTATTTCCAAGAAGATTACTTTAAAAGTTTTCATGTTTATTTTTAATCAACTTCTTTTAGTTTAAAATTGTATGACATGTTAAGAAATGAAAAATGTTTTTGAAGTAGAAAGGATATTTTCCTCAAGAATGGAGTTCATGTTTTTTTATCAAAATTATTTTCCATCTAAGATAATATAGGGTTCTGTTTCTATACCTATTATTACATTTATTTGATTATGTTGTGATGGAATTATTTTTATCAATTCCTTTATCTTATATGAATTGTTTTATGATGTCACGATGTTTAAGAATCCCATTTTTATTACATGGGTTATGCAATGATGTATGATTTATGATTTTGTGGCACATATAAGAATGGTATCATTATGAGATGGGTGGGACCTATATATCCCTCCAATGCATTGGGTAAAGATTTTATATCTCATGAGATAGACATGGCTGGAACTGCAGGTTATACTGGTTCAGTGAAACGGGACTGAAACGAGGAGTGAACTCGGTTCAGAAATGGACTTTGTCCACTAAGATAGTCTTGGCAATGAGTCTTGACTAATAAGAAATGATTCTCTATTATTATGTGTGTATTCCACAAAGTTTCATGTTTTATGTTATGATTATTGGGATTTCATTTCACTACTATGATTTATCCCATGTTATGAAATTATGCTCTCTTTTGCAGGTTAAGATTTCCAAAATGTTATGTTCTTATGAATATGATGTGATTGATATTTCTTTTGTTTACCCTTACTGAGCATTTGAGCTCACCCTTTTGTATGTTTTCTTTCCCCAGGTCAGGAAGAAGCTTATTAAGTAAGATATGCCAAAAGGGACTATAGATATGATGAAATAAATGGGAGACAGTGTAGACGCTTTATGAACCAGTTGTTTATGTTTTCCAGTTCCTAAAGACACTATACCTATACGGTCCTTTCATGGTTTTTTTATATGTTGTAATAAGTATGATTCAATTTTGAAGTAATAACAATGTATGTAAAGTATGGGTCGTTATAGTATACAATATATGTAATAATGGTATACGGTTAAGGTAATAATAATATCCATCATACAATAATCTATATATTAAAGGTAAATGTAATTTCCAATGAAAAATGATCATAGTAAAGTGATTGTTTCAAGTGAAAATTGAAAATCACAAAAAAAAAGTGTGATTGTACAATAACTTTTACTACATGGTAATTTTCAAGTCAAATCCCCTTAGATAAAATAATTAAAATTGAAACTTAAAATAACATGAATTATTAATTAATCATGATATTACATGTAAAATGGATATTATATACACCATATAAAAAAATTAGGTGCATAACATTACAATATGCCTAAATGAAGGGAAATTGAGATGAGGCCTCTTTCCACTTGGTAATATTCAAGTCAAATCCACTTGGATGAAATAATTAAAATTAAAACTTAAAATACCATGAAGTGTTAATTATTCATGATATTAAACATGAAATGGGAATTATATACACCATATAAATTAAATTGGTTCATAACATACAAATGTGCTTCAATGAAAGGAAATTGAGATAGAATCTCTTACCTCACACATCCTTTTGATAGACCATGATTTAAACTCCTATATAGTGGTTTTAAACATGTTATTAATTTATAAAAAACCATATTAATATTTATAATATCATATATTATCCTTTTGTAACATATTATCACTCATTAATTAATAATATTTCATTACTTTCATTGTTTCGAGTGTTAATTGCCTTGTCTTATCATTCACGTTTTGTCATGAAAGTTCCAGTTCTTATGAATATTATATAGTTACATCATCTCCAAAATAATAATAATGAAATAATTATGATATTTATACATAAATTATAATTTTAATACCAATAATTAAATATGGTTTTGATAAATTAAGTACATTATGATCATGTAGATGGTAGGTCGTACGTACGCATGAGTAATGTTTCTATTTTTCAATGATCATTATGGAAAGAAGGTAAGTAATATTTTATCTTTAAATAATGATAATAATGTAATAAATAACATATTATTTCATTAAATATACTTATATATATCATACATTAGGTTTTTTTATGAAAATAGAGTCACATCGCTTCGTGAAGGTGGCAGTACACACATACACGAACAACATTATCATCTTCCAGTGAGTAAAAAGGTAAAAAATAAAATGATGTATTATATTTTAAGAATTATGAATATTTAATTAATATAATAATTATTTCATATATACCATATATATTCATTAAATTTCTCCTTATAACCTTCTATATAAATCATTAGTGAAAGATGAATCATATCACTTTATGAGGCGGTAATCTTCCGTACACACGCACAACATTATCGTATCCCATATTGAATGAAAATTAAAAAAAATTAATATATGATATAATTAATCCAATGGTATAATTATGTTATAAATATCATATATATACTTTAGATCCATCATCATACCCAACTGTGAGAGTTGGTAACGGAAAAACGAATGACATCAGTTCATGATGTGGTAGTCTGTTGTACACATGAATGATGATTTCGTAACCCATTTGATGGAATTGTAGAGAGTTGAGGTAATAACCTTAATATAAAAACATATAACTATATTTAAGATACTTATGTTATTATATCATCATGTTTTAATAAGTATTTATGGAGATATAGGAAGAAATAAAATAAAAATTCTCATTGAAGAACGTTACCTCTTCTTCAGGTAACCTCTTTAGGTTTGCACCAAAATCCTTCTGAGGTTAACTTTATGCCAAAACTAAGGATTTTAGGATGAGGGGATGGAATTTTTTGAGTGATTTGGGTAGGTATTTACCTAACCAAAAGGCTTTGAAGGTGTGAATAAGATAGGAGAATGATGACCTTGTATAAGTGAGGTGAGCAACACATATGAAATATTTAGAAAGAAAAAGGTGTTACATTAATTAATAGCTAGCCTAATATTATGTATATTTTTGTATGTGTGCCTGTTTTCAAGAAAATCCAAAGTAACCTCATTTAAATGTTGTTAAAAATATTTTTAAATGCCTTATGAATATAACTAATTTTGGAATATTCTATTCTAGAGACCATTCATTTGAATTAGTTAATTATTATGATACTTATTTTGGTGATTGTAAGTTATATAGAAAAATAACCTCTAGAATATTTCATTTTTTGGGAAAGTATCTAGTTTCCTGGTATAGTAAAAAATTGAACTATGTTATATGATCTACTACTTAATATGAATACATAGTTGCAGGAGGTTTTTATTCACAAATTATGTGGATGAAACACACATTACTATATAATGAATATCAATTTCAACATGACCCTATAAATTGTGATAACATAAGTGCTATTAATTTTCTAAGAATCTTGTATCTCATTCCAGGACTAAACATATTGATATAAAACATCACTTTTTGAGAGATCATTTTCAAAAGGGTGATATTACCCTTGAGTTTATTGGCACTGAGCATCAACTTGTAGATATTTTTATAAATCCCTTGAATGTATAGATATTGAATTATATCAAACATTAATTAGGAATGATTAATTATTCCTCAACCTTTATTTCTATTTACACCTCTCTGTGCTATATTGTTTAAATTTTTATGATTTAATTCATGTTCTTAAAGTTTACTTGATTTCTAATTATGATATATTACTTAACATATATCTTTATTAATATTTTTAATACTTTAAGTTTACATTTGGTGGTTTTCAACTCTGGTTACAAGAGAATGTAAGGTTGTTCATATGGTTTGTTAAGTAACCATGAGCATTCTTAGTTACCACAAGGCATGTCACATGGTAAGATAACAAGTCATGATTTACTTAATCTACCACAAGCTAGTTATTATGGTCAGTTAACCTTCCATGTCTATTCAATATAGTAAAATAGTATTAATATTTTAGAGATATTTCATTTTAGTTTTTATTTTTATCTATTTTATATTGTTCCCTAAATAACTAAATAAACTTGAATCCAAATTTGAATTGACACCCCTCTCTCTCTCTCCCTCTATCGAAACCCTAGATCCTTTCTTTTTTAAACCCTATTTCTTAATATTTTACTCTCAAAATTGAACCCTAGACTCTAGAATTTTAAATCATAGTGAAATATGGTTAGAATGAAATTAACTTGTTCACTTTAATTTCCTATAACTTTGAATCCCTCAAAGATATCAAAGAAGAGTGAAGTTAGTTCTAGAATTTCTGTCAAGACTCGCAACCCACATTTGTCATATCAACTAGTGTTTATAGAAACATACATCAGTGTAGAGTGGTTATGATCAATCCAATATTTAGTTTGTGTAATTACCCATGTGTGTACGGGTTAAAAATTTCTAAAATGAATTTTAATTTTTCAATTTTTTGGACAAATCGATTTTTGAACTAGGATTAGAAATCTGATTTTGAGAGTTATAAAACCTCGCTTTCAAGTTTAGGGATAAGGTTTGATGCTCAAGAGACATCATGGGGGCTCAATAGATCCTGGGAGATGTTGGTGGGGTTTATAGGGGGAAATTTATAATTCTACCCCCTTGTTTTTTTAGAAGAGGTATTCCCCCTTCTCCTATTGTCTTTGATGCATGACTAGTGGGGGTATTCCCCCTTCCACTTGTTGTTTCCCAATCATTTTAGGGTGATATTTTGGGTGTTTTTTCAGTGGTTAAATATGAGTCTCTACCTATGGTGGTCCTTCTTCTTCTTATCATCCCTTTTCTCTAATTTTTTGTTATATTCCATTAGGGTTTTGATTCTGATTCCATCAAAGCATGGTGGAATCGGTCGAGTGTGATGGGGATTTCATTCTATTAAGTAAGAGAGTATCCTGAGATTCTATCTACACCTTTTTTCTTATAAATTCAATAATGTATGCCATTTTTATGATTTTTCTTAGGTTTTTTTAAATGTATTTAATTTTATTATGGTTTTGGTTCCAATTGTTAGTGATTTGGCTTAGATTGGGCTTAGGGGTGTGTCTAGGGTGGTCAAAACCCTGTTTCTTAATGTTTTTATGGGAAGATAATTCCTTATGAGTTATATGGAACTATGTAGAGTTCAATTTTAATTATTTAATTAAGTTTATATGGTTAGGTTAATTTATTTGGGTGTCTTGGTTTGATATAGGATTTAGGGGTTGGAGTGGGTTCGGTTGAGTTTGAATGGACCTTGATGGTCCTTCGCAGCTATTGTCGGACCTTGGAAGTATGTAGGAGAATCTCTAAAGAGGTAGGTGGTATCATGCACACGCCATGTGGTTTATACACTTGATATTATGCATAGTGGAATGTAGTTTCAATATATTTGGGTGATTGGCCTCTAAGTTAAATAAATTTTTAAATGGATTAAATAAATTTCTAGTTTTATAATTAATTATATTGTTAATATAATTAAATGGAATGGCCATGGATGGACTGAACAAGCTATTTAGGACAACTGTGGGCCCTTGGACGCTATTTTATTTCCTCATCCACTAATAGTTGAAGGCTTAGATGATTAAATTATGATTTTCTATGAGATTTAGACCCATTGAGAGGTGGTACTAGTCTTGTATAACCTATTGAACCTTAAGTTGGAGCCTAATCCCTCCTCCTTATAGAGGTGTAGCATGACCTAATATGGGTGGACCTATTAGGACATGTGAGGACCCACAAGACATTCTTAGCCTAGGTTGATGGACTATAGGCTATGGATGATGGGTGGGTGAGTATACTGAAATACTGAGACCTTGGAACTGAGATGGGTCATGAGCTATCTTTCTGTACTAGTGGTTATGTGACTTACCTTTGAGGCCAAGAGACTATAAGATGTGATGAAACTGCTGGGAAGTGTGTTTTATTCAAGTGATGGGTGTTGGCCTGAGAGACTAGTTTATGATCGAGGATCCCTATAGGGATGACTTCGCTTATGTATTAACCCTGAAGATCCCAATAGGGATTAATTCATTTACATGCTGACTTATAGGACCCCAAGAGAGATTCTACTACATGTGTATAGATTTTTAGGATCCCAAGAGGGATGCATCCACTTATGTGTTGATCTAAAGGACCTGAGTGGGTTCTCTATTTATAGATCAAACCTGAGAAGGTGTAGGTGAGATGGGTAGAAGTGATTGAAGGTGTTCCATGGGACCCAAGTTTCTTGGTTAGTATAATGGGGTTGTAATGAGTTATAGTTATTAGTAGATATAGATATGGGTGTCACCTTAGAACCCTAATTGCATTGTGATCCAAGATGGCTATGGTGGTATAGGTGGGTCAAGCATGTAACTAAATCCTTGTTCTTTTTTACTTGCTCATTTTTTATGCCTCGATATGGTGGATTCCCCGTACATGTGTTTTCTTTTTTTGGTCTTATTCTTGGCTCGGGGATGGGTATACTACACTAGGCTCCCCACTATTCCATGAGTATGGGTATATTACACCTAGTTGGATAAGACAACATGCCATGGGTATATGTATATTACCCCTAGTTATCCTTTGTTCACTAGATAATCCAAGGATAGGATAGAGGGCCTTTTTGGTTAGTGTGGTCATTGCAACATGATTAGAGACAACCCAAAACTATTTCAATAAAGTGTGGTAAATTGTGATCTTAGACCTGAGGATCAACATTGGTTACTATATGGGCATGTTCCCCACAATGTTATTAAATACATTCTAACATTGGGTCTAAGAATGTATTGAAATGTTTTTATATTTACTTATTTTTATGTATTTATTTATTTTATTTCGATTGACCATGTCATATGCACATATCACAACATTTCTGATTTTGTGCAGGGCCGAATTGATGGTTCCCTATTGAGTTATGTACTCACACACTACTTGGACTACCATTGCACTTGGGAACCCAAGAAGCTCTCACATTTTTATTGCAAGAACAGGTCAGTTCATGGATTTGTTTGATCAAGAGAGATAGCTTAGGAATGTATCCAAATATTTGGATGAGGTTTATATTAGAGTGGCAGTGAATCCTTGTCATATTTTATTTTATTTTTCTTCTATATTTGTATGTCTGATCAGCTCAGTGGATGATCGATCTTGTATTCCATTCATTTATTATTATTCAGATGTTTTATTATTCTTTTCACTATATTTATTTATTTATTTATATGATGTTTGGATATTTGGGTATTATTTCATACTCTGATACATGTGGTATAGTCTCCCCACAGTACTACCCTAGACTCTTGCTGCTAGTCGGAAGCCTCTGGCATACAGGGAGGTGCACCTGAGGTCACATGGTGAACCAGTCTAGTTATTGTTCATAGATTGAACCAGGTCGAGGAATTACAAGGTGGTATCAAATCCATTTTTAATTTCTTCTTACTATTTCAGAACTTGGTAGATGGGTGACATAGGAATGTGTCAGATCTTATGATGGAACCTAGACATTTCACCGCAAATACCTTTTTTGATGGTAGTGTAGGTTACCATGGGTATGAGATTGATGTTCTTGGAATATTATATTATGGTTATTTATGATTTCACCTAGAATGATTCACATGAGGTTTGAGATTTATGGTTTATGGGTTATTGGATTATTGGCTCTTAGATTGTTAGAAAGAGACCAATTATTGGTTTTTTTGACTCTTGACCTATAGAGAAATGAGGTGTATCATGCATCATATTAGGCACGTATGATTAACATGATATATAGGTCTTATATTGTTTGATTTTACTTAATATTATGTCTCATCTATTTAAATTTTTAACAACTACTCATACACCATTTTCCTATTTAAGTACTTGGTGTCATTATACTCAACTAGGTCGACTTGTATATATGTTTCCTTCTAATGGAAGGTCATGTGAATCTATAAAGAGACATTTTTTAGTAATAATTATGATCCAACCCATCTAGTAGTAGACTTTTAATGACCCTTAGTAGGTTGATACAAGCATTTTCTGCCTTATTAGTAGACCCCTTCAGAGTGATTATTATTCATGTTTAGTTGCTTGAAGTGTCGGTAACAACCTGTATAGTGTTTTCACATATAGATTGGAATGAAATTCTACTTAACTGAGTCAGTGGTTGTGGTTTCCCTTTTTATGGATCATCCAATATGGTTTCATTGGTTGAGACAATGGTTCCCAATGAGAATGTGATTCTTGAGTGAAAAGGCCCATAGGAGGATGCTCAGTGAAAATCAATGCCTTGGTAGGCTATTGGGTTGGAATGTGATGTCATTTCATAATGAGACCTTTTAGAGGGTAATGGAACATGATATTTTTTATGATTATAGATGGGAACATGATATGTTTCCTGTAACATTACTCCAAGTGAGACCTTGGTATGGGTTAGGTGGGTGGACTTGGAGACCTTGAGATACAACCTAATGTTTAGTGATTCAGATCCATTGCATTGTGAGGGTAACCCTTAAGAGGGGTTAGCTTGAGTATATTGATACCTTTTAGGTGAGAAGCACTGGCAGGTGCTTTGAGTTATTCAATCAATGCACGAGAGTTTATATCAATTGTGTTAAGTTATGATGTGGCCTTAGTTTTCTTGAGGAAGGTACCTTGAGTGCTAGTGTTTTGGTATTGAGGTTTGGTTTTGAGGGTGGGGTTAGTAGGATACCTATCCCTGTGTATTTAGGATGTGTTCCCAAATGGTGTAATGATAAAGCATGGATGGACACTTGTGATTTTTGGGAACTTCATTGGTTGGTTGATGATCACGTGTTTTTTCCTCAATGTGTGAGGTATGTTGGGTTGTTGGAAAAAAGAATAGAAATCCTTTTGGTTAAATGATATTGACCATCACATGAGGGTGTTTAGTGTTTTAGGTTTGTGATCCTGGTTATGATGGTGTGTGACTCATGGGAGTGTGAGTAGGGTTCTCTATATTTGGTGGTACTATAGTATACACTATCATTTTCAGATGGGATCAAGGTACAACATGCTAGATATGTGTGGTGCTCTTGAGTTTTTGAATTGGTGAGCGGTCTTGTGTGAGTCGATGACTAAGGATTTTTGATACAATTATTACAATCATGATAGCTCATAACTTAGATGTGGATTTTGAAATACCCCTCCATGGTAGAGGAGACATTGAAAATAGATCGAGTGTGGTGAAACTATCAATCCAGGAGTGATTAAAGGCAGGTATTACTAGGGGTATATGAGTGTGGCTCGAGAGGAGTGACACATGCATCGTAATGGGACCTATTGAGGTTGTTTTTGGGGAGCAGTATAAGGTGATCCATGTGATGGTAAGTACACCACTAGTTGATTGGGGGTAGTGACCCCAATCTAAGATGAAATTTGGTGGGTATCATGGATGCTGTTCCCATTATCCGAGAATGGGTAATAAGTTTATACATTATATTAGAACTCATTTGTGAGTAGGTTTGGAAACATACATCCATGGTGTTTGGTAGTGGATAATATTTGTACAAGATCCAGTATTTTTCTAGGTATGTCTCTCTTTGAGTTTTTTCATTAGACCTTTGTGGATAAGTCTTATTTAGAGATAGAGATCCTTTATTAGGGAAAATAACCTAAAGTTCAGGGATGTATGTTTATTTAAATTAATATATTCTAGGTATAAATGTGTTAAATGGTATTAATATGGTTTCATGTGATTTTGGAAGGCTTTATAGGTGGTTTGGGCACTTTTACAGAAGCTAGGCTGAAACTGTTCATTGGATAATTACACATCATGTATATGTTATACAATGTGTAACTTCCTCCAAACATAGGTCATGAATTGGTTGATTATGTGAAGTGGTTTCACATAATTAATCTAATTATCAAAGTATAAATTTTGATCGGGATAAATATTTACTTGAGGTGATGAGTTTTTCAGCGTAACTTAAAAATGAGGAAATACAAGATGTGAAAGGATTACATGTTGTGTATTCCTCAGACCCAGTGGTTTTAAGTGGGTAGAGTGTATGATTATTTCATTAAATCATGTGAATCCCTCTCCTCTAAAACCTAGGATGATTTCAAATAGATTTTGGAGTCTCTTACAACCTTTAAGATGTCTAGATCATGCATATGATCCTTAGTGAGTGTTTATGCTTAGGTTTCCATTCTCTTCTGTCATTCCTTATTGTAGCAGTGGAAATATTCTGACTGTGAGTTTTTTTGGGGGGTTTTATCTTGACCTTGGTTGATCTTGTTTCTTCTTGGGATATTCTATGCCTTCTTCCTTGTTTGAATTTTTTGTTTTAAGCATTGCATTGATCTCCAGGTAAAGATATGGGGTATAAACCTAACCTTGTAGGTTGTTTAATTCTAAAGTATATGAAATATTGTGATTACACTGACATAATTCATGATCTAATTAATCTATTCATTTATTTATGGTACATCATGTGTTTTGAACATTTTTTGGATCCCATTGGATTCATTAGTTGATATAACCTAGCTTATGGATACCCATTGGGTGAGAAAACCTTTGAGTAATAAGAACTTGGAAAATGTTTTAAAGTGTGTTTAGCATGACATGAGACTTTAGATAATTGATTTATATATAATCCTTAGGTAATTGTTTATTTCTTATTGATATGACTATTGACCATTTGAGATATAAATGAAAGTTTAATTTAAATACAAATGGTAATTTGAATAATTAACCATTGAGGCATATGATCTGATATTATGATATCCATGTTGTTATGACTTGTTGATTTGATGCTAAAATGATTATATATAGGGCTATGTCTGGAGACTAAAATGCTTATATAGTGGTCTTCACCTAGCTACACATGTTTTAATGCTTATATAGTGGGCTATGCCTAGTGATACCTATTGAAATGTTTATATAGTGGGCTATGTCCAGTGATACATGCTGAAATGCATATATAGCGGGCTATTCCTAGGGACACATGAAGAAATGATTATATATGGGGCTATTACCAGAGGTTGAAATTCGTATGCAAAGGTCTCTACCTAGTTTTTTTTGTTATACCATGGTATATAGATATAGTTATCATGGTTGTGTTATATGCTCAGAGACATTCTGTCATGGTGCTGAAGTAGATTGATTGATGTACTATATTAATTGATTAATTAATACACATGTTTATTATATTATTGCATACACTTATTATCAGAATAGTTTTTTTAGAAAAGGTGGTGTCAACCTATTGAGTTTCACTGACATCCTATTTGGTCCGTTATTTGGTACCTGGCAAGATTACATGGATTTAGATTTAGACAACGGTAAGGGACCTTGTTACTGATTCTTTTGTTTCTTGCTGGATGGGCTAAACATTTGAGATGGGTCTGACATGGTGTTTGGGAATGGTGTATTTTGGGATTATTTAGTATCAACTAATTATTTTGTTTATATTATTTTCATTTTGACATTTAGATACATCTCATCTAATCATTACATGGTTCATCATTATTGGTTATTAGTTCCTCCTTTTATTTTCCCAGTTGTATGATATATTGTTTCTACTATTTTTCCATTACTTTAATATTTTTAGTATGAATTATTACACTGTATTTTACTCTATATCAGGGGGTATAGTCTCCCCACTATATATATCACACCCCAACTGTGAGTTGGTAGCCTCTAGCGTATAGGGAGGCATTCTTGAGGTCTCATAACCAACCCATTTCAACCATGTGAGAGAGTTCCAAATTAGGGGATGTTACAAAGTGGTATCAAAGGATCAAGTTTTTATTTTCTATTGATTTACTATTTGGGAAAGGTAGAAAGGAGACTATGATGTTTCAAGACTTGGTAATGAGCTTGTTCATGGGATTATCTAACCCATGAATGGGGTAAAATCTTAGTGCACATGGATGGTATTGTCGTTCATGATGTTTTCTTGTTACAATTGATGTTATTTCACCTTGGGTGATTCTCGTGTTGTGTGATGTTAATATCTCATGATAATATTATTTCTTGATATTTCTACTCATGGAACGATATGGAATGAGATGAGTATGCATGCATCATGATAGGCACATAGGGATATATATTGATATGAATTTTTCATGATAGGGATATATTTATTTCATGTGTTATATACTTGCTTATATGAATTGTGGTGTGAGATACCTGATATATTTGATAAATGGAATGAAATGAACTATTATTTCATGTTAAAACACTTGTAATACATGTTTATAGAGACCCAGAGTAGTGGTTCCCTATTATTGTCGCCTATTAAAGTTGAATTTGTTTTTATCTAGTGTTTTAAGGAGTTTTTTTATCTTGTAAAGAAAATGTATCATCATCATCTTCGAGTTGAGAGTTAGGAGAGTATCAATTAGCACGCTCTTAACACAGATGAGCCAGAGATTCATATGGATCCTAAGGATCATATGTATGTCTAACTTCATGATATATTCTTGAGGGTCTGTGATTCATGGAATGGGAGATTTTTTACACCATGACTTTGATGTCTGAGCTAATAAGTAAGTTTAAGTTGTAGTATCTTCCTATGTTCACTGGTGAGGGAGGCCCCCAGACAGTCGGGTTCTGGATTGAGTTAGTCCATATGATCATAAATCATCTTGAGACACCCACTTATATGAGGGTGAATCTTGCTGCATATATGCTTCATGGACCTACCAAGCACTAGTGGGACATTCTAGAGAAGGTTGGGTAGGAGGAGGAGGAGTCTTTGAAAGATTTTGAGGTGAAGTTATTGAGAAACTTCTATCCGGAGATGTTGAGGGATGAGAAGGCTTGTGATTTTATTCATATAACATAGGAGTTCATGTAAGTAATGTACTATATTGATTTTTTCACCAACCTGCGGTGCTTTGTTCCATCTTTAGATGTTAATGATATCTCTAGGGTGAGACGTTTTCAGAACTAACTTTTCTACGAGATCAAGTCACAGGTGGATTTTTTTCGTGTGAGTAAATTTTTAAACATGATGAATCAGGAACTCATCATGAAAGGGTTTCACGAACCATCCCTCTAGGCCCATGTCATGACTACCCCAAGCACGCCTTCCATAGTCTAGAGGTTGGTGACTAGCACTAGAAAGGCGTAACCCAAAAAGGGAAGGAATTTCCTTTAAACCTGTACACACATAGACTAGGTACACATTACATACAAGTAAAATACAATGGAAAAAGGTAAGTATAACCACTACTAAAAACACCACTAATAGTAAAAGTAAGTATTGAATGTAAAGGGGATAGTATACAAGCCCAACTAGAAATAAAGTAAAGCAAAAAAGGAAAAAAAAGGTGCTCTTGAGGTCATCCACCAAGGATCCTACCTGAAGGTTAGGTACAACTCATTGTCTTCCATCACTACCACTCACCACGTCTGTAAATCACCTCTGAGCACCATTTAGCCCTTTATCCTCGATTCTCAGTCAATATTTCCTTCATTTACACAAGACACAACAAGGTGCGGGCGAAGCCCATGTAGGGGTGAGTATAACAATACTCAGTAGGGACCCTGAGACCCCTGAAGGTATCTCAGAATTCCACAAAGGAAAAACCACAAAGCATGATCTCAATCACAAAGCACAAAGTAAAAGACATCTCACACTAGGTATACAACATAGAGAATAGGAATAAAGATGATTAGTCTTCAACTAGATCATTTTATTCAGTTGAGAGGTTCTGCTACTGATCCATGAAGGTTCGTTGAACTGTCGATCCACATAGGGTCACTCTGCTATCAATCCATATAGGGTCACTCTAGTGTCGATCCACACAGGGTCGCACTACTGTCAATCCACACAGAGTCGCTCACAGGGTTGCACTAGTATCGGTCCCCACAGGGTTGTACTAATTTTGATCCACAGAGGGTCGCTCGGCTGCCAATCCACACAGGGTATCTCTGTTGTTGAACCACATAGGTTCCCTATCTTTTAAATCCACACAAGGTCTCTCTCATACCGATCCACAGAGGGTCACTCTTCACATGATAGTCAACCATAGGATTTCTGCACTTTGTGTGCTTGAGTTCCCAAGAAATCATTCTTCAAGACACTGTTCATATTTAAACTGCCAAAAAGTATCACAAAGAAGTAACTAAAAGTATTGCCTTTTCATAAGGGTTCCAACGCAATAGACAACGTGTAGATCAGACGCCTGGTCTGTAAGATGTAGGCAAAAAGGTAAATAGGGTTCGGTTGGATTCGAGTCTGATCCAACCTGGACATATTCCAACTTCTTCCAAAACCCAAGTAGAGTATCTCAAAAGGACCTCTTTATCACAAGGGTCCTCACGCCATTGACAGTGCATCAATCGGATGCCCAGTTTGCGAGATACGTCTGTTTTAGTAAAATGTGGTTGGTCGGGTCCAGGTCCAGTAGGGGTCTGACTTGGTCATCCCATTGGGACTGCGGGTCTTGCCCAACTTGCGGGTCCGGCCCAGCCAGTGGTTCTGGCCCTCCTGGAAAACCTGGTCCGTGTGGATGCAGGATGGTTGTTGGACGCACCGACTGGATGCGGTGTGTCCGGTTCGGCCAGCTGGCGGTGCCAGCAAGGCGTCGCCCCTCCTTTCGAAATGGCCAGTTGAATCTGATTGTTGGTCTAGCCGAGCGAGCCACTCCTCTCCCCACGCAGTGTGTTGGTGACATGCCATTACACCACTGCGACCTGGATGGCTGTGGCTCCTGTCACCATGGCGCCAGCATGTGTCGCTCCTCCACATAGCCAATTCAGCTAGCCGCCACACCGGTGGTCTGTTTTCTTTCCCGTCAGCACCTACGGGCCTTCCAGGTCGTTACCTTCACTACGAGGCTCATAAATTCATCTTACCACCTCATTTCCCAGTCACCCACAAAGAAAACACATAAACCAAGAATGACGGGGGGTCCGAGCCTTGTTCGGATTGACCCGCACACTCCGCGTTAGTGTTCTGGCATGGGGTGATAACAAACATCAATTAGAAAGAACAAATCCCCAAATTAAGAACCTGCAACAACCACTCACAAGAACAAATGAGATGCAAATCAAACCATTAGTCGATTTTTTCGTATTCGTTTTATTTTATAAGAACGTAAAGAAAGGAAACATAAAACACATAAACCCCCTACCTAGATTTAGTGGAATCCATTGCGGATGATGGAAGGAATCCTTGTTCTAAGTCATTAGTCGTTTTTCATAAATCCCCAGATCATTTCCCCCAACAGTTGTCGTTTATCCACCATTCTTCATTGGAGAGGAAATTTGTCTGCGTTTTGTCAGAGGTTCCTCCTGTGGGTTCTCAATTATCATTCCACATGTTTGATTAAATAAAAGAAATTTCACCACATTGCGTTCATTAATATGGTTTATTAGTGAATCGCAATTAATGAACCTTTAATCCACAAACGTTGTGGTTACACATCCAAAGGGACGTTTCATTAAATATATCTTATTTAATTTCCATTGTTAAACTATGGTCATACCATCCGCCGCTCAACAGTTGTAGAAAGAATAAAATAACTTACAGTTATTTTTTTTTCTCCCAAAAGTCCAAAAATTAATTTTTTGTCCGACCCTTGATGTTCAAAGTTAAGCTTCACCTAAGTTAATTATGGAACTGTGAATCTGATGGTTCTCTCATATTTTCAATCTAAGCATCAGTTCAAAATATAGAAAATCCCACCTGCACGTTTACTAAATGTACCTTAAAAAAAGTTCAAAATTCCATTCTAGTCTCTCTGGACCTTAGAATCACATGCCGTTGATTTTTACAGTCTCGTAATAATTCCATATAATTTTAAAAAATATATATATGAAATTTTCGGTTCTTTACATTCTCCCCAACTTATGGATTTACATCCCCAAAAGCTACAATAAAATCTAAGAAAACAAATGGGGGTACTGAGCACAAATCTGAGCCTCCTGCTCCCATGTTCTCTTCTATAGGTTCTCATGCTACAACTAAACTCACACTAGAGGAATTGACCATCCAAGAAGGACCCACTCCTATCGATCCTCTATCTCCATTGGAAACTCCTCAAAAGTCACCCCATCATCAATGTCTATCTCTCCCCAGTTGATGACATGCAATGGATCATGCACGTATCTCATCAGCTGCGACACATGGAAAATGTTGTGTACCCGATGCATCTGTGGGGGAAGAGCTAGGTGGTACACCACCTCTCCAACTCTGTTGAGAATCTGGAAAGGTTCGATGAACCTCGGAGATAGGTTGCCTCCCCAGAAAAACCTCTTCAATCTCTGTTAAGGTGAGACCCGTAGAAAGACATGGTATCCCTCCTTGAACTTCAAGGGTCTCCATCTCCTATCAACCTAGGACTTTTACCTGCTCTGTGCAGTCTTCATCCGCTCCTGGATGATATGCACCTTCTCAGTGGTAGCCCGTACCAACTCTGGACCCATAAGTGTGACTCCCCTGGGTGTGTCTAGTATAGAGGTGATCTGCATGGTTGCCCATATAAGGCCTCAAATGGTGCCATGCTGATGGTGGAGTGATAACTGTTATTGTATGCGAACTCCACTAGTGGCATGTGGTCCTCCCAACTATGGCCAAAATCAAGGATGCAAGAACGAGCATGTCCTCGAGTGTGTGTATGTTCTGCTCCATCTGACCATCTTTCTAAGGGTGAAAGGCGGTTCTCAAGTGTATCTGAGTCTCGAATGCCTCCTATAGTCCATTCCACAACTGGGATGTAAAATGAGAATCACGATCTGAAACGATCGTCGATGGTACCCCATAAAGCCACAAGATCTCCTAGACATAGAGTTGTCTCAATCCCACTATTGATCCCTGCTCTCAAATGGGTAGAAAATGAGCTAACTTGGTGATTCAGTCAACGATCACCCAGATAGAATCATGGATCATGGATGTATGTGGTAACCCTATCAAGAATTCCATTTAGATACTATCCCACTTCCATTCTGGTACCTCTAGTTCCTGATTTAAGCATGTTGGAACCTGTTACTCGTCCTTCACTTACTGACAAGTGAGGCATCGTGAAACGAACTCTTCCACTGCTTTCTTCATCCTTGGACACTAGTACTGACATCGGAGGTCTTGGTACATCTTCACCACTCCATGATGTTCTAAAAAATGGGATGTATGGAACTCCCTCAACACCTCCTCCCGAAACATCACTAGTACCATAGTGCATCCTCTAATAAGGATGACTTGATCCCCACCTTTTGAAAATCCTTCAGGAGCCTGTCCTGAGGATATCTGAGCACGTCAGGTCTCACAATCAATGTCCCCAAGTTGTGCCTCCCAAACTTGCTAAAGGAGTGGGAAAGTGACAGTCATAGACTAGAGGTAAGTTGTTCCATCACTATCCATGAAGGATATCTATAATGTGGCTAGCTTATCTGTCGCCGCACTTAGAAACTGTAGTCCAGAACTCCTGATGAGTGCATCTACTACTAAGTTTCCATTCCCAAGAGTGTAAACTATCTCAAATTCATAGTCCTGGAGGAACTCCAGCCATCACCATTGTCTCGGGTTCAGGTCCTTCTGTGAGAATATATACCTGAGAATCTTGTGATCGGAGTAGATTGTAAATTGTTCTCCTATCAAGTAGTGTTGCCACATCTTCAATGTAAAGACCAATAATTCTAAATCCAGATCATGGGTCACGTAGTTATTCTCGTATTTCCTCAGATGTCATGATCCGTAGGCAATCACCACTCTCTCCTACCTCAGGACACATCCTAGTTAGGTCCTTGATGCATCGTAGTAGACTACATACCCAACGACCTCTTCTAGTAGCCTTAAGATTGGGGCACTCATTTTTCTCTGCCTCATCTTCTGGAAACTTTTTTAGCACCTCTCTATCTATACAAATTGTTTTTCTTTCTTTGTCAAATTTGAAAAGGGTGCTGCTACTCTAGAAAAGTTGGGTAAAAATCTTCAGTAGTACCCATCCAACCCCAAAAAACTTCACACTTCAGTCACACTCCTAGGTGGCTCCCAAGAAATCACTGACTCTATCTTTTTTGGATCCACTGAAACTCCAACCTATGAGATAGTGTGCCCCAAAAAGCGAACTTCCCATATCCATAACTGGAACTTCTAGAGATTTCCATAAAACTGGTGCTCTCATATTGTATCTAGAACTATTTTCATATGTGTGGTGTGCTCCTCATCTGATGCCGAGTATACCAAGATGTCATCAATGAATACCACCATGAAGCGATCAAGGTAAAACTGGAAGATCATATTCATGAGTCCCATAAAAACTATTAGGGAATTGTTCATGCGAAAAGGCATCACCAAGAACTCATAGTGTCCATACCAGCATCTGAAGGTTGTCTTCGGTACATCCTCATCCCATATCCTAATCTTATGATAGCATGATCTGAGGTTTATCATTGAAAACCATTATGCTCCCTTTAGATAGTAGAAGTGATCATCAATCCTTGGCAGAGGATACTTGTTCTTCACAGTCACCTGATTCAGGTGTCGATAGTCCACACAAAGCCTCAGACTCACATCCGCCTTCTTGGAGAACAAAATCGAGGCTTCCCATGGAGAGACAATGGGTCTTACGAACCCTTTCCTCTGTAAGACCTCTAACTATACCCTCAACTCAATAAGTTCCATGAGAGCCATCCAATATGATGGTGTAGATATCAGTTTCATATTGGGGTACAGGTTGATGTATAAGTCTACCTATATGTGAGGAGGTAGTCCCTGAACATCCTTAGAAAAGACATCTGCATACTGGTCCACCACTATAGGATAGCTTGGACTCCCCTCTTCAACTGCTTCGAGGGTAAGGCTATCCAAATAATGAGTGATCGGTTGTACCCTCCTCTGAGAAAGTCCATCATGTGCTGCAAAGGTTCCCTTCTCACCGGGTAAGGAAAACCTAGTCTCGTCCTCACAGACACACCGTACTTTGCGCCTAAAACAATAAATCTGAGCATGGACCGTGCATAACCAGTCCATACCCAAGATGACATCATAAGGCCTTGATGCTGCTATTAGAAGATCTCAGTCAAAGCTCTCGCCTCCTATAGTAAGCTCGCACTACCTGCATCAGTGATTAATCATTGAATCCTCTCCTGTAGGAGTCTCTAAATGTAAGGATCAATCCAACAGCTCCATTGAAATCTCTGAGCTCTGAATGAGAGTTGTGGCAATCAAGGAGTGACCGGAACCTGTGTCTATAAGAACTGTATTAGACAAAAATCATACATTGAATCATCTCTAGAGTTTCGTGGTCATAGGCCTCTGTGACCTGAAGCTGAGCTCGTCCATGTCCACCTGCTCCCTGGGGTCGGGGTGGACCTCTGGGGGGTGGTGGCGGTAGTACCTCAAACCGTCATCCACCACCTGCTGCATGACCTTCTCCTCTTCCACATTTTCTGCCCTATAAACCTCCTCATTCAAACCACTTCTGCTACCTTGGAAGTCCCTCAATCGTCTTCTGATCATCAGTACAAAGGGTCGGGCAGTCGCGAGCCATGTGACCCTACCCACCACATGAGTAGCATAGTCTACTCCTCTACTAACCTCCTCTACTTTGTGAGATCCGCACCTCTGACCCTACTTCTCGAGGTCATCCTCCGAAAGGTATGGCCCACTTGGACCTCTGTGTCATCTGCCTACTGTTTGTTGTATATGACTCGGCTGCCTATTGTCCGATGGTGGCTCTCACAGTTGGTGCCTGCTCAATTAGGAAGATCTCTACCAGCAGTGCTCTCTCTAGAACTATAGCCTGCTTCGGGATGTTTAGTGATATCATCAATGATCTGATCACCCATTGGAGACCCTGCTCAAAGTTTCGTTCATTGAAGAAAGGGTCCCATACCATGTCGGTGGAGTAGCGAGAGAGGTCAGTGAATCATGCTGAGTACTAGGCCACTATCATGTTTCCCTATTGTAATTATAGTAGCTCCTGAATACGCATAGAGCGTAGTTCCCCTGGTACGAACTTTGACCTGAAGAGGCTCTCAAAGTCCAACCATGAAAGATTCGTCTGCTCGTGCGTCTAGAGCATCAGGCTCCACCATCTTCCTACTATTCCCTGAAATATACTAGCCGCTAGGATCACCATATGGTTTGCTGGTGTCTCGACCAAATGGGAAACCCATGCCACAGCCTCCAGCCAGTCCTTAGCTGTCTATGGATATATCTCGCCTCGAAACCTCAGAGACCTCTATCTCTGGAAATCGTTTAATGCGCTTAGTCTACGTGCATGGTCCATTGGTGGGGATAGTGGAAACTACTGCCCTACAGGTGTTGGTGATGATGGTACACCACTTGAAGGTGTTATCGTTGTAAGAGGGACCTGCACCGACACCTCATCTCTCATTGGGCTGTCATCATGATCTCTCACTAGAATCCTAGATGGATGTCTACGTGGCAGTATCCTGTAAAGAAACAGGTGTTCCACGGTCAATAAGTTATACTTGGTGAGATAACTCAAAAGAGATCAAAATAAAAAAAATCAAAACACATACAAATAGTGTTTTTGTGTATCGAGTCAGAAATCAGAACTCATGATCTTGGTGTATGGATAGGTTGGTTGTCGCACCAACACTGGACTCCCCGAACTGTAATCCAAACTCAAGACACGTAACACTATTTCTCCATTGAAAAAATAGACTCTTAGTTCTTCTGGTAGAACCTACCTCCCTCTGATACCACTTTTTCATGACCCGTCCCCCGAGGCCCATTCCATGACTACCCCAAGCCCACCTTCCATAGGCTAGGGGTTGGTGACTAGCATCGGAAAGGAACAACCCAAAAACGGAAGGCATTTCCTTTAAACCTATACACACACAGACTAGGTACACACTGCATACAAGTAAAATACAATGGAAAAAGGGGAGTATAACCACTACTAAAAACTGCCATTGAGAGTAAAATTAAGTACTGAATGTAAAGGCACCAGTATACAAGACCAAATGGAAAGAAAGTGCAATAAAAAGGAAAAAATATGCTCTAAAGGTTTTCCACCAAGTATCTTACCTAAAGGGTAGGTAACACTTTTCGTATGCCGTCATTAATACTCACCGCATATGTCAATCACCTCTGAGCACCGTCTAGCCTTGGATCCTCGAGTCTCAGTTAAGATATCTTTCATCTGCACAAGGCACAACAAGGTGTGGGAGAATCCCATGTAGGGGTGAGTATAACAATACTCAGTAGGGACCCCTAGACCCCTGAAGGTCTCTCATAATTCCACAAAGGAAAAAACACAAACCATGATCCCATTCACAAAGCACAAAGTAAAAGACAGCTCACACCAGGTATAAAACTTAGAGAATAGGAATAAATATTATTATTCTTCAGCTAGATCATTTTATTCTATTGAGAGGTTATGCTACTGATCTGTTAAGGGTCATTGAATTGTCGATCCACACAAGGTCACTCTGCTGCCAATCCACACAGGGTCTCTCTCCTATCTATCCACATAGGGTCACACTACTATCGATCCACATAGGGTTTCTCTACTGTTGATCCACATAGGGACACACTACTATCGATCTACATAGGTTTGGACTATTTCTGATCCACACAGGGTCTCTCTGTTGCTGATCCACATAGGTTCACTCTACTATCGATCCACACATAGTTTCTCTACTATCGATCCATGAAGGTTTTCTCTCATACTGATACATAGAGGGTCACCCTTCACTTGACAGCCAACCAAAGGATTTCCGCACTTAGTGTGCTTGAGTTCTTGAGAAACCGCTCCTCAAGACATTGGTCGTATTTCAACCTCCAAAAAGTCACACGAAAAAGTAACCTGAATGACCGCCTTGTCATAAGGGTTCCAACGTGACAGACGGCGCGTCTATTGGACGCTCGGTCTGTAAGATATAGGCAAAAAGGTAAATAGGGCTCGGTTGGATTTGAGTCCGATCCAACCCGGCCATATTCCAACTTCCACTAAAACCTAATTGAAGTATCTCAAAAAGACTGCTTCATCGTGAGGGTCTTTACACCACTGACGGCGCGTCAATCGGATGCTCGGTTTGAGAGATACGTCTGTTTTAGTAAAATGGGGTCGGTCGGGTCCGGGTCCGGTAGGGGTCTGACCTGGCCGGCCCATTGGGCCCACAGGTCCATCCTGGCTCATGGGTCTGGCCCAGCTAGTGGGTCTGGCCCGCCTGGAAAACCCACCTCACGCAGATGCGAGCTGGATGCTGGACACACCGACCGGACGCGGTGCGTCCGGTTCGACGACCTGGCTGTGTCAGCGGGGCACTGCCCCTCATTCCGAAACAGCCAATTGGAGTCGGTTGTTAGTCCAGTTGAGTGTCCCGAGCGGGCCTCTTCTCTCCCCGCGTGGCGCTTCGTCGCTGCGCCATTCCACCATCGCGGCCTGGTTGGTCGCAGCTCCTGCCGCCGCAGCCCGGCTGGTCGCGGCTCCTGCCGCCGCGGTGCCAGCGGACGCTGGTCCTCCACACGGCCAGCTCAACTAGTCACTGTCGCTGTTTTCCAGCACCGTCGCATCGATGGTTCTGCACTGGTGGTTGCTTCTGTGGGCCACTGGAGATTCTCTAGTGGTCTGTTTTCTATCCCATCTGCACCTATGTGCCTCCTAGGTCACCACCTTCACTTGAAGGCTCTTAAATTCATCTTGTCACCTCATTTCTCGGTCTCGCAAAAAGAATGCACATAAACTAAGAATGGATGGGGGTTCGAGCCTTATTCGGATTGGCACGCACCCTCTACATTAGTGTTCTAACATGGGGTGATAACAAACATCAATTAGAAAGAAAAAATCCCCAAAGTAATACCCTGCAACAACCACCCACAAGAACAAACGAGACGCGGATCAACTCGTTGGTCGATTGGTCTATGTTCGTTGTATATTCCAAGAATGGAAAGAGATGAAACATAAAACACATAAACCCCCTACATGGATTCGGTGGAATCTGTTGTGTATGATGGAAGGAATCCACATTCGAAGTCGTTCGTCGTTGTTCGTTGAAACCCAGATTGTTTCCCCCAACAGTCGTCGTTCATCCACCATTCTTTGTTGGAGAAGAAAGTCGTCGGCATTTCCTCAAAGATTCCTCCCATGGGTTCTCAATTCTCATGCCAAAGGTTATATTAATAAAAGAAATCGTACCAAGTTGCATTCATTAATATGGTTTATTAATGGATCGTAATTAATGAACCTTTAATCCACGAATGTTGTGTTTACACATCCAAAGGAACGTGTCATTAAATGTATCTTATTTAATGTCTGTCGTTACACTTTAGTCCCACCATTCACCACTCAATGGTTGTAGAAATAATAAAATAACTTATAGTTGTTTTATTTATTTTTTTCTGAAAGTCCAAAAATTAACTTTTTCGTCCAACCCTTTTCGGTCTAGTTAAGCTTCGCCTAAGCGAATCCCGGTGTTGTGAATCCAATGGTGCTCTCAGATTCTCAATCTGAGCATCGGTTCAAAAGATAGAAAATCACGCCCACATTTTTACTGAATGTACCTTAAAAAAGGTTTAAAATTCTGTTTAGGGCTCTCCAGGCCTCGGAATCACGTGTCGTCGATTTTTTCAGTCTCATAATAATTCCATATAATTTTAAATATATATATATATAGGGAATTATAGGGTCTTTATAAAGGGAATATGACAGAGGCCCCAAGAAGTTGTCAGGTTGTTTCATCAGGGAAAATTGGGAGCTCTTATTCTGGTGGTAAGAAGTGTCGTTATAACAGTTTTCACTAAGGAAACCACAAATAGAGCAATCGGGGTTGTGGGAAGCCATCTAACTGCATTGTCTTGACACGTCAAATTGATTATGTTTTTAAGTTTTATTTATAGTCTATGGAAGATCCTAGGTCATCTCTCAAGGAGCTTTGGTGGGTTTAGAGTGTGTGTTTTTACTAAGAAGTACTAAAATAGGGGTGGTTTTGAAAATAGTTTTAGGATGAAATTACTTAATTTTTAAAAGTTGAGAAACAAAATGGGTTTTGAAAAATATGAGATAAAAGGGTTCATTGTGAGTTCACTACACACTTTCAAGTTCATCATTCTTGGAGATTAATTTAGTTTTTAAGTAATTCTTTTATTGAAATTAATTGGAATCCAGATTAATTCCTAAGCCTTTATTTCATTGCTTGAAGAACCAAACCTAGACATAACAATCGTATTGTCAAGGTCCAGAACTTATGCATGGAATAAGAGCTTCCAAATCAGATTGAAAAATCAAGAAAGTTGGTAAGAAAATAATTCTTGTGTTACCCAATCGGAACAACAAAAGTCACGCACTCAAAACCTCATGTCGATCGGTTAGAAATTAAGAGCATCCCATTCAAACGCATCAAAACAAGCATTAAAATATGAAAGTATGTAAGATAAATGGAAATAAATGTTTTAAAACTCAAATTACTCCAAACCAGTAGCTAATAGGGGCCTCTAGAACTTCAAAGATGATGAGATGACTCCTATGGAACTCCAAATTGGCAGCACTTCACTTCTTTTCTGAACTACCAAATGAGGTGCCCATGGTGCCTTTTTATAGCCAAAATGGGACATGGTTTTGGGCACCCTATTTTTTTGATACCACTTGTGTCTCGGTTTTGGAATATTATAAAGTCATATCACGAATTGACCAAAAGGTAAGAGTTGTTTTCTGGATTCTTGAGTGTCTCTATATCTAATTTGGAGGCCATTAAACATCTGTATTGGGAGATATGGTCAAAAGACCAAAACAAACTTTTGAATTCAGGCAGATTCTATCCCCTGGACAGAATGGTTTGTATGGTCCACTAGATGGCAGAATTAGGATTTAGTTCCTTAATAAGAGTTGTATACCATGATGTTTTGGAGACTATCACAAAGTTTCATCCAATTTGGATGTTCTTAATTCTCGTATTGTTCAAAACAGTGGACAGATGTCCATGGGATGCCATGCATTTTGGCCCATTTTTCTTCTAGATGATCTTTGGGCCTCCAAATCACCTCCACCTTCAATGAAAATATCAAAACAAGTATAATTGTCCTTTTTAACAGTAATAAACATTAATTCATTGAATAAAACATTAAGTGCAATTTATTATTATATTTTTAATATTCATTACAAAACTAGTTTAAAACGGCGGTGTAAGGGTGGAATTGAATATTGAATCACCATGCGATCACACCCCCACACCTAAACATTTTCATTCCTAGGAAAAGTCACATATCCAAAAAAATTGATGCATGTATATATTCCCAACATCATGAATATTTAAC
Organism: Viscum album; assembly: GCA_963277665.1. Taxonomy (NCBI): domain Eukaryota; kingdom Viridiplantae; phylum Streptophyta; class Magnoliopsida; order Santalales; family Viscaceae; genus Viscum; species Viscum album. Next base: position 126,835,746 of record OY728125.1, on the reverse strand, counting down.
ATTTGATGGGATTTTAATTCATTAAAGTAATGTGATCAATGCACGAACCACACCAAGGAGTTCTTCCTAGTTAAAATGGAAAAAGATGTATCATAAATAAAATCACAATGAAATTCAAAGAGATTCATGACACCAAATTGAGAAAGGAATTAAAAATTCAACCATTCCACTAACTCTCCATGTGTGTGTGTGAAAACTATTCCATGTTATTCTTTCCACTTTATATCCAATAAATATATGTTATTTTAACATTATTCAGCTTTAAATGATTTTTTTCACCAAACCTACCCTATATCCTTTGAAATCATATTTCAAGACCCACTCACTTAAGCATTACCAGAAGTCAAACCATAAGTCCCTGACCTAGATATCCCCATATGTTGCACATTTCATCACTCCCCTCATTTATTATTTTTGTTTTTTTAGAAGTTTCATTTGGAACAAATATCACACTCATCTCTCAACCCTTGTTTGATCTCCTCACAACACTAATTGAAATAGTTATAATAAGATAAAATGTTTAAGAGGAGTGGTTTTTGACCTACCCAAGACACAACCTATTTTTTTATGGTGTACAATAGTCGGACATTAGGTATACACTCATAGGTTAATCTGGTATAGTAATGAAATAGATCAGATAAGGAATGAACGTATGGAAATATCATTTAAAGATAAAAAATATTAACCTGACATATATTTACCTTATATTAAGTAATAAATATTCACATTTTATGGTTTGATGCAAAAAAATGTGTGGAGATATTAGTGCCACAGTTTTCCCAAAAACTACTCACACAAGGGGCATCAATCATCTCAAATGTTTCATAGTGATACAACCATTTATATCATTTATAGAAAACTAGTTCACTAAAAATCACTCCCTGATGTTAAATTAATACAAACATTCAATCCAAAACAAAGATAGTTTTTTATCAAATATTAAATAAACATGGAATTAAAAATTTCAACATGCATTTTCAGTAAGTTCCATGATTTGGTGACCATAATGGGGGAGTAAAAATACCATAAAGAATGCGAAAAAGAGAAGAAAGAAAAAAGATGATGAAAATTCCTAACTAACCCAGGAATGTACCCACCCACCCCCACACACACACACACCTAGAATATGCAGTTTCCTCACTGTAATAATTGAGAATGTGAGAATTAAGGATGAAACCTAGTGTGTTTCACTGGTATGTTACTTATTGAACATGGAGTTCCTCCATCGGGAACTTCAGAAGGGCTTCGTGGAAGTGCTTCAGCCGCTACCCATTGAAAATGAAGGTTTTCTTGGTTTCTTCATTTTGAACCTAAAAAACACCAAATAGAGATACAATAATAACAGTGTATGGGCTAAACCAGTAGGAACAAAGCTTACCTGGATGCAACTTTAGCCTTGCATTATAAAGGAGGACCTTCTGCCTAATGTGGAACTGATGATGAATTATAAGACGGTCATGGGCAGCCTTGGTTTGCTCCTTATAAATCCTGGAGTTTTCATATGCATCTCTTCTCATTTTCTCCAAATCCTGAATCTACAAATTCCTTTGAGAACCTGCACCTGAAAGATTATAATTGCATTATTTTATGGCCTAGTAGGCCCAGTGCTCAATCTCAACAGGCAGGTGACAACTCTTTCCAAATGAAAGATGATATGGTGAAATTAAAGTGGGAGTTTTGAAAGTAGTACAGTAGGCCCAAAATGAATCATCAAGTCTAAGACTCCAATCTTTTCTATAGGGTTGAACCATTTTTTCAAGAATCTATTTTACCTCTTTATTAGATATCTCGGCTTAACCATTGGTCTGTGGGTGATATGTAGTAGACACTCTATGACTGAACCTATACTGATGCAAAAGTGATTGCATTGTTCGGTTGCAGAAATGAGAACCCTGGTCACTAATGATGAACCTAGGTAATCCAAACCTATAAAAGATCTGAGTTCTCAAAAATTCCACAACTATTTTGGAATTATCTGTCCTTGTGGGTTGGGCCTCTACCCATTTTGACACATAATCGACTTCCAAAATAATGTACAAGTTTCCAAAGGAATTAAGAAATGGACCCATAAAGTCAATGCTCCAAACATCAAAAATATCATGAAAGAGAAACGGTTGTTGTGGAATTTCATTTCTTTTAGACACATTCCCCATTCTTTGACAACGAGGACAAGATTTTAAAAAATCATGGGCATCCCAAAAAAGTGTTCGATAAAAGAGTCCAGAATCAAGGACCTTGCGAGCAGTCTATTTGGGACCAAAGTGGTCCCCACAAGCAAGAGTGTGACAAAATCTAAGGACATACTGAAACTCGCTATCGGTAACACAACGCCTAAGGACTTGATCACTACATGTTCTCCATAGGTATGGGTCATCCCAAATGTACCAATGAGACTCATGTTTTAGATGACTGGATTGGTTTTTATTAAAATCAATAAGAATTTAATATGATACCAAATAATTTAAAATTAGAGCATACTAAGGAATAGTGTCTTGCACTCAGTACAATTGCTCATCGGGAAACATATCATTTATAGGAATATATAGGGATGAGTCAATGTCTGAGGATTGGGGAATCCTGCTAATATTGTCATCCACCACATTCTCTGCTTCATTTTTATCTCTAATTTCTAAATTGGATTCTTGAAGGAGGAGAATCCAGTGAATGAGATGTGGTTTGGATTCTGGTTTCTTAAAGAGATATCGGTGGGCTGCATGGTCTGAGAACACAATGACTTTAGACCTTAAAAGATATGACCTAAATTTTTCTAAGGCAAACACAATGGAAAGGAATTCTTTTTCATTTTTTGTGTATTTCACTTGGGCAGGGTCTAGTGTACGTGAGGCATAGGTAATGACATGTAGAGATCGATCGACCCTTTGTGACAAGACTGCCCCAACTGCATAGTTAGAGGCATCACACATGAGCTCAAATGGTAAATCCCACTGAGGTGGTTGGATTATCAGGGGGAATGTGAGACTCCATTTTAACTTATTAAAATCTTCCTCACATTCATTATCAAAAACAAATTCTTTTTCTTTTTGGAGTAATTAGGAGATGGGGAGTGTAATTTTACTAAAGTCACGAATGAAACGATGGTAAAATCTAGCATGACCTAGGAAAGACCGCACATCCCGTACATTTTTTAGGAATTTTAGGGAATAAATGACATCCACTTTTGATTTATCTACTTGGATACCATCCCTAGAAATGACATGTCCCAAAACTATACCTTGTCGCACCATGAAATGGAATTTCTCATAATTTTATACAATATTCCTTTCAATACAATGATGTAGGACTGAACCAAGACTACTTAAACATTCATCAAAATAGGATCCATAAACAGTGAAATCATTCATGAAAACTTCCCTACAATTCTCCAAGTAATCCGAAAAAATACTAAATAATCATCACTGGAAAGTACCCAAATCATTGCATAGATCAAATGGAATCCTCCTATATGCAAATGTGACAAAGAGTCAAGTGAATGTTGTCTTTTCCTGATCCTCAGGGGAAATATGGATATGAAAGTATCCAGAATACCCATCAACGAAACAGTAGTGGAACTTACTCACTATCCTCTCTAGAATTCGGTCAATAAATGGAAAAGGGAAATGGTCTTTCCTAGTGTGTTGGTTTAGTCGGTGATAGTCTATACAGACACGCTAACTATTCTGCACATGAGTTGGAACCAATTCATTATTTTCATTTTTGATTACTTTAAGGCCAGTTTTTTTTTGGAATTACTTGAATAGAACTGACCCATTGGCTGTCAGAGATGGGGTAAATGATTCCAGCAGCCAATAATTTTGTGACCTCCATTTTCACAACTTCTAGGAGGTTTGGGTTCAGTCAAAGTTATGGATTCCTCAATGTTTTAGCCTCATCATTTAATAAAATATGATGTGTACAAATTGATGGGATAATACCAGGAATGTTATCAAGTGTCCATCCCAAAGCTTGTTTATACTCCCTCAAAAGTTTAAGCAGTCTCAATTCATGATCAGGAGGGAGTGAACTAGGAATGATGACAGGAAACTTGTTTCCATTCTCAATATATGAATATTTTAAATCTTGAGGCAGTTTTTTTAGTTCCAATTCAGGTGGATTTTGGATTGATGGGAGTGTGTGTGAAAGTGAGAGGTCACTGATCTCATCTAACTACTCAATGGTATCATCCTCAGATAAGGAATGAGCTTTTACAAGCTTAGAATTATCATCGATGGTCATTGGATCCTCAGTGTTTAAGAAATCGTCAATTAATAAACATGTATGACATTTTTCTAGAACACTACAAAAATCAATGCATGATTCATTACCAAGAATTTCAATCAAGGATGAAAACTTAGAAAGGGGATCGGGGGAATGGAATAAAGTTTTTTCAGGGAAAGGGAGTACATAAATTGAATTTACTGAGAGAGAGAGGAATGTTCTTCTCAGGGGTGCTTCATGGAATCAAGGATGTTGAAATGGACTATGTCACCATCAAATTCTATAGATAATGTACCATTATGGACATTAATTATAGTTTTGGAAGTTTTCAAGAAAGGTCTCCACAATATAATTGGGGTGTGTCCATTCATCTTATCATCTTCCATTTAAATCACATAAAAATCAGCAGAAAAAATAAATTTTGAACCCTCACAAGAAAATTATCTAACACACCATAGGTGTGTTTGGTACTCCGGTTAGCCAGTTGAACAAAAATTCTAGTGGGATTCAGTTCCCCGACCTGTATTGTAGAGTAAATGGAGTGAGACGTCACATTTATAGAAGCACCTAAATCAAGCATAACATTAGAAAAAGAATACTCCCCAATGGTACACAGAATTGAGAATGTTCTAGGATCATTACACTTTGTGGTAAGTGATGGCTCTATCAATGCTGAAACATTCCTCACCAAGATCACTTTCTCATCACCTCGAAGTCTCCTTTGGTGTGTACACATCTCCTTTAGAAACTTGGCATAGTGTGTAATTTTCTTCATGACATCAATCAAGGGAATGTTAACCTACAATTTTTTGAAAGTTTCTAATATTTCCTTATCAATTTTGGTTTCCTTTTTTTTTAGGTTGGGTGGCCCTTTGGGGAAATGGAAGAGGAATGGTTGGGCTAGGTGACTCATCAAAAGACACACTCTTTCCTTTGGAAGGGATTTTCTCAGGATAAGGATTTTCAACATTTGGAACATTTTTAATGGTTGGGATGGAAGTTTCTTTAAGAGGGGATGACTCTAATGGAGGATTCATCTGTTTTCCACTTCTAAGGGTGATTTCACTAACATTTCCTTTATCTATAGGGTTGAATAATGGTTGAGATGGTAGTTTACCCGACCCATGACTTTGAATTTCCCCCACTGAGTTATCTAGTTGGCCTAATTGGGTTTTGAGGTCTTGTATGGCTGCCTGGGTGGTTTGTTGGAATTGAAGATTTTTGGCAGCCATTTGTTTCATCATATCTTCTAGGCTAGGATCAGGTTTTGGAGGGGGTAGTTGGAAAGGCCTTTGGGGTGGTTGGTGATTTCTGGTTGGTGGTGGTGGATGACTACTCTGACCTTGTTGGTTCCATGGTTGATGAGGCTGGTTTGAATACCCCCTTGATTATAAGCTTGTTTTTCTTTCCACCTAGAGTTGGATAGATAGTATGGTTCTTGCCTAAAGGGTTGGTTATAGGGGCGGCCTGGAAAGATTGCCACACAACTCTCAGAAGTTTCTCTTACTTGGTGGCATTGTTCAGAATAATAGGTGTTAGAAGAGTAGATTACACAATGGATGGGAGGAGGAGATTGATATTTCCCTTGGGATAGAGCGAGTTGTCGTTATAGGGTACTTAACTCTTCAAACTTCATGTCCACCTTCTTCTCAAATTCAATACTTTGCACCTCATGGACACCTCTAATGGGTATACTAGACCTTGTACCTAGTTGTTGAGTGTTCTGTTCCATGTTCTCAATCAGGGTCCTTGTAGTGATTGGGGTTTTATCCACTAGTGCACCACCTGCAGTAGCATCAATCATGTTACGATCAATTGGAATTAAACCTTCATAAAAATACTAAATTAAAAGTTGATCACTTATTTGGTGGTGTGGAAAACTTGAACATAATATTTTAAATCTTTCTGAATATTCATGCAGTGTTTCCCCTTGAGATTGTCTTATCCCACAAATTTCTTTCCTTATTGTTGCAGTTCAAGAGGCTGGGAAATATTTTTCAAGAAAAGGGCATTTCATGTCCGCCCAGGCTCTTATTAGTGAATTAGCATAATAAAGCCAGTCTTTCGCAGTGTCTTCTAATGAAAATGTAAATTCCCTAAGCTTTACTTGTTCTTCATCCACATTTTCAGGTTTTAATGTTGAACACGCAATATGAAATTCTTTTAAAATTTTATGTGGGTCTTCTCTTGCGAGTCCATGAAATCTAGGCAACAAGTGAATTAGACCAGATTTTAATTCAAAATTGGGTGCCTCGCCTTGCATTTGAATATATGTGGGTTGGATGTAAACATCAAGCGATGTTAGTTATTTTAGTGTTCGATTCTTTTCATCCATTTTATTCTCATTAATTTCAGGTTCTAATTTGGTTCCAGAAGAATATGGGTTTAGAAAATTCTCAGGTTGTGGTGTGTCCTCCTTCAAAGAGTTGTCTTGTGCGTCTCGGGGCCGCTGACGTAAGATCCTCTCCAGTTCAGGTTCGAAAGGTGGTGATATATCCTGGATTAGAATGAGTCATGCACAAAACCTACATAAGAAATAAATCAAAACACAAAGATATAGGTAAAGGTATAAGATAAAACAAATAAATATTCACAAAATTTACAAAAAACTTATCAAAAACACGCACTAAAAACCAAAGCACTCCCCGGCAACGACGCCAAAATTTGATCGCGCTGTCATGACACGTCAAATTGATTATGGTTTTAAGGTTGATTTATAGTATAGGGAAGATCATATGACTTCTCTCAAGGATTTTTGGTGGGTTTGGAGTGTGTGTTTTTACTAAGATGTACTAAAATAAGGGGGTGGTTTTGAAAATAGTTTTAGGATGAAATTACTTAATTGAAAGTTTAAAAGTTTAGAAACAAAATGGGTTTTAAAAAATATGAGATAAAAGGGTTCATTTTTATTTCACTACACACTTTCAAATAACCTCCTGTTAAATAACCAACCACTTTTCTTTGAAGTACATGACGAAGGTGCCTTTGGCGTAACTTGCCATAAGCCTTGTCATTCAATTTATTCTCCATAAGAATAAAAGATGGCGTTATCTCCTATATTCTTATTACTTGGCGAATGTTACCTTAACGACAATGAAGCGCTTACTCTATACGGTTCGTTTATAACCTTTAAACAAAACTAGAGTAATTGGGTGTAAAATGTATAAGAAATGGGATGGCATGAAAGATTGTGAACCGTCTTTCACTTTACACATACCGAGTGTGTCCATCACATTCAAATCTTGCTTAACTTTCTCCTCGAAATGATCTTGGAGATGAGACTACATGTGATCATCATCTTAGTCTTGATGTAGCGACCACAACTAACATCAGACGTTGATGATAGCATTATGACAGAACCATCACATGCTTTATTCATGAGTCTCCTAAAAGCAGTTTTACACCCTTTCTTCCTAAGTTGTCTTAACAGGTTGGGACATAAGCACCTTGAATTTCCATTGTAGTAGTAATGTGCGCAAGTACCTATACTATATTTAGGAAATTCGTGCTTAGTTTAGACATTAACTTTGTATAATATTTATCACAGTTTTATTGTGGTATTACTTGTCATTATCTACAAATAAACTTTAGCAGATTGTACTTTTATGTGATTACCTAATCTGACATTACTGATTATTTAATCATTAAATGTCTCCCACTAATTTTTCGAATTCTAGGAACCATCTGTACTAGAAACGGAATACTTTTGAGTATTCTAGTGGCAAGGATCCCTGAACCTCCCTCATAGTCTACAAGCTAGGGCTACGCCACTACTCGGAGGGTCCAAGGTAGGCTTTAGGCTGGCCAACCGCATTAGCCTGCGGTTCCTTGATCTGTTGAGTGAAGTCCCAGCTTCAAAAATCATTTACTGATTTACTCAACGCTTGCCTCTAAAATTACAACAAACTAGCTAAGGCTATATCCTTGCTGCAATTTTAGTTAAGTCGACCCACCACACAAATAAGAACTCCCCGGTAGTAAGAGGCACCCTCAGCTAAGGCATGAACTGGCACCTCGAACACCCGGTTTTGTTCAAACTTGAATGATGGAAGGTTGTTGGTGACTTAATATTTTCTTTGAGGGTTTTATGTTTTTCTCTCTCGATGAATGTAATCCATTTCTATTAAACTTGTTCGGCTATGTTGTTGCACTCATAACTGAACTTTAATAGAAAAACAAACGCCGCTTCTTTATGCATTTTATTATCTATTATTTTATGTACTTTTCCCGTTGTTCTAAAAAATGCATAAAGGTAAAACTACTACCCGACTGGTCGTGAGCATCTAAACGACCTAAGCGCATCATACATGAGTCGTATACTTGACTCTTGATGCAGCTTGCCCGTTCTTTATGTCTGCTTCTCATTAGGAGCATCGCCTCATCTTGGCGAAGTCCACGTCACGTTCTGGATTACCGCCTCATCTTGGCGTAGTCCATGTGTCATCTTGCATGCATCGTCTTGATCAACAAGCTCTACCTCGTCTTGGCAGGGTTGACGTCACTCATCGTCTTTGTCTGAAGTACAAAGTTACTCGCACGCAGGCGAGGGGGACTCGGGTAAAAAAGTACATCTTATAAAATGTTGGGCGCGCAAGCCCTTATACATTTTAACCAAAAATAGATGATGCGCAGACCGTCTTTAAATAATTACAATCATCGCACGCAATTTAAATAATTAATAAAATTAAATGCAAACAGGCAAGGGTCGATGCTCAAGACCAGACGATGGGTAATTTAAAATATTGCGCGATAAAAATTAAAATGCATAAATAAGTACGAGGGATATATAATTAAATTAAATGAATTACTAAATTCAAATAATTTAATTAATTAACGGTCCTTTAATTAATTTAATTTTAATACTCAAAATTAAATTAATTAATTAATTAATTAATTTCAAAAATTAAATTAATTTTAATCCTCGGGTATTATTAATCATTTTAACTACAATTAATATATTAATTAATTTAATTAATTATATTAATTAATTATATTAATTGATTTAATTAAACCCAAGGGGTTACCTGCCTGCTTAGAGGACCGGGCGGTGGTCGGGCGCAGCTGCGCTGCCTACGCATGCGCAAGGCGGGTTCGCGCGCAGAGGAGCCGTTGTGCGGCGCTACATGCGCCGCACCTGTTTCTGCGCAAGCGGGGGCGCTGGCCTGAGGAACGGACAGAAGGGCGGCTGGCCGCTTTGCTGCGGCAGCGGTTCGGACGGTAGGCTCGTGCGATGGGGCACCGTCCTTGTGCTGCAGCCGAGCAGAGGAGCGGGGAGGCCGACTCTGCAGGAAGCCCGGTAGGGTGCGCCATGCGGGTCCGCTGGAGGAGGAGTAGGCGGCGCTGCATGCGTCGCTCCTGTTATGTGGCGCCTGGGCATGGGGTTCCCGGCGGGCTGCTCCTGTTCACCGAGGGAAGAGGCGGAGGGGCACCTGGTTCTGCCCGAGCGGATCCGGCGCAAGGCAGCAGGCCCGTCCGGCGTGAGGCGGAGCGGCGCAGTGGAGGAGGTCGGCTGTGCGCGGAGGGGCAGCATGCAGGTGGCATGCGCCGTGCGGGAGAGGGGATGCGGCGACCGGCAGAAGCAGGTCCGGCCGGGTGCTGTTGTGCTGCCGGCAGAGGAGGGAAGAGGTCGGTCGTTGCGGTGCGGCAGCGCGCGGGAGAACAGGATGGAGGCAGCCGACTCTGGTGTTGTGCGGAAGGCGGAGCAGGTGAGACACCCGGTTGGGCAGCTGGGGTGCGGCGGCCTGCTACGCGCGGGAGAGGAGATCTGGAGGCGCTGTTGTGTGCCGCCTGGGGAGGAAAGGCAGCGCGGCGCTGCATGCGCTGCGTGGGGAACAAGTTCCCTTTTTTTTTGTTCCGCTCTTTTCTTCACGCGGCCAGGCCTCCAATTTTTTTTTTTTGCTTGTTTAGTCTTCCACACGGAAGACACGCCCCAACCCCCCTTTTTTTTATTAAAGACTTGACCCATTGGGTCAAGTCATCCCATTTTTTTATATATATTAACATTTTCTAAAGGCTATAGATTAGCCTTTAATAATAATAATTATTATTATACTAATTATTATTATAATAATAATAAAATAATTATTAGTTTAATAATTATAAAACAATTATTATTATTATTAATTTATGATGATAATTATTATCATTAAATAATAATAATTATCATCCTTGTTTGTGTTTTAGGCAAAACCAAACAAGAACGATGATCGGAAACAGTCGAAAAATAATACCCGCGATCCTTTCTTAAAATTTCAAATGATCATATTTTGGTCGTTTGAAATTGGATCGGCGCACGGTTTGAACCGTTGTGACCGTTTTTGAACCCTCTACTTAAATATTTATGCAAATTAATTTTCTAGGCTTAGAAAATCTACGTGATCGCTCTGATACCACTGTTGGGTTTCCGGGGCCCGCAGCGGAAGCCGGTGGGCCGGGAATTTTAAAATTATTCGTCGGCGCAATGATGGTTCTTGTTGTTGCCGACGATCCGAGCCCCGGAGAGGTCCTAGGATCTCGCGCAGATTGTTAAGAGCACAAAAATAAAATAAAAACATACATGTTGCATATCTGAAGCCGTTGTCGACCGCTACTTGTCGACGGCGATCATTGCACGAATGATCCATAGCAGGATCCCTCTAGATCGTCCACACGTGCCTCAAAAATCCGCGGGAATGCTGATCGTCGAACTTCGGGTGCTAGCGCGGTGATCCAACGATGTCTTCGACATCCCGACGATCACCGCATCGTCGATCTTGCGATGCGTGAGGAGAAACTTGATCCGTACTCTTGGATCTTCAGCTTCTCTCTCTAGGAAGTGGGAGGAGATAGAGGCTCTCAAATTTTATTTCATAAATGAATGAATAGTGATGTGCACACCAAGTGAGAGAGCATCCTCTCTTATTTATAGACATGTTGATAAATACCCGGTAGGGTTCCCCGGCCCCCGTTAATATCAACGTTCTCTAAATAAATAATTATGACGACTTATAACTGCGTCAATATTATTTATTAATTTTATCACATATATAATATATTACGTGATAAAATCTGATCCTTTTAACACGACTCATTGTCCCTCTTAATATTAAATGAACCTTGAATATTAAAATAATATTGGTTCAATTAATATTTTCTTGTATTTACTAAACTCGTAAATACATTAAATAAATTCAATCCCAAATATTCGTAACTTGAATACTAATGAATTTATTTAATTCTTTTGGTGATCGACAACATGAACAACGCTCAGACCCCGTGTCGGGGCCCACTATGTCCATATACCTATTCAACTGAATAGGTGCGGATTCTTGAATATGTTGTTGTGTGTGACCCTCTAGGCCCTTATCTCGATAGCAGTGAATAAGATTCACAGACCAAGAGCGGGGTCTAGCAACCCTTCATGGCCCCTAAAGAGATAAGGATAGTCATAACAATGACTATCATCCTACGAACACTGACTGTGTATTATAGTATCTTTGTCATTAAGTATCTCATAAAGCAGGACGCACTCTTGTGTCATCGCCCTTATCTTTCTTTATTATTATTTTTATCTATCCGGATGGATTCGCCTTTCAACTACTTTGGCCAAAGACTTATGAAGGCGGCACCATCCTGATCAACCAGGCCTGAGATACATAACTTCCTAAACTTGGAAGCGACAAATCCTTTCTTGATCATTCAACCAACATCATACCATTAATGACACACCCGACACAAACTACCTCACCGCGACATTACTGCCATGGTTTTCGCCTTGCATCAAAGTACGTAATTAAATGATATACATAGGTAATGGTCTCAAGTCAGGAGACCAATACACATGTCCGTAGATAGGAACAACCAATGACACTCAAAACATGTGGTGTTCCTATTGGCAGGTCTGTCCTCATGATCTCACTACTAGAAATCACCAAGTGCGAACTTCATGAGAAGAAGTCTCAATGCTTATGAGCCCCCAGCACCTGATAGTCATACATCTACTGTGTCCAGTCAGTAAGATGTATCTAGACTATAGAACATATCTTTAAGATCAATGTCATTGTATCTTGAGGTTCTCATTATAGCCTGGGATCTGCTATAACCTCTCGACATGACAACCAACCTTTGGACATTATCATTATTATAGTGGACGCAAAAAAGTCTGCACTATAATGGTAAGATATTATCAAGCATATCTAATTGTGCACATGATACGATAATCAAAAGTACTACATAGTTAGGTCTAGGGAACCCACTATTTCAACAGTTTTGACATCCATCTTCCAAATTTCATATTCATGGTAAGCTTCTATGGAAAGTATGATTCTTATGGATTTAAACATGGCAACTGGTGAGAAGGTTTCATTATAGTCAATTCCTTGATGTTGTCTGAATCCTTTAGCCACTAGCCTTGCTTTATAGGTTCTAACTTGACCTTCCATGTCCATCTTTCTTTTGAATACCCATTTGCATCCAACAGGCTTTACATCAACTGGCTCATCAACCAGAACCCAAACTTGGTTCTGATACATGGAATCCATCTCAGAATTCAAAGTTTCTATCCATCTTGCAGCTTCTGAGCTTTCTACTACTTCCTTGTAGGAGAGAGGTTCATCATTGTCCAATAATAATGACTCACCATCCTCGGTGACTAGGAAACCAAATCTCTCTGGTTCCCTTACCTCTCTTGAGCTCCTACACAGTACTTGTGTTTCTGGAACCTCTTTCATGGGGACCTGTGGAACTTGTTCCTGTACCAACTCATGTGTATCTTGAGCATCAACTTCTTCAAAGTCAATCTTGCTCCCACTATCCTTCTTGAGGATGTGCTCCCTCTCAAAAAAGACGACTTGTCTGGAGACAATCACTTTCTTGTCTTGAGGGTTATATAGGTAATATCCTTTCGTTTCCTTGGGATATCCTATAAAGATACACTTCATGCCCCGGGGTGCTAGTTTGTTGCCGTAGAAGGCCTTAACAAATGCCTCGCATCCCCATAAATGTGTGTGTGACAAAGTGGGTTTCCTTCCATTCCATAACTCGGATGGAATTCCATTTTCCGCCTTAGTTGGTACTCATTTAATGTGTATGCTACAGTTTGTAATGCATATCCCCAAAAGGATAATGGAAGATCTGCATGACTCTTCATCGACCTCACCATGTACAAAAAGGTGCGGTTCCTCCTTTCACTAACACCATTCCACTGTGGTGTATAAGTAGGAGTGAGTTGAGATAGAATCCCAGACTCCCATAGAAGATCGATGAACCCTTGGTTCAGATATTCTCCACCTCGATCCGATCGAAGATTCTTTATTTTCTTACCAAGCTGATTCTCTACTTCATTCTTGAATTCCTTAAATTTCTCTAAGGACTCTGACTTATACCTCATTAAGTAGACATAGTCATATCTACTCAAATCATCAGTAAAAGTAATGAAGTAAGAATATCCACCTCTAGCTTCTACTGGAAATGGTCCACACACATCCATGTGTACCAATCCTAGAAGCTCTGTGGCCCTTTCACCTTGTCCACCAAAAGGCGGCTTGGTCATTTTTCCTTGTAAACAAGCGTGACATCTATCAAGTGGTTTTAGCTCAGTAGAGTCTAAATATCCATCTTGGAAGAGCTTTGTCAAACGCTTCTCGTTCACATGACCAAGGCGGTGATGCCATAACTGGGTGATGTATGAGTCATGTGAGTTTGTTTCATTATCGATTTCCAACACTTGGTTTTCGTAATTCAATACATACAAACCATTATTTAAATATGTCATACCATAAGATACGTTGTTCTTATAAAAGAGACAACCCTTATTTCCAAATTTGAAAAAAGATCCATCCATATCCAAACAAGATACAGAAATTATGTTCTTGGTAACACTAGGCACATAATAACAGTTATGTAAAACCAAAATCATCCCAGTAGGCAATGAGAGGTGTAGTCGCCAATAGCCAACGTAGCCAGCCTTGCGCCATTGGCAGCTCGAGGATCCACCACTCCTCTGGAGATCTTTCTAAATCTACTTGGTTCCTGCATTTGAATACAGATGTGAGCCCCACAAGCTGTATCTAATACCCAATATGTATAAATAGAAATATTGCACTCAATAAAAAACGCACCTTTAGCGTCCCCACGCTTCTGGGTGTAGTTTCTCTTCTATTAGCCCTACTTGCCACATCAAAAAACACACTGCCTCCCGTTCCTTACCCTACCTCTGGATCTACCCCTTCTTGGAGGGATGGTGCTCGGGGGCTTCAAACCGTTTATAATTCTTTGGCCCCTTTGCCTTGTCCTTCATTTTCTTGTTCACCATAGGGACCGCGGGTTTGTCACACCCCATGTCCTTATCTACATGGTGAATCAAGGTCAGAAGCTCCGATAGACTCTTCTCATTTCCGCTCATGTTATAGTTGACAATGAAGCTAGAGAAGGTCTTGGGCAGTGATGATAGGATGAGATCTGTATGCAACTCATTCGAGAATTTAATCCCTAAGATGTCCAGGCATTCAATGTAGCCAATAAGCTTGACTACATGAGTCCCAGCTGGGGCAAACTCTCCAAGCTTCGTGGTAAACAAAGCATTGGAGATCTCATACCTATCCTGTCTCGCCTTCTCTTGGTAGAGATCTTTAAGGTGAGACATCATGCTATACGCGTCCATGTTTTCATATTGCTTCAAGAGCTCATTAGACATGGACGATATCATAAAACACTGGACATCTGTGGCATCATCCATTTGTTTCATGTAGAGAGATAATTCCTCATCACTAGCCTCTTTCCCAAGCGCAACTGGAATAGGCTCTTCCAGCACATATAATTTCCTTTCGTGGCGAAGGACGATGCGTAAAAGCCTCTGCCACTCTTGGAAATTGGTGCCGGTGAGAAGGTTTTCTTTTTTGAGTATGGTCCGCAATGATATTTTTGAAGTCATTTTCTTGTCATTTCTACAAATTAAGATGGGAAAAGGTTTAGTACTTTATTACAAAAATTGAGGCAAATAAATAAATTAATACTTATTAGTCTCCCACTATTTTATCGAAATCCAATAGCCCTCACCATTGACTTTGGAATATTCTGTTGCGTGAATATTCTAGTGTCAAGGATCCATATTGCCCTTCGCATTACCCCAACTAGGGTTGGTCAAGCAACTTGAAGGGTTTTAGGTAGGCATTCCAAATGCCAACTACATTAACTCGCAACTCCTTGATCTGCTGAGTGGACTCCCCAATCCTGAAATCCTTTTTGGATTTCCTCAACCTTTGCCTCTTGGTCACACCAAGTCCTGCTGTGGCAGTCAACCCTTGATGCAAACCAAGTCAAGTCAACCCAAAACCTTGAATTAGAATTCCCTGATAATTGAAAGCACCCCAAATATGGTTGGTCAAGCACTTTGAACTATGGTTCGATTCTAACCAAGATTATGGAAGGCTATGCCAACTTAATATTTATTTTGAGGGATTTTATCCTTATACGTAAATTTCCATTTTATTATCTTTGATTACATGCTTGTTAATATTAAGTGGGATATACTTAAGTGATTAACCATGTCTAAGATAATATTTACGTATAAGCCGGTTTTATTTTTAGTTCCATCTTGCATGCTCGTTTAATTCATTAATTGTGTGATCGTGACAACACACCCACAATAAATAAACCATGAAACTGATAGAAATAAAATAAATGGTATGATCATGAGCTTTTCTATTGGTTAGTTTATCTAGCGGTTGATAAACTAACCCAAGACCTAGGGGAGAAACACCTTGAACCTTTCGGGTTCGTGTTTACAGCTTTCCACCTGTCCACCTTTGTATCTCCTTGGATTGGTTTCACCTTGGCTCCTGACTTGAGCTGCCTCCACTAGCTTGGGAGCTCCATCCATTACATATGCATTTATCTCACACGCAGGTGAGGGGTAAAAGGGGTTTTTATATAAAAGAATCCTTGGGCGCGCAGGCCCTACATATTAATGAGGAGATGGCTCGCAGGCCAACAAATTTAATTTAAATAAATAAATTAAAAGAAACCATTCACATACAAAGGTCTCGGTCTAGCTCATGATCATCCATACATGCAGCGATATTTACACATAAATAAAACTAGCACTCAATTCTTTAATCGTTCTTGTTTAAGATAAATCACACTCGAATCAATTAATTATCTTTAATTAATCAATCCTTTTATCTTAAATCCATTTTTTGAATTTCCTTGAGATTCTAATCCATCATAATTTTAAACAAATAAATTCATTTAAAATTATCCATGTACGTAACTTGTACCTTGGAGGCAACCCGGTGAATTCCCATTTATTACGCAGATGTTAAATTAAACACATATATATATAACACCTATCACGTGTTGTGCCTCAGCTTTATGCCTGCACCATGGTACACGTCTCAAGGGTTTGTATAATATAATAATAAATTTTAATAAATCTGCGTAATTTGGGTGAGTACACGACGTGTAGTTCCGACTACACAGCGTGTACTTTTCTTCACCGTCCATCCGAAGTACACGCCCGGGGACAGGGCATGTTAATGTACTTCGGAAATTTTCAGAGTACACGGCGTGTACAGTGGGACACACGCCGTGCAGTTTCCGCGTTACATGGTTTCCAGCCGGGCAGGCCGTGTACGGAGTACACGACCCAACCCTAACCCGAAGGGACTACACGCCGTGTTCATTGGACCACACGGCGTGTATTCTGGAAACTGTGTGCCACCTATTTCTGGTCAACACACGGTGTCTTAAATTCATAGAAAGAATCCAATACACGGCCTGATTTGGTGGATCAATCAATGCATTGAACCTAGACTACACGACGTGTACTTCCAAATACACGCCGTGTATTATGGTGTTATTCGGCCAGAAACGTTTGGCTCCTCCGGATGAGTTCCTCTATTTTATTTTAATCAAAAATAAAAGAAAAATTCATTTCTGTGAGGTGAATGAGAAACGAGAGAGGAGGAATAGATCTCGATATTCAGATTTCCAGAACGATTAAACTTGAATTGAAATAACTAAATTATTAAATGCATAAATTACCAACGAAAAACTAAATAATTATAATCAACGATATGACCCCTATGATACCACTTGTAGGTTCCAGGCGCAGCGGAAGCGCGTTGGTGGGTTTGCCCAACTTTAATTTTAATGTTAAACAACGTTCAATCTAAGATCCGTCACGATATAAAACGCCAAATCTTCAGAATAGAACGAAGAACAAAAAGAAAAGAAGAGTCTCGGAACCCTTGAGGAGGATCATCATATGTTGATTATAATTAATTTAATTAATGCATAAGAATTACCTCGTTGGAATTCTTTCTTCGTTGATGTGTCTGGTCATGATTCAATGATCCATCGTTGCGTCGTAGAATCCAAGTGTAGGATTCCTCTAGCGGTGATCCACACGTGTGTCACGTATCTCCGGACGTCACTGAAGGGATCTGCGGGTGCTAGCGTGGAAGAACCTTCGCTTGCGATGTCCGCCTTCGACCGCCTTGATCCGGTGGAGGATCTTGCTCTCATAACTTGAGGGCGTTCTTGGTGGAAAGGGAATTCTCTCTTGGCTTAAGAGTATTTCCAAATCTATTATGCACAACAATGGCTCTTCAAATGTTGGGGTTGTGAGGATATTTATAATCGGGTTTGAGGTTAATAGAGTTATGACAATAAATAAACGTGTTACGCGTTTTATTTATTTCATTAACTCTTATTGAAAAAACCCCATGTTGAATTATTAATTCCTTAACATGCGCCCACGCTGATTATAATAAATATTATTTAATAAAACAATATTAAATCCTCAAAATCCCAACTGGAAAAACTACACGGCGTGTAATAATTAATACATGGCGTGTACTTGTTTTCCATAAAACTACACGGCATGTATATTTAATATACACGGCGTGTACTTTTATTTTCCATTTTTCTCCACCACATTTATTAGACCTTGAGTAATGACTATTTATTTCTTAAATAAATGTAACTGCATTACTCGCTAATAATATATTATTTCACCCACAATATATTCTCTCGAATAACTAGTGTCAAAATAAATGTGATCAGACATCCTTAAATAATTATTAAACCACAGTCGGGAATAATATTTATTTAACTTGTTAAATTAATATTTAACTGAGATATATAGACACACTTAGTGTATGACCCTCTAGGCCTCTTTCTCAGTGGCATTAGGTTGATCCTGCCTAAAGTCCAAGGTTATCATCTAGCAACACACCAAGGCACCCATAGAGAAAGAATTTAACGCCGTAATGATGTGTCACCTCCTACGAATGCTTACCGTGTAATATAATCCCTTTGTCTTGATATCTCCAATCAAGCGGGTTGCATGCTAGTGCCATCAACCCATGTGCTTTATTATTCTTTCTTTAACTTCTCGAAATTGAACTTACCCATACCTTACCATGGACATGGATTTATTTAGGCTATATCAATTCTATCAAAGGGCCTGAGATATCTACTTCCGTTATGGAATGGAAGGGACAAATCCTTTCTCGCATTATCTATTAATGTGGTATTACTCGTGACGCACCCAATGTATCTTACCTCTCTACGAACAGTGTGTCGTCACAGTTTTCGTCAATAAATCTAAGTGTGCGAGTTGTAATACCCATTAATAATAATCTTAAAGTCTAAGGACCAATACACACGTCCACAGATAGGAACATCCAATAACACTATGAAATGTGGATTTCCTACTGGCGGGTCTCGTTCTCATAATATCCTTCTGGATATTACCATGGGCGCAAACCATGAGAAGGTGCCTCAATGTTTTATAAGTCCTCACCCCTAATGACCTGTATTATTTGTGTCCCTCAAATAATATCATCCGCCCATATAACATACATTCAAGAATAGTGTTATGGCACTTCCGGGTTCTCATCATAGCAGGGATCCGCTATGACCCTTTAATGCAACAGCTATCCTTAGAACATTATCACATGACATGTCACGCAGAAGAACAATCAAGATGTGATAAGGCTTTTATTTAAATTAATAAAGTACAAAGTAGTTGGTTCTAGACCATCAACTCCAACAACATCAACAACACTTAAGCACAAAAACTTCCAGCTGCTACATATTCAGCTTCAGCGGTGGAAAGTGCTACTGGGTGTTGTTTCTTATATGACCATGAAACTAATTAATATTCTAATAAATGAAAAGTTATGGATGTACTTTTCCTATCCATTATACAACCACCAAAGTGAGCATCTGAAAATATTTAAAAAAATCATTTCTAGAATAATATAAAAGTCCTAAATTCATGGTTCCCTTTAAATAGCAAAAAAAATCACTGCTTTTAAATGGAATTATTTTGGATTAGATTGATATATTATACATAATCATACTGAAAACATTAAGTCTGGATGACTAGATATTAAGTATAATAGACCTCATATCATACCTTTAAAAGATGTTTGATCTACTGGATTTCTAGCTTCATCGAGATCAAAAGTGTTTGAGGTACTGATTAGAGTATTTATACTTTTAGTGTTGTTATATCCATACTTCTTAAGAAGATATTTAATATACTTGTGTTGAGATATAAATGTTCCTTCTGGTTTTTGAGAAATTTGAAAACCAAGAAAAAATATTAACTCACCCATCATACTCATTTCAAAATCATATTTTATAAGATTTGCAAATGAATCAGTTAAGGATTGTTGAGTTGAACTAAATATAATTTCATCAACATAAATTTTAACAATCAAAACATTTTTCTTATATTTATTTATAAAAAGGGTTGGATCAGCAGTTCCCTTAACATAATTGTTTTGTAACAAAAATATTGTAATTTTTTCATACCAGGCACTAATATATCAGAGTTTGTACAAGTATAAGAAAGTGTAAGAAAGTTACACTTTATAACTTTAATAAAATGCAGAAGAAATGAAACTTGTAACAACAATAAGTAAACAAGTATAAGAAATATTTTAACCCAAAAATAAAGGTATCCAACAACCTTGGATAAATTTCCCTTGATTTATACTTTCAATAAAATATGTCTTACCCACACCAGGGTAATCCCTTGATACAAAGATCAATATCTGTCTTGTTATCCCTGCAAGCCCTCGATTAAGTAGGTAATCGACACCTCTATCTTCCTATCCTCATAATCCCTCAATTTATAATAGTAATGATCATATTCCCACTAGATAGGTTGAACAAGATGTTCTCAGCTTGAACAAGTTGTTCATAGCATTCACACAAGGCAGATTTGAGTAGAGATCTCACAAAGTATCACTTCATTCTAGATTTAAATGGCTATGTTGTAACACAAATGTTGAAATGGTTGGGTATTTATAGGAATGAATTCCAATGGTCGACTTTATCCTCCAATGGTTATATTTTTCCTAAAATTTTAGAGGGACCTGTATATGTGGAAATCATGAAACAGTTAATTTATAACAGGTTTGATGAGATTATTTTGAATAAAAAACTATGAGAAACATTACCATACTTAAGAAACATTATCACATTTAGGATCTGATAAAATGGAACATTACATTAAGGAAAATTGGTAACTATAGGAAAAGAATTTAATCATATTATTAATATAGTGTAATTCGGAGTCTAAAAATATTGACAATCAGATTCTAATTTATATGAAAATTGGAGTCTGGTTTTTATGAGAATCAGATTTTGATTTCTATGAAAATCAGAGTCTAATTTCTGAGAGAATCGAAGTCTAATTTCTAAGAGAATCGGAGTCTGGTTTATGAGAGAATCAAAGTCTAATTTCTGAGAGAATTGGAGTTTGATTTTTGGGAGAATCAGAGTCTAATTTCTGAGAGAATTGGATTCAAAATTCTAGAGAAATCAAATTATGAATTCTAGATAAATCGGATTATCAATTCTAGATAAATTGGATTCTGAATTCCAAAGAAATCAGATTCTCAATTCCAAAGAAAATCATAGTCTAAGGAACTGTAAGGTTCTGAGTTATATAAGGATCTGATTTTTTTACTTAAGAAAAATATGGTTAGGTTTAGTTAGGAAAACATTAGGTAAGACATTGAAGATCACAGGTAAAGTCAAAATCATTCTTAGAGAAAGAAAATTTTCCTTAAGAAAATGTTTCTTATGGAAAGAGAATTTTCCTTAAGAAAATGTGTTTGTGATTTCCAAAACATAAAGGAATAGAAAAGTCATAAGGAAACTTATTGACTCAACAATATCCCCCTTTTTGGAAATCACAAACAAGTTTTCATAAAAGAATATAAAGACTAAGGTTTTCAATTTTGAATTTTAAAATAAATACTTATATCCCTTTTTGTTTATGGCTCATTATGAATACAACTAACTCCCCCTTAGGTTATGAAATCCCTAAGGATTGTATTCTTGTCTTTCTTAGAGAAATAACTCCCCCTTACTTAAGAATTTCTTCTTTAAGTAATCTTCCCATTACTTAGAAATTCTCTTCCTTTAACTTAATATTCTTTTTGAACACTCTTTTCTCCCCCATTGTGATTTTCAAAAAGGAACGGAGGGGGGAAATTATACCTAAAAGGTTAGGAAAAATACAAGACGAAACAATGAAAAGACAACAAATTTCATTAAGATCACAAATTTTTCACAAAGGAAATTAAAAAAAAGATCAAATTTCAAAAGAAAATTATTCATCCTTCTTTTTCTCCTTCAACATTAACTTTTTCAAAGTATCTTTCAACTTCTTCAACTCCTTGTGATCATCTTGAAATTTCTTGAGCAACTCTTCATGATCCTAATTTTTTATTTCAAGATATTCGATTATTTATTCCAAATACTTAACTATTTTACCTTTATATTTGATCAATTCATCCTGGTCTTTGAGTTTTTCAGCCATCTCTTACCTAATTTCCATCTCCCTTTTTAGATTAAGAGTAGCAGAGTTTAGTTTCTCATTTAGGTCTTTGTCTTTTTATTGGTGGCTAGCTTGATCTACTTTTAATTTCTCTGAAAAACTTGTTGAGATATTCTTGATCTTATCATCAGATTTATCAAAAGAATCCTTGACTTTGTTAGTGAAATCATCAAAAAATTTAAGATCATCTATGACTTACTTCGACCACTTTGTTATTTCTTTGCATGACCTTCTATGAGCATCACAGTTTATTTGAAAAGTCTTGAACTCAGCTTCTAGTTTAATGAAAATTTTCATAATAATGCTTGTTGAATATATCTTCTAATTGACTTATTCTTGAATCAATTGACACCTTGAATCAATGTTGGGAAATAAAGGGATGGAGTTCACAAGCTTCTTCAAAGACTGGACCACAAAATCATGTCCCAATAAAGAGGAAGATTCTGAAACATATTCTTTTTTTTGTGAGGAAACTTCATTTTTCTCATCTTCTTTCTTCTTAGATGTACCAACAACATCCTTCTTGATTTTTACAAAAATAGATTTCTTAGGTGTATCAAAAACAACTTCCTTTCCTTTCTCTTTCTTATAGATTTTCTTCTCAATATTCTGAGTCTCGTGCTCTCCATCAGAAACTTAGATTATTCTATCATCATCAACAACTACTTCTTTATCAACACCTTTATCAGAAACATTATCGGCTTTATTGTCATGAAATTCTTTATCAGCCTTATCATCAACATGTTGAACAATATTACCATTACTACTTTCATCATCTCAAGGGACTTTATTGACCTCATCCTTAGCAATATCATCTTTTTGAATATATTTCCCTTATGAAATAATCCCTGTGGGGGAAACATGGGAAATTATTATTAACAGATTATCAGAAGGGGTCTCATTCTCTTCATATTCTTCTACCATTCTTATCATGTCTTTGCCTTCCTACTTCTCTTCCTCTTCTTCTTACTGAATTTATTCTTCTTTAACTATTGGTTTCAGAACTAAAATATCCTTCTTTCCCTTATATGGTATCGGAGTCTCATTTTTCCACTGTTTCCTGAGGAATCATGGGTTCCTTTAAGAATAATTCTGGTACTTGAACTTATTTTGAGGCCTTCTCAGTTTCTCTTAGTAAAGCTTGGATAATCTCAGCTTCTGACATTTTTTCTTCAACATCTTTTCTTTAGCTTACTTCTCAATCTCTTCATATTTTTGAATTTTTAAGGCCTTAGCCTCGGTAGGATCTATCCCAAAAACTAGATCACCTTCCTTCTTCTTTTTTAGCTCTCTCCATTTGGCTACAACCACATTAGAAAAGGTTTTTTTCCTCTTGGGCTTGGGTGGAGCAGATATTGGTTCAGTGGCTGGTTCTTGTTCCTGTGGTTCTGGCTCTTTGGATTTTCTTTTCTTAGGAGTTGGCTTAGAGTTTTCTCCAACTTCTCCTTTCTTACTAGCAGCTTGTTCATCCTTATTAGGAATATCAAAGAAATCTTGTGACTTATCACTGAATCTGATCTTCATCCTTCTCAAGGTATCATCACTTAACAACATGATCTTGAAGGTTTTGGCCTCTGACTTACATGGGATTTTGAAGGATTCTAGGCACAAGACAATGATCTTAGACAATATTATAGGTTACATCATTCTTTGAGATTTTATGGTGTCATTCTTAATGTTGTTGATGGTTAAAAGAATGTACTTAATGAAGTTTATCTTTCTTACATTCACCAATAATTCCATCATAAATATTTCTCATATCTTTAGAGAGTCCTTATCTACCTTCCTCGGAATCAAAAAACCTTTTATCCAAAGGGATACTAGTCTTTATTTGGTTAAAATATGTGTTATCTTGGGCGTCTTCATTCCCTTAAGCTCAAGGCACTCAATAACCTTAATTTTATCAAAATAACCCTCTTCATTAGGCAACTTGTGCGAGAAAAATATTTCCTCTCCTTCATAGGGTATATCAAAAATGATTGCAGCCTTATTTTAAGACAAAGAATAAGTTTTTCCATAACTCTTAAAGGAAAAAAATATCTTTTCCACCTTGTTCATAAAACTGAACTGTATCATAAAAATCTATAACTAAATCAACACACACTAGATCCTAATTCTTTTCCTTTACTACATAGAGTCTTTATCATCCATTCATCTTTATGACTTTTGAAATCAAGGAGTTATACTTGGAAAATAATTTTGGGTCCACTAACCTTTCTCTATAGATTATCCAATCTTTGAGTTCCTTGTTGGATTCTATCAGAGTCTTTGAGGAGATATCAAGCGACATTCAGAGTTTAAGGAGAAAAGGGGAAAATTTGAACGACAAACTTGAAGAGCGATAGGGCTTCGGTGCAAAAACACTGAGAAAACCAATGTGGGATGCGAAGAGGGGGTCCCTTTATATAGGCTTTGCGGCGATGATTCATCTTCTCGAGTCAATACAACGATTGATATTAACTTGATCTAATCTGACGGTTGATATCAATGTCGGAGAAGGATTTATAGGTTTCTTAAGAAAATGTGTTTGTTATTTCCAAGACATAAAGGAACGGAAAATTCATAAGTAAAAATATTAACTCAATAGAGAATGTGATAAGGGGAGGCTCAAAGGAGGCCAGAAGATGGAGGAGGTGAAGAGGAGGAGTGGCGGACTGTGATGGGAAGCGGAATAGGGTTTCCAGGGAGGGAAGAATCGTGAGCCATCGCGAGGGAGGGAGGGGGATGGGGAGGAGTAAGTGTGAGGGGGTGGGGGGTAAAGCCATGACCATCTTGGATTTAGGTTGGATATAGCCATAGTTTTTATAAACTGTGGCTATAAATCCATGGAAATGGCTCAAATTTCTAGTAGTGACCGTATGTTATGATCTAACTGACTACATGAGCAATCAACCTACCACATAAATAAATTCAACTGACCGTGAAGGATAATCGTCCACATTGAACTAAATGCTGGAAGAATTCCACCTAAACACGTCAAAAAACAAGTGACCATGTGTTAGATAGTTGAAATTTTTCTAAGTACTCAATTGACTGCATGAGTACTAGACTGACTGCATGAAGTGTTCAAGTGACTGCATGAAGACTTCTACCTACTGCAATGAAAATTTGGAAAAGTATTCAACTATATGCATGAAGAATTCAATCGACTATATAGACCGATAGTGAATTCATATGAGTGTTGAACCCACCACACATTGATATCAATTAACTGTATGAATAACTCAACTAACCATAAGAAGAAATTGACTGACCGCAATAAGAATTTTTGAACCCACTGTGGGATCAAGTGATTGCATGACTACTTGACCTACCAACTGTGAGATATCAAGTAATCGTGTCTAAGTGAAGACTTATAATGACCATATTTAATTCAATTAGCAATGATTTTTTTAATTTCAATGGATATATTTTGGAGGAATTATTGAGAGTCAAGGCAATTAAGACTACCATATCAGAGTAATTAGTATGAGGATTTCTTTATGATTATTTTTTAATAGATAATTAGAGAAAGGTTTTATTTAAGTGGAAGGAATGATAGTGGAAAATACATAATACATATTTGAATGAGTGACTATTGGACTCTCTAATTCCATGATACTCTATTCTTATTTTTATCACTACAAGATCTGATCAAGGTTTCTCAAGGATAGATTTAAAAACAATTCTCAAGAGAAGGGAACTTTACTGATTAACTGAACCCGATTAGAGATAGAGTTGTACCAATCATCTCTAAACCTTTACTTTATCTATTTATATTTAATTTTGAGTTGTTTTTATATTATTTTTCATATTTTTGGGTACATGCTCATGCTTTGTATTGAAGAGTACTCAATACTCTTTCATTTCATTCTTTACACTTGTTCCCCAACAGTTACCATGGAAGAGGCTTGGTTGTAAGTCTGGACTGCTTGATATGCATTTGTATTTGTAAAACCTGATCTAAGTTGTGGATCTATTTATTTGTTAATAAACATGCTTGAAATTGGGTGAATGTCAAGTGGATAGGACTAAGTTTCAGTTTGGGGCTGAACCTCTTGTTTATATTTCGTTGTGTCTTTTTCATTCTTTTCTTACTATATTTTAAACCTATTTTTACTTATTACATTTTTTTTTTGAATTCACTAATTACTTTATAAATTGATTTTTTTCAATGAATGTATTTTATAGTCAAATTTTATATGTGATATATTATATTTGGTGTGAGTGAAATATTTTTGAGAGTTAAAATTTTATTAAAAATATTTTAAATGGGTTTTTACCAGACCTTTGAGAATATATTTCAAAACATAAAATTATTTATACCTAATTTATTTGTTAATATGTTTTTTAAAATTGAGGGTATTTTCAAAAAAAATTAATGTAAATTTTATTTTGGAAGCTCAATTACCCCCCCCCGAGTTGTCCACTAAGACCAACAATGGTGGAGATAGCTAGAGTAATTCTTGGAGGATTGTTATGGATTCATCTTTATAGGACTCACAAGGGTGAGATATGATAAGGTTTGTTCGAAGGTTATTGGGTTGGATTCATTTCCCATACAAAGTATTTTTTTTTGTGTTAGAATATTTATCACCAAAATGGGGAGTACCACATCGTTTCACACATCGTGGTGTCCTGAAAGAATCCTTATTTACCACAGGGAAGCCAAATCTAGGTGTTTCAATTGGTATTGGTTGATTTTTGAGAATATATTGGTTTGTGTAAGGATGGTTCTCAGATAATTTAAGGGACATGTAAATCCAAAATGGTCATCTGGAGGTAACCATTTTGTGGAGCTCAGTGTGGTGCATTAGAAGTTTTCTTGCGTGAAACGAAAATCTCTCTACAAGCATTTTAGTGGATGTGGTGGGCTTGTGTTGGGAGAATTAGATATAGGAAATGTATGACCTTTACATCATGGTACTGTGTGTATTGGGCATCTCGTTCTCCCAGTCGTAATTCGAAACAAAAAATGTTCATTGTGTTTGGCATCTCAAAGAGTGTTGTACTTGAAGGGGAAACTCAACACATCAAAATGTTAAGGATCAAAGAATTTTGAAGATATTTTTTCCTAAATAAGTTAAAAACATTTAATGGTGATAGTGGACATGTCGTGGTGTCAGTGATTCAATAAATAGAGGGACCACACACCATATCAGATGATTCATGGACGATTCGTAAATGCCTCAAATATCATGGTTGGATTTAAATCCATGATCTGATCCAAGTTAAAGAGGGGATAAGTTGTAGTTATTTTTCAAGGACTTAATTGAAGATTGATGTCATTATAAAAAGGAGAAATATGTGACACAAAGGGGTTACA
The DNA here is from genome assembly GCA_963277665.1 of Viscum album. Classification (NCBI taxonomy): domain Eukaryota; kingdom Viridiplantae; phylum Streptophyta; class Magnoliopsida; order Santalales; family Viscaceae; genus Viscum; species Viscum album. The sequence goes on along the minus strand of OY728125.1, from coordinate 126,808,384 downwards.
TTCATGGAGTCATTGAGATCATGGGAAATTAAAGTAGAAGGAATTCTCAGTGGTTTCCATGTTTTGAAAGTATATAAAGCATGTCATGTGGAAATATTTTTACAAGTGTACAGAGAATGAAGGAGACATTAATGAGATAATGATTTATAGATATTATTGGAAATTCCATATTAAAAATCATAGAAAGATAAATCACATCTGGAGTGTTTTGTCTTCTATAAAAGAAGAACAAAAGGAAGAGAATAGGATGTCATTGATACTATTATTCTTTGAAGAAATTTGTATGTTGGAAGAGAAGGAACATATACCAACCAGAAGATCTGAATTCTAGGAAGAAGAGAATGAGTTTTTACATTGAAAAAAAGGGAATTCATCCTAGTCACAGTTTTTGAAATTTGAAGGTTTTCTAGACTTGTTCTGGAAGGAAGATAATTTGGCAATTCGTGGAGAAATTTTCAAATGAAGAAGCTGCTTGAGGAGAAGTTAAATAGTGAATCTACAAATTTTTGGGGATGCACACATCTATGTAAGTGTTTTTATTTATGGTGGACCAACATGTCCTTAAATGGTGGTAGACCTTGTTGACTCAAAATTTTTACTTATGAATTTTCCATTCCTTTAATTTTAGAAATCACAAACTCTTTCTTAACTACTTTATTACTAACCTTTTATGTTCAAAGTGTTTTAGAATGTTTTTAAAAAAATATATTTAATTTTTTCATACTTAGAAATAGTTATAAAGTATTCTTGAATATAAACTTACTTTATTCATTAGGATTATCATAATGAGTATGGATCCGATAATCATCTGATTCACCTTTATCATGCTAGATTTAAGACTTTTTATCTTGTCTTTGTACTGAAAAAGTATTTATAATTGGATTGATGTCAGAACTAATAAACATAAAATTCAAACTCATAAAAAATATCATAATGACATTTTTAAGGAAGTCTATTAGACTAAATAAGTATCTAAATACAGAAAAGAAAATTCTATCGTAATGAAACATATTTTACATTATGATGATGTAAAACTAATATGACGTCGGGCATTCAATTACACCAGAGAGGTATGAGCTATCAAGTTCTAGGTGTCCAAGTCATTGCGACAAACTCAGAGAAAATATGACTATTGGGAGTTAATCTATAAATACCTGGTCATTTGAAGAGTTTGAAGTTGTTGATCGATTTCATTTGAAATTTCTCATTGTGCGAGAGCTCTGAAGATTACAAAGCATGGATGGATTGTTCTTAGTCATTTATAATTGTTTTATAGTTTTGTATTCTTAAGGGAACCTTATCAGGTTGTCCCCTTAAGAACACTTTTTCATTTTAATCATACGTTTGATCTATGATTACGATCAAGGGGTTGTGGGGATAGCAAGACAGAGAATTTGATCATCATATTGATCAAGGGCTCACAGGGATAGTGAGATAGTGAATCTAATCCATTGGATCAAGGAATACCAAGCCTAGGTAGATAGAGAATTGGATATTCGTATCGAGGGATTTCCTTATTAAGGAAATACATACTTTCTTGTAAGTATAAAACAAGGGATACCTTTAGTCAAGGTTTGTGGCGACCTTACTCTTAAGGATAAAAGAGGTCTATTCTTTTTAAATAGATATAAGTCATTCTTATATTGTTTTTATTGTTTTACTTGTTTATTATAAGTCTTTTATTTTTTTGTTCTTATATGAATGAGTTTTATCATAATGATTCTAAATACAATAAACAATCTGAACTATTAATCAGATCTTCTATGAATCAAATACACTCTGATATAATCATAACTATTTTGATTACGATTCATTTACCTTGATCTAATATAATCATATGTGATTAAGATTATTTACCTCTGATATATTGAAATCATTCTGATTATGATACTTTGGTAATCGGACTAAGGGCCGAGTCTGAATTCTATCTTTTTACTTAAATAAGTTTTGTGAATTTTTTTAGTTTAATTTTTTTTAAACTAAAGTTTTTTAAACTAAAATTAACCCCCCCCCCCTCTTTTAATAGAGACATATAAAATACATTCTTTCAATCCTAATATCAATATAACTCATATTGATATCCAATAATTGGTATCAAAACAGGATTCCACTACTCAAATACTTGATAGGTTTTTTTACTATCTTTACTATTGCAAGTCTGTTAAGGTTTGATATAAACCTTTTGATTATAAAATTATATTACACTAACATGTTTGTGGAAAATAAATTTTTTCTTTAATATGAAAGGTTTAAATATTGGATCTATTGATAATATCAATCCTAATAGACCACCAATTTTTTATGGTGCGGACTATGAATATTGGAGAGATAGAATGATGACTTTTGTGATCAACATGGGAGTAAACAACTTTGTGATGTTCACTAAAAATTATAATATTCTTGATAAGGATGTTACCGCTTTCACTAATCAAGATAAGCAATAATATCAACTAAAATAAAAAGTTAGAAACACTTTGTTATGGTCAATGACTAGGAGTATATATAGTCATATTTCTTCCTATGAAGCAATAAATAGTATTTGGAAGAAGTTAGAGGTTACACATTTTGGTACTTAAAAGGTTGTTGAAACTAGAAGAGCTATGTTAAGAGCTTACTGTCAAGTTTTTTATTTTTTACCTAGAGAATCGGTGGGCAAGATACATCAAAGATTTATTACTATTATAAATGGTTTATAATCTCTTGGAGAGAAAATATTAGATGATGAAACCCTTATGGAGAAGATTATTGATATCATACCCAATGAATGGGAGTCTAAAAGGATAGTTGTTGATGATACAAGGAAGTTAACAAATCTTACTCTTAATAATATTATTGTAACTCTTATGCAATATGAGGGGATATTGAAAAGAGATGCTGAAAATGTGAAAAATAAAAATGGCGGTGTTGCCTTTGCTAAAACATCTACCTTACCCCACTAAATTTCAGTCTATTGGTAAAGTAGTGAAATCATCTAGAAAGAAAAAGTTTGTTATATAATCAGACTCAAGTACATCAGAACATTATAAAAAATGAACTAGCTAATCTTTCTTAAAGGATGAACAAGATAGTTGGTAAGAAATATTTTCAGTATCGATATAATAAAGGTAACAAGGAAATAATTGATAATAAAGATTCTAAAGTAACTTGTTATGAATACAAGAAATTTGTACACATCAGACCGGATTATCCAAATCTAAAAAAGAAATATAGAAAAGAAATTCATTCTGATAGAAATCAGAAAAGGTTTTATAAGTCAAAAGGAAATAAAGTACTTAAAGCTAATGATTCTCGGTGTATAAGTGTAGGATATTCCTTATATAAATCTTCTAATAATAATAGTTTAGGACAAGAAACATTGTTCTTCTTTCCAAAGTACTTAAAGAAAATATTTGTCGTATGTCCAAGGTACTCACTTCTGAGAACCTTACAAACTTATCTTTAAATGAAAATTATCCTGAATTAGATAATGATAAAAATTCTAAATATTGGGATGTAGAATCTTTATAAAATAGTGAAGATAATTCATTACCTTCATATGATGAAGTATCTCACTTTTATAAATTGTTAGAAAATTAAAATTGAAAAGTTATTAAAAAACATAATAAAGAAAATTCAAGAATCATTTTTTTAACAAAGGAAGTATTAGATCTTTCTAAAGATCTTGATAAATATAATTTCAAAAAAGAATATTTTTCCAAATATTTAGAAAAAGTGATTTCTGAAAAAGATAGTTTACAAACTAGTTTTGATCAACTCAATTCTAAAACTTTTACTAAAGAGGATAAAGATTTAATTGTAAAACTAAAATCTGAAATTTCTTCTCTAAAGAAACTTTTGTTGAACTTCACAACTGGTAAAGAAAACCTTGATAAAATGTACAAACAAATGTGTCCTCATGGTACTAATTTCAGAATGGGGTTTACTCATAAAAACCAATTTTTAGCAACAATTTTTTTTTAAAAAAAGTGCACCCTTTTGCACCAAATTCCAAAGTGGTGGGCATTGGAAAAAATATTATTCTCTTAATAAAGTTCAATCCTTAGGTCTCAAAAAATCTTGTTTTTTCTAAACAAATGTGGATTCATAAAAAAAATTTCTGACGCTATAGGACCCAAGAAGGTTTGGGTTCCCAAAGTCTAATGTTTTTACTTTTAGGAAAAGAATACATGGTATATAGATAGTGGATATTCTCGACATATGACTGGTAACAAAAAAAAATCATAAGATCATCAAGATGAAAGGTGGAAAAGTTACCTTCAGAGATAATGATCAAGGAGATATTATCGATATAGGTAATATTTCTCTTCTTGGTAAAGCTTTAATTTTTAATATTTTGTTTGCTAAAGGTCTTAAGCACAACCTTATAAGCATAATTCAATTATGTGATGAAGGTCGCCTTATGAAATTTATAAATTATAAATATATTGTACACAATTCCAAGGATAAATACATTATTTCTGCCAATTGGCATGAGAATGTATATACACTTAACTTATAAGACCTTAGGATCCAAGACTTGAATGAAAATTAAATTTTTATTTCAAAATCACTTTTAAGTAAAAAGTGGGAAACCTTGCCAGTTCATAATAGATGTACATTTAACACAAAAAGAAATGAAAAAATCATTAAAGACAAGGATGATAAGTTTAAGACACTATAACCTTAGAAACTTATCCAAGTTGACTAAGAAAAGACTTGTTAAGGATATATCAAAACTTAGGCTTGATTCTTCAAAAGTCTATGACCCTTATTAATAGGGTAAACAACATAAGTCTAGTTTTAAATCTATTAGTGAAGTCTCAACTACTAATGCTTTACAATTAGTAAACATGGACTTATTTGTTACTACATAAACCAGGAGTATTGAAGTAAAATACTATTTATATGTCTTATTTGATGATTACACTAGATACACATGGGTCTATTTTCTAGAAAATAAATCTGAATCCTTTTGTTATTTTAAAACTTTTGTAGACAAAGTTAAAAATGAGAAAAACTTTCCCTTTATAATTTTCATAGTGATCAAGGTGGAGAATTTGTAAATTTCGATTTTAAAACTTTTTATAGTGATAAATATATAGAAAATAACTTTTCAGCTCCTAGAACCCCCCAGAAAAATGGTGTTGTTGAAAGAATAAATCGTATTCTTCAAGAAATAACAAGAACCATGTTGAGTGAATACTCAATTGTTAAACATTTTTGGGATGAAGCAGTTAGTACTTCCTATTATAATAAAAATCAAGTTTTAATTCGACCTTTTCTTAATAAAACTTCTTATGAGTTATGGGCTAGTCAAAAACTAAAAGTTTCTTACTTTAGAGTTTTTGGATGCAAAGTATTCATACTGAATATGAAAGATAACTTACATAAAATTTCACTCAAATCCTATAAAGGAATATTTTTAGGTTATCCTATTACTTCCAAGGCATATAGAGTTTTTAACAAAAATTATTGTACTATTGAGAAAATAGTACGTGTTAAATTTGATGAAATTGACCCTTTTGTTTTCAAACAACCTCAACCAACATCCTCAGATGTTATTTCAAAAACTGATTTTCGACCTATGTTGCAAAATAATTATTATAAGGAAACACCACAAGAAATTGTTTTTGAAGTTATTACTCAGGAAGATTTTCTACCTTATATTGAAGAACAAATTTCTCAAAACCCAATGAATCATTTGTTTCTTAGGAATCATCCTAGTGATAGTATCATTGGTGATGTTGATCAACCTATTATTACTAAAAGTTATTTAAGAAATAAAATTGAACATCCATCTTTCCTTTCCCAATTAAAAGATAAGAATCTTGATAAGTTTTTAGGTGATAAGGATTAGATCAAGGTTGTGCAAGATAAGCTAAATGAATTCTCGAGGAATAAAGTTTGGAGCTTAGTTGAACGACCTAAAGAAACTTCTATAATTTGTGTAAAATAGATTTTTAGGAACAAATATAATGAAAATGTCATTATTATTATAAATAAAGAAAGACTTGTTGCTAAGGTTATAATCAACAAGAAGGTATAGAGTATAAAGAAACCTATGCACTCGTATCTAGGTTTAAATTTATTCATATTATACTAGACTTTACATTATTCTTTAATTTCAAACTTTTTTAAATGGATGTGAAGTGTGCTTTCCTTAACAAATATGTTCAGGAGGAAGTTTATGTTGAACAACCCCCTGGTTTTGAAAATAAAAAACATCCTAAATATGTTTATAAACTTACCAAAGTTTTATATGGACTTAAATAATCCCCTGGATCCAGGTATGATAGATTAACAAGATTTTTGTTGCAAAACAACTTTGTTAAGGGAGCTATGAATCCAACTCTTTTTATAAAATAAGTTAACAAAAATATTGTGGTTGTTCAAATTTATTTTGATGACATTATATTCAGATCAACTAAATAATCTTTAACAGATTCCTTTGTATATATTATGAAATCTAAGTTTGAAATGAGCATGATGGGTGAGTTAGCATACTTTTTAGGTTTTAAAATCTCACAAAAATCATAAGGAACTTATATATCTCAACATAAGTATATAAAATATCTTCTTAAAAAGTTTGGATATGACATACTAAAAGTATTAGTACTTATATAGGTACCTCAAATACTCCTGATCTTGATGAGGTTGGGCAACCAGTTGATCAAAAAACTTTTAGAGTTATGATAGAAAGTCTACTTTACTTAATAGCTAGTCATCCTGACTTAATGTTTTTAGTATGATTGTGTGAAAGATATCAAGCTAATTCGAAGGAATCTCATCTAAAAGTAGTAAAATGAATTTTTTTATCTTAAGGGAACTATAGATTTGGGACTTTTATATTCTTCTGGAATTTTTTTAACAAGTTTTTTAGATGCTGACTTTGGTGGTTTTATAATGGATAGAAAAAGCACATTCAGAACATGTCATTTCTTAGAAGATTCCTTAGTTTCTTGGTCATGTAAGAAACAATACTTGGTAGCACTTTCCACTTCTAAATCCAAATATGTAGCAGCTAGAAGTTTTTGTGCTCAAGTATTATGGATGCAACACACACTCACCTGCTATGGAATGATTTTTACTAAAACTCAAATACTATGTGATAATACTAGTACCATTTCTCTAAGTAAGAACTACGCACATCACTCCCATGAAAAACACATAGATATTAAGCATCACTTTCTTAGGGATCACACACTTAAAGGGGATATCATTTTATAATTTATCAAAATACAAGATCAACTTACTGATATTTTTACAAAACCTTTACCTTCAGATAGATTTGAATATATTAAATAGAATCTATTAATAATGAATGTAAAGTGATCTTTCATATCTACTTCTTTTTTACCCATATCTTTACATTAAGTTACTTCTCTTCATAGGGGGAGTACATATGTATGTTGTTTTTCAAAACTTTTAGTTTTTTAAAAATGTTAGTTTTCTTAAAATTTTATTAATGAAGTACCATAATCATATTTCATTAAAAAAATCAGATTTAGTATTTTCAAAAGAATTTTCAGACTTAGAAAATATTAAAAAAAATTCAGACTCAACTTAAAAAAAAATTGGATTCATAAAATTTTTCATAATAAGATTTTATTTATGAAATATTGTATTTAGTTCCAAAAAAATATTTTAAGTTTTATTCTAAAAACTTTTTAATTTATTTTTATAATAAAACCATCATATTAAATATTTTAAAACTATTATAATCTAATTATTTTACAAAATTCAATAAGAACTTGTTATTCGTATCGATGACACTTTCCAAACTCTAAAAGGTATTCTTATTATATTTCAAAAAAAATACACTATTTCATTACAATTGTTTTATATTTTTTATTGCAATACTTTACTTTATTTTGTATTTTTAATTTTTTTCTTAAAATTTTTCCAAAGTTGTATTCAGTATCAATATGATAAAATTCTTTGAAAATCTCAAGAGTTCAAAATTCTTTAAATATTTCTTCAAATCGTTCTCAATCATTAGATCAGATAGGGTTTAATCTCATCTATTTGATTTGATTTGGAATTTGAACTGACACACCCATTTCCTATATAAAGGGGACCCCTATGTCCTACATCGGTTTTCCAAATCTTTTACTCTGAGTTTCTATTGCTTTTAAAATCTCTCAAACTAAAAGTTATCTTCCAATTATTTGGATTCATCCTCAGTATCAATACGATGGATTTTGTTGAAGATTATAATTATTGGTTTGTTTTTCTTGAATGGTTAATAGAAAGATATTTATTTGATAAATATGATTCTTCTTTGAAAATTATTATTAAGTTTCAAGGATGGGAATCACATTGTGTTGAAAGTTTAGAGAAAGGTGTTGATATTTTCTACCTAGACCTAGTTAGAATTTTTTATTCTTCTGTTAAATTCTTAAAGGGAGATAGAATTGAGAATTTTTCTTTTGACGTGAATGAAAAAATATACAAATTATATTTTACAAAAGATGAAAATTTTATTTGATTACCCTCAGAATGATATGCTTTATGTCCTTCTCATAGGCTTTCAGATGATCTTGGTACTTTTAATAAAAAGAAAGGAGAAGATTCTCATTTTGATCACTATGAAAAATATCAGAAGGTGACTCATCTGATTTCAAATAATCGAGTGATATCCCTTTGGATGTAAGGGTTTCTTATTCTAAGAAAAGGATATCGAGACACACTTATGGTGTCTGATGTTTTCATATTGGACTACTTAGTAAATTTGAGGAAGATCATTCTTATCGGATTCATTTTTCTCACTGTCATAAACATAAAGTCCAGATCCATTAAATCAAAAATCATCATGTTTCCAATTTTGTTAAGTAAGTTGATAGTTGAATGCATGAAGATGCATAAGCTTCTAATTAAATCAAGTTTGGAGAAATTGAAGACTTTGTACCTCAATGATGATATATTGAAAAGAATGAGATTTGGTTTTGATGAAGAATCAAAGATGTTTATTGATATATTTGGTGGTGTTGCTTCATAAGTAGAACCCTAAAAGAAACCTAACAAGGGTAATCAGGATAAGAAAAGTAAAGTAGAGTCTTCCCAACCTCAAAAAGAAAATAAACAAAAGGAAGTGTCAAATGAAGTAAGGGATGAGTGGATAAAGAAGAAGTATGAGAGGAAATAAGGGTATCCAGTTATTGGTATTGATCCAGTAGAGACCTTGGCCATAAAAATTCATATTGTCAATACTCTTCAAGAATAAAGTTAGAAGAAGAAGTAGAAGAAGAAGTCAAAAGGAGCTCTTTTATGTGAAAATTTTCTGAAAGGAGTGGAAATTTTTTCAGGAAATGTGGCTCTGATTCTACCTTCCTCTCAAACCAAACCACCAAATCTAGATAACATATTATACTTCCAAGAAACCTTAGTTGTTAATGTTGATGTTTCCTCTATCATGGAAAAGGGAAAGGATAAAGTGGTTGATGAAGAATTGGTACCAGCCATAGTTCAAGAAAAACCATTGGAATCAGTACCTAAAGGGAAAGCATATTTAAGAATAGAAGAACAGAACCATGAGGAGTTTCTTAAATTAATGGAAGAAAATGATACAAGAATTGATATTCTAGACTAATTGGGAGAAGGATTTCAAGAAGAAATTAAATACAAAGAATATTTTTTTGAAGAAGAAGTGTATGATGAAGATGAATAGGATGAAGAAGAAGAATGAAATAAAATTTAGGAAGTTGATAGAGATTATGAGGATGAAGACGAAGATGAAGATGAAGAAGATGATGAAAATGAAAATGCTGATAAAAAAGAAAATCAATTTTATGAGTTTTATTTAAAATCAGTAGAAGCATATTCATCGGATTTTCCTTCCAAGATAGACCAAAAAGAAAAATCTAAAAGTTTTAAGAAGCAAAAATCATCATCAAAGGAAGAAGCTGAATTTTCATCCAAGAAAGATGATAAAGATCAAAACTCAAAGATGGGAGGTAATAAAGCTGAAAATGATTATGAGGAGATCATTGAAATATCTGATGGAAAGGAAGTTGGAGATAAAGTTGAGAAATCAATATCAAAGAAAGTTGATAAAGGGAAAGAAAAAGCAGTTGAAACTGAAACCAGTCATCCTCAACTCCCTGAAATTGAAAGAGAGGAATCAGATTCAGTGAATATGATTACAGTTCAAGGAATTGATTATATCATTTAGGTTTTAAAGAGACTTGAAGGAAAAATTATGTAATTTCCAAGACTTGAAGACAGGGTAGAATTGATTCATGAAAATCAAATCAAAAAATTAAAATCAATCAAATTTTTAACAGAAAGGTTGATTTGGAATGAGGTTAACCTCAAAGTTTTAAAAAGTTCCCAAGCTCACAAAAAGGCATGCAATAAGGTTGTGAAATGTCCTCATAATATTGATGTCGATGTTAAACTACTTTATGAGAGTCTTGAAGACATGAATAAACTTATGAATGAATTTGTTGAAGCCTTCAATCAGTTATCCAGAGATACAAAAGTCAAGGTAAAATTCATGGAACAATTCAAAGATTCAACTGACAACTAGAACCAATAAGTGAAAGAGTTAAATGGGAAGATAAAATATTTTCAAATGGATTTGACAAGAATGAAACATTATAAGGTTGAAATCATTTATTTGAAAAATTAGAATGAATGATTGTTTGAAATACTTCATATTCAAGAAGAGAAAAATTGGTCTTAAGATGAAATTATAGCAAAGATCGAGGAGGATAGAAAATATTTCAAGAAGATGAAGATGGTTGTGAAGTCCTTGATGAATAAAGATTAAAATCTTTTTCCTTTTGAACTCTTGTTGTAATTTTTTTTGAAAACATGTTTGTGAATGAATGAATTCTTCATCCCATTACGATTTTTTTGAATGTTTTCTAATTTTTACTGGATGAATATTATTTTATTTTTGTGATGATTAGTTAGTTCATTATATTGTTTCGTATTGTTGTTTTTCAAACTCTTTTTAGGAAACTCAAGATTTTTCCCCATTCATTTTGAAAATCATAAAGGGGGGTAAATTATTCAAAGGGGGGTAAAAAAATTATAAGGGAGAATTCTATAGAAAGGGGAGAATTATTTTAAGAGTAGAATATTTAATTACGGGGGAGAATACTATCCTTAGGGGAAGATTTTATCCTAAGGGGGAGTTAGTCGTATTCATCATAATATTCAGATGAGTTATAATCTTAGGGGGAGTTAAGGATCATTTTTTAATTATGAATATGAAGTAATTAAAAGATAATGGACTGTAAGTTTTTCAAAGTTATTTTCTATTTTATGTTTTGTAATTTGTGATTTCCAAAAAGGGAGAGATTATTGAGTTAAAAGTTTTACTTATGAATTTTTCATTCCTTTAGTTTTGGAAATCACAAACTCATTCTTAAATACTTGATTACCAAATTTTTATGTCCAAATTGTTTTAGAATGTTTTTATAGAAAAAATATAATTTTACGATACTTAGAAATAGTTTTAAAGTATTCATGAATATAAACTTACACTCTTCATTACAATTATCGTACGAAGTTTGGATCTGATAATCATCAAATTCACCTTTATCATATCAGATTTAAGACTTCATGTCTTGTCTTCATACTGACAAAGTCTTTATAATTGTACTAATTCCATAACCAATAAACATCGGATTCACGCTCATAAAATTATTGTAATTACATTTGTAAGGAAGTCTATCGAACTGACAAAGTTGAAATTCTGAATACAGAAAAGTAATTTCTATCGTAATGGAACATCTTTTACACTATGATGATGTAAAACCAATATGACGTCGGACATTCAGTTATGCCATGGAGTTATGAGCTATCAAGTGTAAAGTGTCCAAGTCGTTGTGATAAACTCAGAGAAAATATGACCATTAGGAAAGAAATATGACCATTAGGAGTTCACCTATAAATACCAGGACATTTGAAGAGTTTGAATCTGCTAATCGATTTCATTTGCAATTTCTAATTGTACATGAGCTCTGAAGATTACAAAGCATAAACATATTGTTCTTAGTCTTTTGTAATTGTTTTAGAGTTTTTTCTTCTTAAGGGAACCTTTTCAGTTTTTACCCTTGAGAATACTTTTGTGTTGTAATCATGCGTTCGATCTGTGATTATGATTGAGGGCTTGCGGGGATAGCAAGACAAAGAATCTGACCATCATATTGATTAAGGGCTCATGGGGATAGTGAGACATAGAATTTGATCCATCTAATCGAGGGCTATCGATGATAGGTAGACAGAGAATCCGATATTCGTATCGAGTGCTTTTCTTGCTGAGAAAATACATATTTTCTTTTAAGTATAAAACAAGGGATAACCACCTTACTCTTAAGGTTAAAAGCGATCTATTATTTTTAAATAGTTATAAGTCATTATTATATTGTTGCTATTGTTTTATTTGTTTCTTACATGTCTTTTATTCTATTGTGCTTATATGAATTAGTTTTATCGTACCAATTCTAAATACGATAAACAATCTGAACTATTAATCGAATCTTCTATGAATCTGATACACTCTGATATAATCGTAACTATTCTGATTATGATCTGTTTACCTTGATCTAATATAATCATATGTGATTATGATTCTTTAACTCTGATATATTGAAATCATTCTGATTACGATACTTTGGTAATTGGATTGAGGGCTAAGTCTGAATCCAATATTTTTACTTAAAGAAGTTTTGTGAATTTGTTTAGTTTAATTCTTTTTAAACTAAAAGTTTTTTAAACTAAATTTTACCCCCTCTTGTAATAGATCCATATATAATACATTTTTTTATCTTAATATCAATATAACTCATATTGATATCCAACAGACCTAAAAGTCTATAATCTGTGAATGATCTTCCCCATAGTAGTGCGTGAAAGAGAAGAAGGGCAGTGATCCTTGGGTGGGAAGTGATCTTAACCCATAAAAAATTGTAAGATAGTGAGTCTAGGCATAGAGTGATCACAACCTCATGTATCCACCAAATTAGTGAAGTAGTGGATTTTAGTGCATTGATACATTGTTGATTGCATGCTTCTTAAATGTAGCCCAGTGCAGGTGAATTAAGTAAAAATCCACGCATGCCTTTCATGTTTATTTATTGTTTTCATTTGGGAGTTTAGTGAGGTTGTGTGCGAACATAAAATAATTTGGTATAACACAATTCCTATCTAAATGGGAACAAGTTCCATGAAGATAAATCAGTAAAGAGGTATAAAATATTTTAAATTGGCTGCACCCTGATTCACTCCCCCCAGAGTGCCTTGGGGACCTAACATCCATGAACCACCAGTATAAACTTTTCTCAACCGATATATACCAATAGTTCCTAGGAACTTTTAGTATACCCCTATCTCGACATGGATAGCACCAATGATTTACCAACCCGTACCTATGATTTTAAACCATTGGTATAGCCCAACTTTCGAGTAGTGTGCTTGTGGTTGTCTATACCATGTCATGGTGCTCTTGTATAATGGTATGCATAACATTCGGTCAAATCTCCTAATGTGGTTATCATATTACTTCATCTGTTGACACTGCATTAAGTGATGGGTAGACAATTTATTAATTATTAAAGGAGTTCAGTGAAAATCTAGAAAAATTGGTTGCCCACTTAGGATCAACTCAAACGAGTTGGACTTCAGCTTGCTTCTGCTTGTTGTTTATGTCTTAATGTTGAGGAAAATATACAGCATGTTTTCCTCTCATGCATATTTTCCAAGGAGATATGGGAGTACATTGGTTCGTTGTTTGGACTTCATCTTGACACATGTGTGCTGCTGGATTTTTTCCTGAGTTCTTTGTGCAATGCCGATTATAGTATGTAGGTTCATAACCTGCTGTTAGCAGCTGTCGCGGCTGCTTTTGCTGCTATATGGAGAGCCCAAAACTTGCCGCTCTTTGATGCAAAGCACAACAATATGAAACAGGGCATGCTTGTTGTTCATCGAGAGGTTTATGTTGCTGCTATTGTTCAAACAGACAGCATGCATAATACCTTGCAAGACTTAAACATTCTTTGCCTCTTGGGTGTGTCGGGTCGGCCAAGAACACCAAAAATAGTCAAATATATCTGATGGATGCCACCAATCAGTCCCTGGCTCAAAGTTAACATTGATGGGGCAGCCTCTGGCACACTGGGACCATCTGGTTGTGGAGGTGTCTTTCGAACTTACTGTGGCTTTGTGAAGGGGTGTTTCTACCATTATACTGGTGTTGGGGTTGCTTATGAAGTTGAACTATGGGCAATTATACATGCGGTTGGATATGTTGTTCGTTATAACTGGACCTTTTTATGGATGAAATCTGACTCTGAAACTGCGGTGCAGGCTCTAAGAACAAGAACTCACAATGTTCCTTGGCGCCTGTTACCTCATTGGATTGAATGCCTTGATAAAGCAGCCCGACTTAATTTGGTGGTATCCCATGCTTACAGGGAGGCTAATCATGTGGATGATGTTCTGTCAAAGAGAGCCATTATGGACATGACTACGATGTGGTCTTTCACTGCCCCTTTTTATTATGATCCAATGTTGGAGGCTGACATGTGTGGCAAAATTCATTCACGTATTTGTAATAACCCCTTATAACGCTTGACTCTTATCCTTTATATATATATATATATATTCTCTTTAGGACCGGTTTCCACCGGTTCTTAGATTTTCTGGTAAATGAGTTCAGTAATTGGATTAACCAATGAGATGGAGGCCAAATGATTTAGTCCTTTCATAATGTATGAAATGCTATCACCCCAAGAGGCTCCTTTATTCAACAAAGGAGGTTTATAAAATAGAAATTCATGGACCTCATTTGAGACATGAAAGTTCATTCTCTATTGGTCAAAGCTCTCTCTGATTCTCTTCTCTACATTTGCCTTTGAGGATGAGGAGCTAACACACTATTGTGGAGAAGAGGTACCATTGAAGTGTTCAACAATTCCAGTGGTCAGTGGATATCATCAGAGGTAGGTGCTTGTTTGTTGCTACTAAGGGAACTCAATCAAACTCATTGCTAGTGAAAATCGAGAGCATGAGTAAGTGTGTTTGTTTCAAAATATTTACACTCGATCGGTCGATAATAAACTTCATTAAATCATTCACTCAAAAAATTCCTCAGTCATGTATTGTTGATTCCAACAAACTCTTGATTCATGTCACATCAATTTTGACAAATACGTGAACCTTTTTGGCCTCGACAATGAGTGATAACCATATTCGAGTTTTGAAAAAACAAACGAGTTAGAGTCTGGGTATTCTAAATTTCTAAGATACTTGACTGTTACCGGTCTCAACTAATTGGGTCAGGTTGTGACATCCCGAATCTGGATTCCACTCAACAGGTGCCCCGTATCCGATTGGCTACATGCCTCAAGCGCATTTTCTCAAACGTCAGAGGCTGTCGACTAGCAACGAGGGCCTAGGGTGTGATAATGGAGAAACTATACCCTCATTGGCAAAGTGTAACACAGTAGAATAATAATATACAATAACAGAAGTAGTAAACAACATATAACTGAAATAAACAGTTAAAGGTTAATAAGATAAATAACCAAACATCGTTCAATACAAAAGATGATGCATCATGTCACATGTTCTAGGAAAGCATCCAAACAAGGTACACTATAAGAATTCACAATATAAGTTCCAAAAGCAAAAGAAACAAATGAAACTAAGAAGCATCGCAAGCCACGACTCGGTCTCATGTTATCCTGCTCTTAAACAACATCTCAAGTACCTGTAGAAGGGCGCTTGCCCTTATCGACACCTGAAACAATATAATCTGTTTGAGTCCAAAAGCATGACCCAAACAAGGTGTGAGAAATAAATCCCAGTAGGCAACCAGCAAAGATTTGTGCCTATCTGTCAGTGAGTATATGCAACAGGTAGTGTACAAAAAGGAAAAGCAGTAAACTATGAAGTATTCAAAAGTAAACAGTCTCACAAGTCTCGTTTCCCATTTTCATTCATTATGTTCAGTTAAACCATTCAATTACATTGAATTACATAAGTCTCGAGATCTGGCCTAAGCCTGTCAATCCCCCATATAAAGGATACTCAACAGATACCTCAGAAGGCTATCTGAACAAATAAAGTGAATACCGAATCTAAGCTTGTGCTTTAGCTTGACAGATGTGTCATAAGTCATTTTATTTCAATATTCAACTCAACATCTTGCCCACAGACATAGCAAAAACCCTGCCCGCAGGCATAACTAAATCCTTACCCTCAGGCCTAACGAATCCTCACCCGTAGACATAACAAATCATCACCCATAGGCATAACAAATCATCGCCCATAGGCATAACAAATCAATCGGAGTCAAGCCCGATATATCAGCATTTCAGCATAATAAACAACACATGAAAATTACATTGTTATATGGTTAACATATAACAACTCACGTGGGTATCATACATATCAAGCAACAAGTAAATTAAACCATCACGAGGCTTAAACGATAATTGGCATATCATGGGGCAAAAGGACAATCATTAATCTCAAACCCATTAATCAAATCAATTACAATTCACCACAATTGTAAATTCATTATAAATTTAATTCGTACTTAACAACCCAATAAGGGAAAACAAGGCATGTCTCATAGGCAACCTCGACCAAATGACCATAAACGGTCATTCCAAGGGAACACACTCACGAGGTGACACTTAATCAAACCAACAGGCTCAAACATGCTTAAATTAATTTATTTCATGACCTAATCATCATTAGGCAACAACAAGGATCAATTCCCATTCAAGGTTACACCCTAGATATGGGCGAACGACAATACGACACATATAAACAACTCGACATTAAGCGAAATGTATAAAACCACCTACATCGTCGTAGTAAGACTCTCCTCGTTCAGCGTTAAGCTTTGATTCGATCTAGAATGAAGTAAATCTACAAACAACAATAAACGCTCAACTGTAAATAACTAGACCGATAGAAGAAATCAGGAGGAAAAACTCAAGAGGAATCGAGAGCTCACCGATCGGGTTCAAACGCAATTGATGGCGAAGGAATCGTGGTTCAGATGATCAACCGAGAAGAAAAACGGCTCTCGGCGTTGCTGTTCACGAACCCGGACGAGCCCCTGTCCGTTTTCACAAAAACGACGCTACTACCCGATTTAATCAATAAAAAATAAGTACACGACGCGTACTTGAGACTACACGCCGTGTCCGTACAAATTCTGACCCGACCATTACGTGGGCGTGTACAAGGATTACATGGCATGTAGCCTTTCATACACGGCGTGTACCTATAAGTACACGACATGTAGTTCCCAATCATGTCGTGTAATAGGCCTGCACCCAACCCCTCGACCTTTTCCCCCATTATCTAATTATTTTATTTATCCAATAAAAAAAAATGTCAATTCTTGCTTTTTTGTTTTTTGGAAGGATGCTATGGGAGGTCAATCTAGAGTCAAAAACCTGAAAATGAAAAGTGTTTAGGGTGAGTTTAGGTGTCTTCGTCTGCCAACGTACGACCTTCCTGGTTAGTTGATATAAAAAAATTGTTTAAAATGATATTTTAATATAAAAAAAGTAAATATTTTTATTTATTATTGTCACATAAACAGGTCACCCAATTTTTTTTTGGCTCAAACAAAATATCTTTGAGATTTAAAATGCAGACGGGTCACCCAAATTCGTTGGAGCGTGATCCAGACACGGAGGCCCCCGACCCACGTACAGAGAGCCTCGCCGCACCCCACCCCACCCCCACCCGTTTCATGCTGCCGTGTGAGGGGGTGAGAGAGCGAGGTAGCCATGCCGGAGGAGACGACGTGGATCGACTACGTGATGGAGGCGGCGTCGGGGCCGCACTTCTCGGGGCTACGCCTTGGCGGCGGAGATGGCGTACGTACCGCCGCTGCCTCATCCCCCTCCCCTCGCTCATGCACAGTTACCGCATCTCCGTCCTTTTCTGCACTGTTGAAGTCTACCACCCCCAGACAGCCGTTCGTCATCGGTAACTTTTGTTCTCCGGATCCGATTTTGCATTCTAGACGAGTATAACCGCGGTCGCGAAGTTTCATCTTCCTTCGTTTGTTTGCCTCCGTACGCACCCCTGCATTTCATCTCCTGAATTTCATCGTGTTTTAGCAAATGTGATTTGTGAATTCGGGTAGGAGTTTCGGGAGGCACGGCCTCGGGTAAGACGACCGTGTGTGATATGATCATTCAACAGCTTCATGATCATCGGGTCGTGCTCGTCAATCAGGTTTGTTGAATCTTATTATATGCCAATTTTTTATTCAAATAACTGTTTAGCTTCACAAATTGGCCCAATTTATTTACATCCTATGCGTGTGTATTTTTCTGAAGTGTTCGTGAAGTCACTTGGCTGATCATGTTGGGCAGATTGTAATCTGTATTCTCCAGTTTTTGTCTTGTGTAATTTCATTCTTTATCATTTTCTTTATCTATAAATTCAAACAAGATGACGCCCCTAGGTGAATAAATAGAGGGAAAATCACGATTTTATGTTTCTTTCAATCACTCCACTGCTTTCCCAACACCTCACAGACCGCCCCTTTTCTTTGTTAACAAACTTCCCATGATTATTCTCTAGGATTCCTTTTACCGTGGTTTGACGGCTGAAGAATCAGAACGCGTTCATGAATATAATTTTGATCATCCTGGTAATCAGATTTTTTCTCTCACTGTAATAGATATCATGTTTTCAAATTTATGATAAGGGAGTCAACCCCCCCCCCCCCCCATTTTTTTGGGGACCAAATTTTGCAACATCTTGCTTAATTGGATCATTTTGAGTTGTCTGTTAAATATTTAGCCATCTTTGCAGATGCTTTTGACACTGACCAGCTATTGAATTGTGCTGAGAAGCTTAAGTGTGGGAAATCTTTCCATGTTCCAATTTATGATTTCAAAAATCACCGTCGGTGTTCCGAAAGTTTTCGACAGGTAACCAATTTGCTTTTAAATGTCCAGAATTTTTCAGCACTCTTAGAGGTTTGTAGATAAATCTTGCACCATCACCACCGTATGACACGATGGGGAGTTTTTTGTGATGATCGAATGTTTTTATGAAACAACATGGACATCTTTCTTTTCATAGGTTAATTGATCATCATGTCTTCTCCAAAGATCGTCCAATATTATTTTATGTTTAGACATGTAACTACGTTGGACCAGATGGACCAATTGGATTAGTTGCTCTTTGTTATTTCTATTTTCTTCTATAATAGAATTTTCTTGATATAAAATTTACGGTATTTCCATTTATGCATATCAATTTTTACTGTTTCATTTCCTTGTGTACCGTACCAAGGTTCTACTCCATTCATCAGACTGAGAAGGTATACTATAGAGTTTATTAAATCATTATTAGTTGCAATGATGTTGGTCATTCTCTTTTCTTCTCAAACTCGTCACTAGTTGTACCAAGTCAACTATATATAGTGCAATAGACAAACACCTCTCGCATCTCATAACCATATCTATTTTTACTTCCCATAATCGAATTTGTTAGTCTAGGGGTGTAACCACCCTTTGCCCCTTTAACCCCTTTAACCCCCTTCCCATGATGCACATTAGTCTTCAAAGGTTTTTCCACCAAGTTTTGGGAAGTTACAGGATCAGATCTTGTGATTCTTCTCTCTCATAAAGCAAATGAGAAAAAAAATTACATTACTTAATAAATAAAGCTTTACAAAAATGTATTTCTCCACATCTCTCTCTCTCTCTTTCTCACATGGTGCTCTCAAGACTCAGTCTCAGATGTAGGATCTTCCTAGATCGTTTTTTTGATGTTTCAAAAAGACTCTCAAGGCCTCATATATATTTTTTTGTATAGGAAACCCCACGTAGACATGCTTACTCGACATAACCCCCCTCCGAAAGTGGCATTGGATCCCAGGATTCCGATGCACCTGACTGGGTAAAACCCGAGTGCCAAACCTCACCCCGAATTGCCGTGATGTTAAATCACCAGGGTGTAATTACGATCCAAATAGACAATCAGTGGGAATCAAGCCCCCGTTGCGTCACAACAAACATGCAGCCCTAACCACTGGGCCACCTCTAGAGGGGCCAAGGCTTCCTTATACCGACAAGGAGAAAGATGTACATTTTGAAAAACCCCACCAAGATCACGAGGAGTAGTGAACAAAAACACTCTGCCTCTGAGGGAGTACACCGGCTGAAGGATCCTTGATTGTATCGAGATGATACCCGAATACAGAAGGTGTGCTAGCACCTTTGTCGAGAACTATGAACAACACTTCAGGAAGAATAGAACTTCAAGAACTTTGCATGAAACTAATGATCACAAATCCGTCGAACGAATGCGATCAACAAACACACCAACACTCAACAGAAGAGATCATATCTCTTATATAGCCGAAGCCCGACGCTTCTCCTTTATAACGCATCTTTTGCGTTATTGATGTTTAGTGTTGCATTCATTAGACACTTCAATGAATGAGCAAAGCCTAATGAACCAACCCCTTGGTTCATATTTAATATAATATATAAATATTATATATATATATATATATATATATATATTACACATGCATCATATGCATGTATTCACCATACATCGCATGCATGGATTTTATGTGCAATTCCAACTATCTCCCACTTCCAATAAAATCCATAAGGACTTAATGTTAGGACTGTGAGTGCGAGTGAGTAAGAGGAAGTCGTAACAATTGAATATACTGAATTGATTGCTGTACAAAACCAACAGAAAAGAGGAATCATAGTAGGAAGGGGAGAAGGATACGATGAAGGAGAGAATTCGTCCGGAGAAGATCACCTTGCCAAGGACTAATCTGAACCTCCCAAGTTCGACCCCATTTGCTACCAAGCAGAAAGCTAAAACGAATCGTGCCCCCTTCCCTCAGCCATCTCCCTTATTTATTTACTCAACAACTACCCACAATTGCCCAACTTACTAATTAAGGAAAAGTACAAGACTGCCCCCAGCACATGCCCATGCATGAGCAGCCCCACCGGCCCCACACCTAACAATGACAGCCCCTTAACATCCTTAGGGGCGTTCATTCAAGAAGTTTAGTGCTATTGCAAGCCACCGACACATCTGTAAAAGTCGAACTCTTAAACTGCCACATTTGCCAGTATATGTGTTGAATTCTGGTTCACTTAGATCTTCACTAGTTTCAGCGGTTTTTGATTCATTGCCTTGTGTATTCAGTGACAGTGAATGGTGGTTTGCTTTGTTTGATAATGATACATTGAGTTTTTGCTGAAGTTCAAAACTCTTTGACTATCACAATGAACCCTGTATTCATTCTGTCAAATCCAAGCTCCCAGAGAAGCCATTTTAACCATAATTTGCTGCAGAGAGAGCGAAAGCCATTTTGACCCTTTCATGAGGAATTGACGAAGAACATAATGACGAAGAATTTCTCTAAAAATTGTGCTTAATAATATTGCATAATGGTTTGTACAAAGTTGATTTTGGGTATTTATAACTAATCCTGCAACTAAGAAAACCAAACTATTAGATTTAGGAAATAACTTAGCCAAAGGGAATAAAAACTAAGAAAATAGAAGCTGCATAAGAAGGGGAAATGCTTAGTGAGAGAGGAATAATCTGGTCAAAGGGGTATAAAAACTAAGATAATGAAACTATATAAACAGAGGTTGTTGCTGAACCCGGATTAGGTTATCTTTCCTACGACTGATTCGGAAATGATGGGGCCAATCTCCGCAGCAACGATTTATTTTGTTTTAGCTGTGGATAAACCAACACACTTCTGCAACCTTGATTAACAAGATACAACTCTTGCAAAGTTGTAGATGAAACCTGATGTGGACTTCTTGCTGTCAGAATCTCTGGTCATATCTACGTCTTTATAGCCCTCCAAGAGTGGATCAACCTCCTCGTAGCACAAACATAAATTTGATCCACCTTTATGATATTTCAAAATTGGCTCGACTGCATCCCAATATTACATCTTAGAATTAGAGAGAAATCAACTCAGCGTCACCACTGCATGGACAATGTCTGGTCTTGTACATGTCATAGTGCGCATCAAACTTCCAATTGTCGAGGAGTATGGCATCATCCCCATTTTCTCAATTTCTTTCTTGGATGAAGAAATTCTTGTTTAACTTCAAATATTTTGGTAGAGAAATGCTCATTGATTTGGCGCCATCCATATTGAATTGTTCTAGTAGACGTTAACATACTTATCTTGAGATAACCATAACCCCTCCTGTTCCTGTCGTAGATGATTTACTTCACCAAGCTTTGCTGAGCTGCTTCCAAGTCTTTCATATCAAAATACTTAGATAATTGAAAGACTTGGACAACTCTTCCTTCAGTTGATTGGTCTTTTTTGCATCATTCTCTACAATCAATACGTCATCGACATTGAGCAAGTCAGCAACGAAGTTACCATCCCGAAACTTTTGGAAGTAGACATAATGGTCTGTTTGTGTCCTCTTGTAGCCATGATTCACCATGAACAAGTCAAACTTCTTGTACAACCGTCTGAAAACCTGCTTTAGATCACACAAACTCCTTTTCAATTTGCATACTAGACTTTCTTGCCC
Organism: Viscum album; assembly: GCA_963277665.1. Taxonomy (NCBI): domain Eukaryota; kingdom Viridiplantae; phylum Streptophyta; class Magnoliopsida; order Santalales; family Viscaceae; genus Viscum; species Viscum album. The sequence goes on along the minus strand of OY728125.1, from coordinate 126,785,855 downwards.
TGAAATCCTGAATCCTTTTGGTTGCTTCATGCAGATTTCCTTTGTGAGGTCGCCATGAAGAAATGTTATCTTCATATCCATATGCTCAAGTTCTAGGCTCAAGCTATACATCAATTCGAAAATGACTCGAATTAAAGTCTTTTTCGCTACTGCTGAAAAAATCTCATCAATGCCAACTCTTTTCTTTTGAAGGAATCCTTTGAACACTAATGAAGTTTTGTGTTTGATCTTCTTTCCACTGTCATCATTCTTGAGTCTGAACATTCGTTTGTTTGTTAGTGTCTTCTTACCTTTAGGTTATTCCAGTAAATCATACGTCTGATTCTTCATCAATGACTCAATTTCATCATCCATTGTATGTACCCACTTGAGTTTGTTGGGATGAGATACAACTTCCTTATAACTTTTTGGATCCCCCCTCGTTAGTCAATTACATTTACTTTGATTTTGAATATTTTGTTGATGAAATCCTTCCTCGTGTAGATCTTCGAACTTGAGAACTGCTAGGTTCAAGAATACATCATCGCCCGACTCCTATGATGGTTTTACAACTTCCGGCGGAAATGATTGAGTCTTCCCCTATTCAATATCCTCCTTTACTGTTTTTGATTTGTTGTTGATGAGTTTGCTTGCTTTGTCTTCATTGACAAATTGTGTTGGTACAGGTCTTGCATTAGGAATTGATTTATCATCATTTTCTTTGCGAGACATTCTAGGATTTTGAATGTCTTGATCGTCTGATTTTCTTGGAATACAACATCTTTGCTTTTGATCACCTAATTCTCTTTTGGGCCCCACAACTTGTATTCGAAATCATACTTGTATTCGAAATCATTGTCCCCGTATATCTGACGGCGATGCTTCCTATCCACCACTGGCAGGAGCTGATTTCAGTGCACCACTGGAAGGAGTCACGGCCTTCACACCCCCATAGCCGGATTTGTTAGTCTAGGGGTGCAATTACCCCTGCCCCTTACTGGATGTGTCGATTGTCCAGTCAATGTGTATATCACAGCTTATGTTTTGCTGATCTGTAGATGTTTGTTTTATGTTATGCATTTTTTGTCTTGGCTTTGTCTACATATATGTAGGCTTTGGCAATGTGGTTAATTGTAGCACGCATCATCATTTTTCAAAAAAAAAAAAAAAACATGGTATCAGTGCCTAGGTTTCTCAATATGAAATGTTTTTTTTTCTTCAATAGTAGCATAATGTTATCTGCAAATGTACTCCATGCTCGGTTTAGTTTGATAAAAATGTTTTTGAAGTAAATGAAACTGAAAGTGAAAGTGACAATTTAAGTGAAATATGAATTATTTTATAATTTCTCTTTGATATTTTAAACGGACGGAAGTGAAAATAGAATTAATTGAAACACTGTTTAAGGATACAATGATAAAAAAAAAATGTTTCCATGGAAGTGAGGTCATTTCTATTGCCCTCATGAAGGAATTCAATTCCACTTATTTCAATGAAATCCATTTTCAATTCCACTTCCGCGGTCTGATTTCCCATGCATCTCACAGGTCCCAGAGTTTCCAATCCTAGTGCATTCTATCATTATTGTTATTTTGCCCTCTTTCTATTGCATGCTGTTGCCTTCCCTCCTGAGGTTTGCCCGCGGCACTCAGAGATGCTTCTGTGTTACTGCCCCAACATCCATCCATGCCCACTTCTCCTCCCTCCACTTCTCATTGCTGCCCTTTACACCCCCCCGCCCCCGCACTGGATTTTTCATTTCAAAGGGACTCAAATGAATACTTGATCTTGCATCTGAGCTCGTGCATTTGCGGAGTGAGAAGCCATTGTTCTGTTCTGTCATAGAATGCAGTCTAAGCCAAACTGCTTACCATGTTGTGCCCAGTAATAATTATTCATTTTCAAACCAATACTAGAAATAACTGGTGAAAAAGATATATTCAGCTGGTACCTAGAGTTTTCCAGCTGCTGCATTTGTTCCCTTATTAATTGTTTTTGTCAGCAAAATCCTAATTACTTTGTGAGGTGATTTCTTTTCTCGGCGAAAGGTGCATTGGTTTCATTTCATTTTTGTTAGGAATGTTGACCGGTGGGGCAGTTGTGTGTGGCAGGGTAGTTTGCTGCTGAGATGGGGGTAGGTTCCGGGCACAGCGGAAGCGTGCGAAAGGCGGTGCCTAACTTTGATTTTTGCCATGATCGATGATCAATCTGAGATTTACACAACGATAAACGTCGTGATCTACGAAATTGAATAAAAAAATATAGGCAAGGGAAATCACGCCGGAACTGGAGGGAGGATCATCACATATTATTTATAATTAATTTAATTAATTAAAGAATTACCTTGATGAAATTTTTTCTTCATGAATCTGACAACAGATCTGCGCTGTTGTGTCGTTGCTTTGTAGGAATCAAGTGCAGATTCCCTCTAGCGGTGATCCATACGCGTTTCACGAATCTCCAGACGTCGTTGAAGGAATCTCCAGGTGCTAGCACGACAGATCCTTGCGTTTGCGTCGTCCGTCTTTGATCGTTACGAGAATTGTTTCCAAAGCGTTCTCGTTGGTCTGGTGGAGAAAAATTGCCCTTTGTTCTTGAGAGTGATCTTGGAGAAGAGAGATCTCTAGGGTTTGAGAGAATTCTCCAATTCGGTTGTGCACAACCCAAATAAATGAATCGTTCTCTTGAGAAAATAACATAATTGGGTTTGTATATCACTAGGGTTAAAATGAAATAATTAAACAAATGCCCTTAATTATTTATTTAATTCCAGCGAAAACCCCATCTCAAATAATAATAATACTATTATTATTTTTCGACATGCGCTTAACTAACGAATTAAAATTCAATATTATTTAATAAAATAATATTCAATATTTATTATTTCTCACTGGACCAGTAAACTCGGTCCGCCATTTCTCTACAATATTTATCGAGTATTGAATAATGACTTTATTTATTAAATAAATACCACTGCATTATTCGCCAATAAATAAATAAATATTATATTCACTAAATAACAAATAAATATTTATTAAATATTCCACTCACATTATATTCTTTCGAATAACTGGTGACGGAATATATGCGATCAAGGTTGCATCAACTTCCGTTAAAGAACAGAAGTGACAAATCATTTCTCGCATTATTCATTAATGCAATATTAATCGTGACGCACCCAACGTATTCTGCCTCGCTACGAACATATGTTGTTATAGTTTTTGTCAATACATCAAAGTACGCGACTCATAATATTCATTAATAATAATCTTAAAGTCTAAGGATCAATACACACGTTCGCAAATAGAAATATCCAATGACACATAGACACGTGGATTTCCTACCGGCGAGTCTCGTTCTCATAATATCCCATTGGATATTACCAAGAGCGTACACCGTGAGAAGGTGCCTCTTATGAGTCTCCACCCTTGATTGTCTGTATCATTTGTCTCTCAAATGATATCATCCTGCTATAGAATATTTATTCAAGAATAGTGTTGTAGCACTTTCGGGTTCTCATCATAACGGAGAACTGCTATGACTTTTTAATGCGACAGCTACTCAGGACACATTATCACATACAATGTTACGCATAAGAACAATTATGATGTGATAAGTTGTTTATTAATATTCAAAACCACGAATACAAGTTATCATAAAGTACATAGAAGTTGGTTCTAGGGTACCAACTCCAACAGTGTTGTCTTTTATTAGTTGTTGTGTTGGTAGTGGCATGTAGGGGTTTGTTAGGAAGTGGTTGTGGCTATTAAATAGAGGGTATTGATTGGTGTGTGGGGGGGATTTCATTTTTGTTAGGAAGTGGTCTTCTCCTGGAGTAACCTCTTCCTCCATCTCCTTCGTTTTATTCTTCCCCTTTCCATAACTCTCAAGAAGTCTCTCTATCGTTGTTGCTATCAATACAGATTACAGTTTGTTCCTTCTAAACACTATCGTGCTACCATTGTCAGGCAAGATTCCTAACAATTCGGTGCTTTCATTGAGAGCTTGGACGCTGCATTCTTAGACGCTGCATTCTTGGACGAATTCCAGGGAACCAATCGTGGAAAGGCGATCACAGAGAGGACTCGTGGCTGGTGGTAACAATTTGAAGATCGCTGGGAAGAAAAAACAACAACAGGTTCTCTCGCCGGTCGTTTGGAGGAATTCGTGCGGTTTGGTTGATCTTTGAAGGAAAGTGGTTCTTGACATGCTCAAGAAAGAGATTCTTGAGGTCCGCTGTTACTGCTAGTGCAACTTCGCTGGCAGGAGACGATTGCTTGGGAACCGCGTGTGTTGTTGGAAGTCGTTGAAGTGGTTGGAGCAAGTGTGTGCTGCTGTTCTCTGGAAATCAAAATAAAAAGAGAGAGAGAAGAAACCGAATAGAGAGGAGTCGGTGGCTGGTGGTTTTTGTTGGAGGAAGCCGCCCGAAATGGAGATCGGCGTAGCTATAGGAACTCCTGTTGCGGAGACGGCGCTGGAATGGTTCTGGCAAGCGCAGACGGCTGAGATGCAGAAGCTACAAGCACCTCTGAAAGTTCTTTCTAAGCTACAAGCCGCTGACCGTGAAGACGTGAGGCAGCGCCGTGAGGATCTTCTGTTCACGTGGACACAGACAAGGGAACTTGCTGAGCTGTTTGTACAACAACGAAATTCAGGTTCTTCGGAATTTATAGCTGCGGAAGAAATAAGGCCAAGCGAAGCTCCAATTACACTTGATTTTCGAGATATGGAGGAGATCACTTCACCTCCTACGAGGATCGCCGTTCTTGGCTCAGCTCAAGGGGTGAGGAAAGTTGTAAGGAGAAGGGCATGCTAGCACTGGGAGTTCGTTGTGTGGCGAGTGAAGGAAGCGATTTCCACAGCCTTTGTAGTGGAAGTTAAGCTAATAAATTTCACAGGCCAACTGAGCAAGTGATGGAGCCTGATTTTTCTCTAATTCTTTTGATGGGTCTTAGTGTGGTGGCGTTGCAGCGGGCAACGGAAACTTGTTCAAGCAACATTGCTTTTTTTTCTCAGGCCATGCGTGCTCGAGTAGCGCAACCAATGGATGTTGAGATTGGGGAAAATGGCAACAGCAGGGATGTGGTTGTGGGACCAATTGCTTTTGTAGTGGAGTTAGCCTCTTTACATGGTGCGGATAGCAGGCCGCTGCCAAAGCTGCCACCAGGGGTTGCAAATAACTTTGTCTGTGAGGCTGAAAGGTTTAACCATGTCGGTGATACATGGGCTGCTGGGGACCGGAAAGGAGTGGAAGAACCACTGCACCGGAAGACGCTTCATCGTGGCAAAGGGCGGAGCCGTGTTTAGAGGTCCACCTTGGGGACAAGGTGGCTTTTAGGGAGGGTGAAAATTGTTAGGAATGTGGACTGGTGGGGCTGCCGTGTGTGGCAGGGTAGTTTGCTGCTGGGATGGGGGGCAGTGTTGTCATTTATTAGTCGTGTTAGTAGTGGCAGGTAGGGGTTTGTTAGGAAGTGGTTGTGGCTATTAAATTGGGGGTATTGATTGCTTGGGGTTGGGGTGGGGGGCAGGATTTCATTTTTGGCTATTTCGGCTGAGCAGCTATTGGGTCGTCGGCCTTGGGAGGTCTTGCCAGTGCTTTGGAGAGTGGTCTTCTCCTGGAGTAACTTCTTCCTCCATCTCCTCCGTTTTATTCTTCCCCTTTCCATGTTGCAACTCTCAAGAAGTCTCTATTGTCGCTGCTATCAATACAGATTGCAGTTTGTTCCTTCTAAACACTACCATGCTACCCTTGTTAGGCAAGATTCCTAACAAATTTTAGGAAGATTGTTCTTCTAGTTGGTCCTGATTTTGTTTGTACCAACTTGATTTTTGTTTTTTGCAATTCCCTGACACAATTTTCACTTGGATGGGATCTTTGTAATATTATTTCCTAATACTAACATAATCTTTTTTCAGGTAAATGCATCTGATGTAATTATATTGGAGGGAATTCTGATTTTCCACGACCCTCGTGTCCGCAACTTGATGGATATGAAGATTTTTGTTGATACAGGTTTTTTACACATGCGTTAAATTTTTGAAGTTGCTACTTATCATGTTTTCCAGTACCAAATTGGGAGTTCAGAGCTGTTTTACATCAATAATCTTTCAATGATAAATTGTTGTTTAAAATTATTGAGCATGAAGGGCTTTCCATTTGTACGATTTCACACACAAACTTAAAATGTAGTTATAGCTGGATAAACAGGTAATTTGAAGAGGAGAGCTATGCAGTTGCTTGCCATGGGTTATTTTGTCAGTTTTTTTATTATTTAAATGGTATTTTGAAAGTTTTTCTGATAGAATGGAATGTCCCTGGAACCTGGGGAAAAAATGCTAAAATATGGACTTGTAAGAAGTTGCTGCACATGATTTCCATTTTCAATTGGTATGTATTGATTCAATGAAAAATGTAGGATGAAACCACGATGAGAGGTGGGACAATTTATTTATTGATAGACAAACAAGATACATCATAAAAGAAAACCGATTTGGGACTCTAATATATGACTCCGGGCCAAGGCCCAAACGGACTGGGTCCAACAAAAAAGTTTGAGATGATACACATAGTATGTGTTGATGAGGATCATGGATCTTCTAGAATATGTTACTGTAATCAATAATTTATATGATAGGGCAGTTAGCAGTCAGCGTGATGTGTGGCTGAAATTTATTTATGTTTCTCTATGATCCAATTTTGCTGCAATTAATTTATAAATATTTTTATCAAGCTTTTGAAGTTTTAGGATTTTGCGGTTGAGTGGTGGAAAATTCTGCTGTCCATGAGAGTAGTTTTCATTTGGGCACACTCCCAAGCAAAACCGTGGAAGTAGTTGACACTAGGTAGGAGAATGGTAAATTCCATATGCCTTCAGAAGACTAAATGGATGAGAAAGAAAAGCAAGGGTTTAGAAAATTCAGGTTTTAAGCTGTGGTATTCTGATAAAATAAGATTTATAAATGGGAGTGGATATTATATTTGGCAACTGCTGGAAAACTCAGGTTGTATGAATTATAAGACAAGGGTTGGCGATGGGATTATAGCTTTAAAATTAGCAGTGGATATACTTTGAATGGGGTTAGTGTGGATGCACCTCATGCTGGCTTGGGGAAGAACTGAATGTAGTTTTTTTTAAGGTTTTAGAATGTTTATTTTAGAAAATATCTCAACACATTAATATCTTTCTAGGAGGAGATCAGCATGTTGGGAAGGAGGTTAGAGTATGCTATGGTTCGTTGATTGTTTGGCTTAGGAAAGCTAAGGTCAAGGCTGTCGTAGACTTTTCAATGGCTTATGTTCTCACATTAGCCACGACTTGTTTCAACTAAAACGAAATAATAGAAAATCCTTTACGTATAAAAGTGGAAACACTTTCTCTACAATTGATTACTTTTTAACAAGGATAATGAGAAATTTTGTACCAACTAGGAGAGAGCGCAGTTAATCAACTTTTACTATTGATTTTAGATGTATGCATCTAGATGAGAGGCATTTTCAAGGTAAAAACCCAAGGCTTAGATGATGGCTGCCTAAGAAAAACAATGTTGGGAGGTGCAAGATGTTACGACTCATGTACCGACAATCCCACAGGAACAGACTTCTTAGTATATATGAAGACAAAAGCAGAAGCAGAATTATAGAGGATGAGAGAAGAAGAAGACTTGAGAGACGTATCTGCACTCCCGTTTAAGCCTAACGGCTGAAGTCCCAACCAATGGACGGATCCTCTCAACAGAATCCCCCCCACCCCCTGCCATTCTCTCCGATCTTCCCTATTTGATAGCCATGCTTCCCTAGTTCATTCCCTAGAATATTCCTTAGTTTGTTAGGCTAATATCTGACTACAGTTGTGTGTGATATATTATTTTCCAGCTATGATATATTCTTTGCCAATTGTGTGTTTCGTCCTGGTCTTTATCACTTGCGCACCCTTGAAATTCAGTATTGTCCTCAAGACTGAGAAGAAACTGATTGGGCTGCACCCTTTCCGCATATACTCGCCAAGCAATCTCCCCGATTGTCCTCCCTGTTTTATAATCCTGTAGAAGTTCTGCTAGTGTGTCTAACTGTGTCTGCTTGCTAAAATACAATTCTGCTTGGCTGTTCCAGCTTCCCGAGTCCCTTGAGTCGAATGCAGATAAGTGAGTGAGTGATATTTGATCACTGACAATGGCAGTCGTGGCAGCCGCATTTGCCTCCTAGGTTGCCGTCCACGACTGTACTTCCTTGGTGTTGAGGCCATCTAAATTGGGGTCGGAGTCCTTGGTAACTCAGGATGTCCGGTCGTCGCCCAGCTGTAGGCTCTTCTGTAGGCTGTACATCCAAGCAACCGTGTGCTTTCCAGTGCCAAAGGCGGGGCGATGATCCTCCGTCATGAACGCTGGACATGGCGGTGGGTCAATACGCCCTGTAACGACCCAAAGTTTCATTAATGGAAATCCCACTCGATCTAATTAAACGTCTCTTTATGTAAAATGTTTATATAAAATGTCAACTTCTATTCAGAATGGGTTTTGCTGGTTATTTCTAGTTGGTCATGGAAATGCCGCGGGGGGGTATGGCGACACGAGTGCCAGGGAGTAGAAGAGCAGCGAAAGTAGTACTACAATAGACGTAGTGGCTGTACCAGCTTCATTGATAGTAATCTTTTATTGCATGATCCCGTTCCCCTTGGGGAGGCGAATAGGAGAGCTAGCAAGGTGTATCATCTCATCTCTTTCAATGTCTCCAAGTCCTCTTTCCGATCCGACCAAGAAGCCTATTGAATACCCTGCAACTGGGTCAAGTGCTTTTCATTTGTTTGCCTCCGACACTAAAGGGATGCCCCCTGGTCCTGCCCTTCGACTAAGAAGCAGAGGCCCCCGAAAGTGGACTCCACCAAGAAAGTCTGTACCACTCAAGGAGGACTTGGAGTGCATTCATTCCGGTTGCTGCTACTTCGGAAGATTGAGAATGGTATCGACTTGCTCCACCTTCCTCGAATTCCTTTATTGATGGCCCAGCATTGCAATAACTCATTGTATCCAGTATTGGCTGGGAGGCGAGCAGAGGATGAATTTTATCGGAACCCTGATTGAGGCTTCTCGTTAGCTTAGCCGGCCAGTAGAACAAGCATTTTGATACGGATGCCGGTGGGCTCGGAAAAAGAGAAATCTGGGGCCTCCATTGGTTGACTTGCTCCCATGGCCTCCCCTACCGGTTTCTAGCGCTTGGCTGGGCCAGCATGACATGACTTGGATCTGAGAGTTTAGGTGCATGGGCTTCCATGGCCATTAGAGGCACGAGATTGAGATGAATAGCCAGCACCAGATGAAATTTCTTTGAGGATAGCTCCCCTCTTCCACTCGGGAAAGCTGCAGTCCTTCCTGACCTTTCATGGGATGAGACTGCCCCACTCTCTTGATTGCTGTCTGGCTTTGTTGCTTTCTTCTAGCTGGAAAGAGTGCTGGAAGAGCCCTCCCCGTCTGAAGAGAAGAGATCCCTACTCTCGCTTTGTTAATTGGCCTTTTGTGCCTGTTATGATCTCTCTTCGTCTTTGACTTCGTCCGTCCTATTCATATATCAAGATCGGGGGATCAATAATCCAGTACTCATGTTCAATCCTTGTCTCTTTCCGTGTGTGCCTGCTTTCTTGAAGGGATAAGGGAGATCCTTCGAATCAACCTTCCTTCTGTTTTTCATTGTCTTTTTCTCTCCATTCCGCTTCTCTGCCTCTGGTTGAGTGGCATTCTTCTCCTTGCTGAGCTTGCCGAGTAGTCCCATCTATGGCTAATTAGGCTATTCAATAAAGCCTTCTCGGTTCCGGGTTTTATTGTTCCAAGCCTTCCTATCCGGATGCCTTTCTCTCGAATCAATATCCATAGCAGTAGCTAGTCTAGCTGGTCGGGGAGAGAAATGCCGACGAGCTACCCTCCTCTGAGACCCCCTGCCTGAAGATACTGCTCTTGAGGACCCTACCTCCGGATAAGAGGAATTCGAATAGCCGCGGCGATTGCTCCCGATTCCACTCCCGCTGCAACACTGCAAATGAGTTAGGAGTGAAGGAGGCTTTCCCGACGATTCGAATAGAGCAATTGAGCAACTCACCCTCCCTCTCAGCCATGGTCAATCTGACTCTCCCCTCCCTCAGATTCAGATAAAGGGTCAACGTCGACTTGAATAGGAACTGGCCCTTTCTCATGTTGGGAAATCGATGAATCAAATAGATGTATGCCACTATTCCGTCTTTCTCAGCCCAACCCTTCGCGTTATCGCTTCAGTAATCGCAGTCGATCGGACATCTATCCATTACGAAAACTCGTTCTGGCGGCATCTCCGATTCGGTCATCCGGCTAGCGGCGGGGCCATCATATTACGAACGGACGAACTATGCTCTCCTATCCGGAACCGTGGGTCTTTTCGAAGTGCAGTTCGCGACCGGGGGATCGAAAGAAGACCGCTGGGAAGGAAGAGGTTTTAGCAGTTTTGCAATCGGATATAGAGTGGGTAGGAAGCGTCAGCAGAGCTCTTTCCTTCGCTGAGCGAATGCTATCATGTAGGTACTCGAGCAATAGCTGCTTCAGGCGCTCGACCGGTGCATCGAATTGATGAACCTGCTGAACCGAACATGGGGGAGACGAGACCGGACCGTCCTGCATTCAATAAGACCCTCTTTCCAATACGTCGTTTTTGGTTGGCACCGTATTGATCGTTATTACATAAAAAAGATGACTGCCCCTTATGTTAGAGGGGGATTACCGCCTTTTCGATAAAGCGGGTAAGGATATGGGAATGCCCCCACCCACGGCAAGGAGCTTCCTGAAGGTCCCTTCGGTTCGCTGTCCGGGGAGGAATGGGATAGAGAGAGGAGCATAGAACCAAAATCTCCTCTGTTCGTAGTTACCGAATGAAGGAGGAGGAGACTTCAGAGTCAATCTGTCTCCCCTATCAAACCAGGGTCGCTACCGCTCCACCTTGTATTCCTGATCGACCGGCAGGGAGAAGTCGCGCATTTCAGATAGGAGATATTCAAAGAGTATTGAAGACGGATCTTTTGATCCTATCTCTATTCATTCCTTACCCTAATGTAAGAGATTCCATTCCTTAGTCGATCCGCATCAATAGACGATTGGCAGCGGAGCACTGATTCCCAATAAAGGCCGGATGCGCTCGAAGAATGAATTTCTGCTTTTCACTCCTGGTTCGGTTCCGGAACCAGAGGCTAACAATGGCTAAAAGAGGGAATAGGGGTGGAACGAATGGTTAGGTAGCAGGTGAGGCCCAGTTGCTCCTCTGGTCTAATACCTCCCTCCTCCCATCCTCCGTTTGTTCCTTGACGGCCGTAGCTTCTTGCTCCTACGCTGCTTCCGTCGCTCTATTTGCTGTGGTATCTCTCTCAGTTGGTTAGCTAGTGTCATTGGCCTTCGGCTCGGCTTCTGCCGTCGCTAGAGTAGCCCCCGTTATTGACACGGCTTCTGGCTCTTCGGGCCGGCTACATGGAATTGGCTTGCTAAGTCGGAGTTGTTAATTGGTTCCAGTAAGCCGCTAAACATAGCATGAATCATTCAACTTCCACCGCTTGCGTCTTTCACTATCATCACCGTTCTGAAGCATGAATTCATATCGATAGGATATATTTCATTCCATATCTCCTTCTGGCTGGCAACCGACCAATCTTTCTCTCTAGAGGGGCCCAAAAGATACAAATACGCTCCTGAGGAGTATTCCTGGGAAATTGACTCCTTCCTTTCCAACCGGATTCATGAGTGAAGGAAAAGATCAGATGGAAAGGACTCTCCTTCCTTCTCTCCCATCTGCTCGGCTACTGATATCTGCTCTACAGCGAGTGATGAAGCTTCGAGTATCCATTCCATCTATAAGGTTCCAGGAAAGAGGGATAGACTAGATGTGATATGGAGCAAGGGGATGCCTCCCTCCATCCATAGTTGATAAGTCCCTGAGGGAGGGGGACAAGGTGACTAAGGAATCAAAAATCAGGGTATATAGATTTCTTCATCGAAGAAGGCGCCAACTCCTGAATGGGCGGTTTGGTCGGATAAAGGTTTGCCTAACCCATTTCAGTTCATTTCGATGAAATCGACCCCACCCCCTGTTCTTAGACGGAAGCCTGGGAGTAGAAAGCTCGAAAGCTAGTCTCCGCCTCTGTATCTTTCTTTTCTCATCTCGGCGAGCTTTGCCCCTTATAAATGAGAGAGGTCATGATAACAGTTGACGAGTGAGGCGAGGGGCTTATTCCTCTCAATCGACGAGGGCTTGAGTCCCCTATGGCCAGTACAATGCGCTAGCAGCATCTTCTATAAAGAAAGCTGTCCTTGGGGACTCCGTCTCGTCTTTAGGGACTATATTCATTCCTTAGTCAATCCGTCATCAGCTTTTTGCGTATAATAATCGCTGAACGTACGGCTTGTGGTACCGCTTATGGTACTGCTTGCGGTACGGACTGCTCTTCCTGCTGTTAACAGCGCTTTCCTTTTCTCTTTTGAAGGTTTCAGGCCTAGCTTGACGCGGCAGTAGGGACTGCTTTTCTTGCTGTTGCGGGCTGGGTGTCATGCTTTTAGCTGAGGGCTTTCCTTGCTTGGCGCTTTCCTGACTGCTTTCCGACCGTTCTCTTCCCGAAGTCAGACTACTACCGAGCTCCGCACCAGGGCTCAACCCATGCCTCAAGGAAACAATAGCCCCACAACCCAAAGGCTTTCCGAGAGATCCGAGAGACATGGTTCAACTAATGGTGCACTATCCTTCTCCCAAACATTTCTCAGCGAAACCACTGAGTACAACTTATGAAACGGAAACTACGAACAAGATCTTAGAGCTGTCTCCATCATCCACAGCTCCGGGATTCATGTGCAGTTTTTTATGCTGGAGTCATGAATCGCCTCTTGAAACCATTCTTCAACCATACCAGACTCATTCTGTCTACGTCTAATGAGCCTAGCCTAACGGTTCTAGGGCGAATTCCGTCTATTGCTCCTTACCCTATAGGTTATAGAGACTCTTCCCAGTGCCAAGAACTAGGATCAGAAGGAAAGTCTCAACCCTTTGGTACGAAAGTAGGCTATGATTCCCAGAGAGAAAGAAATGGTTTGATATAAAGGCTTGACACCTAGTTATCTTTATTGAAGTCGGCCTTACTCGGGCTAAGTTCAAGCAAAGATCAGTCCTTTAAGCTAAAAGCTTAAGTGATCAACTAGAACACCTTCCCCAATGAAACTTCTTTCCCCGGAGCAGCAACTGAAAGAGAAAAGACCGGGTATGCCTGAAAACCTGAAACGGATTCGTGAACAACAGATAAGAGATATACCCCAGATACCATTTGAACCAGAGCTGAACCATGGAATTACCCGAGAGTGATTTCACTCCAGAAGACCTCGAGTCACTGGCTGCCTTTAGAGCAGACTAAGAATCAGGTACGGAAGGAAGTGAAGGTGAAGCAGGCTTGCTTTAAGGGCTAGGCTTTCTCTCTTCTTTGGCTTGACAATATGACAGAGATGGGCCCTTGAGCCTGGGCTTTCTTCTTTAAAGCCTTGAGCCGGGTATGAACTCGATTGTTGGTCGGATCTTGCTGGGTATTCCCACTTTGCTTGGATGGCGCCTTTCGCCTTTGATTAGGACTTTTCCGCATTTCATCTCAAAGAGGATCTAAGCTAAACAATGCTTTTCTCTTCCTAAACCCAAAGAGTAAGAGTAAAGCATTCCAATTTCAGGGCTTAGCTTAGGCCCCTTCCTAATCTAATGCCATGCCCAACCAATGCCGAATCCAAGACCTGGTTCACGCTTGAAAGCCAGAGCTAGTCTTCTTCCCACTGACCGCTACTAATAAGATAAGACGAACCACTACCAGTAGTCCTTCTTCCGGGGTTCAATAGCTGCTGATTCTGTAACAGCTTGTTCTGTCATAGCTTCTTCAACTCAACCTCCCCCAGGGAAGTCAGTAAGGTAGCAGGAAGAGATCTACTAGGCCTTGAGTCGGGTTTGAACTCCTCTCCATCAGTGAACTGCCACACTATTAGAAGAGTACTGGCCATTCTGTACTCTACTCTAATAGTCTCCAAAGACTGCTATCATCTCTATCACTATATATAAGAGTACCCGTTTGCCTGCCACACTATTAGAAGAGTACTGGTCTCTGCGTTCAAGGTCTATCTCTCAGAAAGAGATGGAAATGGTAACTGGCCGGCTCCGGTAATGAATACACAACAACTGGGTCGATGGAGCCATACCTGGTGCCTTCGATTTTATCCGGACTTTGGGCTTATAATTGACTCCCATCCGGTTGTTTCCCTCGGTCTTGGTTCATTCGGTAGACTCCCTAGGTGCAGCTGCACCCATATCCGGTATAAAGCACTTAAGGAGAACTACGCGACATAGGCCGGGTTACTAAGCGCTGGTTTTTTCCCAAGAGTCTGTCACCATCGCACACCTTACCCTTAGGTCTTATGCGGCTGTTTTAAGGGGTTATGTAACAAATCGCTAGTGCTATGTTCATGTACATTATTTTTGTATATAATAATGAATATAATGTCTTGTCATTATTGATACATTGTAAATAGTTTTTAAAGTACAAATAGTGTTTTTAGTTATTATTTAATTAAGAATTCTATTTTATTAAATTAAGGGATTTTTGAATTAAATAATATTTTAATAAAATATTATTATTATTATTAAATTAATTTTTATTAAATATAAGTGATCTTATAATTTTATGAATGCAATTGTAATTTTTATTAAGGTTTGAAATCCATTTTTGTCAAAACCCATGAATTTTCGATAAATGTCGGTTTTTATTTTAAAAGTGAAAATTAACATATTTAGAAAATTATTTAGATAAAATAAATGTTATTTCTGGAATCAGGACGTCGAAATTATCCAACGGTGAATTTTTCATAATTTTCTGAAACAGTCAAATTTTTGGGTAAAAATTAAATATCGTTTAAATATATAATGTGTTTTATGACATTATAATGACCTAATAGTGATGTAATAAAATATTATAAGCTTTATGTTCGGCCAATATATGTTTTACCATTAAAATAATGTGATTTTGGGTTTGTTTGACTTATTTTACAAAGCATTAATGAACTCCTCAAGACTTATTAAACATCTTGTCTTTTTAAATTATTTTCCATGGGAGTGTGACTCACCTCCACATAAGCAACCCCATTATTTTAAGAAGTTCGGACTTTGGCCTTATAAAATATTGTTTTCCTCTCCCCTTTGCCAAAAACCATGGGCAAAAATCATAAGCTGATTTGTGGTTTGGATTAGTTTAAGGTAAGGGGTCCCAAACCTAAATAATAAAGAATACCTTTCCTATATAAACCCACCCAAGCTCCCACTTCCTCATCACTCAAAGCCTTTGGAGTTCGTCCAACCTCTGCCCTACTCTCTCTAGAATCCTCCCAAGGTGCCCCAAGCTCCCAAGAAGCCTCTCTCAAGCCTTTGGAAGCACACTTCCAAGGGTTTTTCTTCCTTTCACTTTTTTGTCCAATTTTCTTAATATCGTTATGCCCTTTTAATTTCAATTATAAATGCTGGGGTATGGTTTCACACCTCCCCCATACTGCCCTCTTATTGTTTGAATGATGAGAGACCCTTTTCTCTCTCATTAAATGCCTCCCATGTACACCTGTTACTATGCCGAAATTTCGAAAGGAACTTCTCTCTCATTTACATTCAAGCAATACTTTTGTATCATGAATCTAAATTCCATTACAATTGTTGGGACATGTATCTATATGACCCCCTTACTGTCCATTTCATATAGATATGATGAGACACCCCTTTCTCTCTCATCAACCATTTGTATGAATTCTTATATCACGCCGTTATGTTGCCGAAATTGCACCAATTTTCTAAGCCAATGCCATTGTGTAGTGAATATCATGCCCATTTCTCCATCAAGGGTATTCACCTTCATGCACATTTACTTATTAATTATAAAGTTTCATTCCACATTCTTTGTCATGGAATAAATGATTATGTTTTATGAATCCATGTTTTATGATCCATGTGACACACTTATGCATGAAATGAAATGTTTAAGAAGGGTGCGCCCTTATAGCGCTCCAATGCATTGGGTAAAGTATAGTATCATGATACGTCATGTGCAATGAGTGTTGACTCATGCTAATTCAAGTGCAACGGGGGTTTATTCGTGCTTCATGTGCAATGAGGATTTACTCATGCTTCATGTGCAATGGGCCTTGGCTCATGCTAATTCCATGTTAAGTGTTGTTGCCACATTTCCATGTTATGATTATCATGCTTTATCATGCATTTATGTCCATGTTTCTCTTGTGCTCTATTGATATGCCTATTGTCTAACATGTATTGTACTCCTCATGTATTCCATGTTTATTCCTTTACTGGGCTTTTTATAACTCACCCTTTTCTTATGCATGTTCTCAGGTTATCCTATGCAATGCTAAGTACGAGGGAATGTAGTGGTCATGTAAAGGAAGTTTTCAATAAAGATGTTGTATTTCATGTTTTAAGTTGTTATGTAATGATCCTAAGCCCCAAAGACACTAGACCTCTCGATCTTCCATGTCGTATCAAGTGAATAGTTTATGTAATAAATCATGTTTAAGTTTGTAATAAAAGCAGGGTTGTCATACGCCCCCTCTGCCTGGAGACTGGTGTTGGAGTGGTCCCGCCTTGTGGACCATGTCCATCGAACACCCGCAACGCAACTCATTGAATAGCGAGCAAGGCATCAGGAGTACCGTAAGACGCAGCTGCTCTCCTGATGGTTCCACCTTTCTTTTTCAGCTGATGTCGGCTCCAAACGGACGCATATCGAAGTCCTCCATTAGGTCTGTTGGGCACGCATCGTCCTGCAACGACAGGTTCTCCAGTCGTTGCACTAAGCGGAGCACGGGCTTGCCGAAGGCCTCTGAATCTGTCGGAAAGGAAACCACTGTCAGACATGCTTCATAGTGGATGTGGTCCGCAATAGTTGCCAACACTGCATCTCCACCCGCCGCCGCTGAGCGTGCCTCTTGTTGCGTGGTCGTTAGAGAAAGCAAACACACCTTTTGCGGTACCTTCCTGGTGAAGTCTCGAAACTCGTCTCCCCTGCTACTGCTGTTGCCCGATTGCGAGTTGGTTGCCTCCCTAGCCGGCATTGACCGATCATTTGCCGTCCATCCCGCCGGCCGACCGAACAAAGTTGCTTTACGGCGCCGCTGCACCTTCGTGTCGTCAGTCACCTCATACACCTCCTGCTGTGGCACTTGCGGTTCACCAAATTCTTCCGGAGGCGCCTCAGGCATCCCTGTTCCCTGTTGCCTGCAGGGCCCGCACGTCTGTTGGGTGTTGCAGCTCCTCTCGGCGACACACCCATAGTAAAAGCACTTTCCGGAAATCTGCTTCCTCTTGCCGGTGGTGTTCCCAGGTCTGCTCCCACGTGAGCTGGTCTTGCGGCATCTTGAGGAGCGGAGGAAGGACGACAGGTTGGACCAAATGTTAAGACTCATGTACCGACAATCCCACAGGAACCGACTTCTTAGTATATACAAGGACAAAAGCATTTTCAAAATTACAGAGGATGAATTTGGCATGACAGTGCATTGAAGATTAAGTGAAGTGGAAGGACGATGATAGTTGGAGACGAGTTGAAAAATACTGACGTACTCCGTGGATAGACAATCACAACTCTACGATCGGACAATGACACAAAATTCACTTCTATTGAAGCAAAGAACTACTTGGAAAAACATGGTATCAAACACGATGTGTCATCGGTAAGAACTTCGTAACAAAACAGAGTGGGTTGAAGGGAGGGAGTCGCATGGTGAGCAAAACGGCGAAACATCCCAAGTGCGCTCTCTAATCAGTAGAGGCTGACCACATGACCTCAAGTATCGGCTGGGGAGCAATTTGCACTTTAATGGTCCTTTACAATAGAACATCAAAATAAACAACTTAAAAACCATAAGCAGCGAAAACAAGAGAGAACATACACCAATAATTCTAAAATTGAATCTCATAAATGCCCAAATAAAGCATGTATCGAGACAAGATACAGAATACATCCCAAGTATCATGTCATGAACAATACAACTGAAATAAGCAGAAAAATAACATGCAGACAGTCCCTCCACATGACTTTGAAAGAATAGGAAATCTACTCCATGATGTCGTCTGACACTCTCCCTGCTATCGAGGTTCTTTGCCTATATGATCTGTGTTGGAGTATGTGTAACTTCCTGCCCCACTTCCTTTGTAACTTCCTGCCCCACTTTCTTTGTAACTTCCCTTGTAACTTCCTCTTTCCTTTCTATAAATGAAGGCCCTCTCCTCACCTTAAGGAAAAGGGGGGGATTTCTGATTTAACATGGTATCAAAGGGATTTACTCCTGACCCTCCCTCCTGATTTTTTTTCCCTTTAGGGTTTCCCCGTCCGGGGGGCGGCGGCTCCAATCCAAATAGCCGCCGCCCCCCCCCCTCCCTCCGTTGCTCCTGCCGGTCCTCCCTCCCGGCGGCTCTCCTGCCTGGCGCGGCTCCCCGGCGACCCTTCTGCCTGGCGCGGCTCCTGGCTCCCGGCTCCCGGCTCCCCGGCGGCCCTTCTGCCTGGCGCGACTCCCGGCTCCCCGGCGGCCCTCCTGCCTGGCGCGGCTCCCGGCTCCCCGGCGTTCAGGCTCCCCGCGTCGCCCCCTCCCTACCGGCGGATCTCCCCCCGCGCGGCTCTCTCCTCCATCGGTATCTCCCGTCGCGCCGGCGTCGCCCTTTCTCCGTCACACGACGCCCCTCCACTATCTAGCGGCCCTCCGTCCCGGTGCGCCTCCCGCACGCGGCCCTCCGTCAGTGGCCCTCAGGCCCTTTCCATCCCGTGGCACCCGATTCTCGGCGGCCATCCCGTCCCGCGGCGCTCCTCCCGTCCAGCGGCCCTCCTTCCTCTCCCGTCGTCGGCCCTCCGCGCGCCCTCCCGGCCCTTCCTGGATTTTTCGGCCAGATCCGGAGATTTCCGGCCAGATCCGGACAGCTCCGGCCGGCTCCGGCCTGATCCAGGCTACTCCGGCCAGATCCGGCGATTATCCGGCCAGATCCGGTGATTTCCGGCCAGATCCGGACAGCTCCGGCCGAATCCGGCCAGATCCGGCGATATCCGGACTGTTCCGGGAAGATCCGGGCGGATCCCAGATCCGTCCCCACGCATCTCCGCTGCAATCCCGCTGCAATGTCGCCTCCCCAATCTGCTGCTCATCTGCTCCCGACGGCCAGCTGCGCCTGCTCTGTCCGCTGCTCTCCCTCCTTGTCAGCCTCCTCCTGCAAGGCGGCCCTCCCTCCGACTGGATTCATCCGCTCCCTTTTGGCACTTCCTGCGGAATCCCCGCCTCGCCGGCATCTCCCGACATCTTTCCGGCAGCCACATCTCTGTTCGCCGGCCTCCTCCTGCGGATTTCCCGGCGGTTCGATGACCGACACCGCCATTGCGGATTTCCCGGCGCTTCGACGACCGACACCACCATTGCGGATTTCCCGGCGCTTCGACGACTGGCACCGCCATTGCGGATTTCTCGGCACTTTGACGACCGGCCCTCCCGAGCGGATTTCTCGGCGCTTTGACTATCGGCCTGACATTACGGATTTCCCGGCGCTCTGCCGCCCGACCCGTAGTGCGGCCTTTCCCGACGCTCTGACGACCGACCCGCCAGTGTGGATTTCCCGACGCTCTGTTGTCCGACCCCACACTTTTCCGGCGATGACCCATCCTTTTTTTTTTATCAGCGGCATCACATTACAATCTTCAGGGGGAGCAACATCAACAACGATTTTATTATTTCCGTTTCGTCTATTTTTGTCTTGTCTTTGTCATCAAGCTGGGCATGTCCAGCTTGAGGGGGAGTGTTAGCGTTTGTTTTGTTGCTTTCTTTTCATTATGTGTCCAAGCTAGGTACACCTAGCTTGAGGGGGAGTGTTGGAGTATGTGTAACTTCCTGCCCCACTTCCTTTGTAACTTCCTGCCCCACTTTCTTTGTAACTTCCCTTGTAACTTCCTCTTTCCTTTCTATAAATGAAGGCCCTCTCCTCACCTTGAGGGAAGGGGGGGATTTCTGATTTAACAATCTGCGTGTACACGAGGCATAAAGTATGTTCTTTCCAAACACTTGGCATAGAGCATAATTCCGGGCCTAGCACAAGGCCTAGCCATACCCATGACTTACATATCGTCATCTCATGTCTTAGCCCAACCCAACTCTCCCTGCAAGTTATTCAAACTCATGGCATTCACAAAACAGAGTTATGTCATAATATCACAAACACAAGTTCCAAATTCAGCACATTAAACTCATATTTATTTCCCCCCTTTTGTCCCATTCGCATAGCTCAGTCATTTTACTGAAACTCACACATGTACTCAAATTTCATTCTCCTTCCTTATGCTTTAATTCAGAATTTCCACCAAACATATTTCTGATTAAATTCCCATTTTAAACCCTTAGTCTCACGCTTTCTCTTTTAATCTGGAATAACCAAGTATCCCCCCTTACATTGCTCTTTTATAATTATTCAAATCTAATTTCCAGCAAATACAAATCATGTTACAACATAAAACCTTCATTATAAAATCACTATAACCCATCACAATTTTTTCTAACTCATTACCACGAGTTTTACCCAATTGACAACTTATTATCATGAGTTTTACTCAATTTAGAAGTATTTTCATATAAAAAAGTAAACATTCTAACACTTAATCACAAACCAAAAACCCGGCATTCAGAATCCTAACTCTGACCCTCCTTTATTCACTCCATCAAGGATGAAGTGACCGCCAAAGATGCCAAGACGTGCATCGGTATGTAAATTAAAGTAAAGCGGCATAAAGGCCGACTCATCTTTCGATTCATGAAATACATCCACCTGAGATTTTTTGCTTCAAGCATTTGCAACGATGTTCTCTTTCCCCGGGGTATATATCATCTCAAAATCAAATGACCAAAAATATTCAACCCATCTCTGTTGAAAATTCAAATCCCGTTGAGAAAATATATACTCCAAACTCTTATGATTGGTGTATACAACAAACCTCTCACCAAATAAATAATGTCTTCAAACTCTTAAGTGCATACCTCTACTGCAACCAACCTGAGATCAATAATAGGGTATTTCTTTTAGTGTGACCTAAGTTTCCATGAACCATATGTTAAACTTACCCCTCTTGCATCAACACACATCCTAAAATCCCACATTGGTCACACCATAAACCTCATATTGCTTTCTTGGTTTTGGTAGAATGAGAATCGATGTTGGTGTCAACCTCCTCTTTTGGTCTTTGAAGCAGTATCACATCTATCATTCCACCGAAACTTCACCCCTTCTTAGTCAACACCGTCATTGGCACAACTAGACGAGAGAAGTTCTGAATGAATTGATGGTAATAACCAACGAGCCCCATGAAACTCCGACTTTAAAAATCATTCTTGGGGTAGTTATTTACGACGCATGGAGGACAATGACGACAGGGGGGGACATAAATACATAACTACAATAACAAATAATAAATTAAGATTACATATGCATGGATATAAAAGATTATGCCAATAATTCAACCATGTCACTCATAAATTACAAACGCAAACAAATATTAAAATATAAGAATTAAAACATTTACAAAATAAAAAAAAACATAATTAAAACATACCGCATCGCACAAATAATACATTATCGAGCAAATTATTCTGAAGAGAGAAGTGTGTTGTGCAGTCTAATTCACATAGGAAGAGATAAGCGAAAGAAGACTTGCAACAATGCAAGTAGAAGTCACATAGGAAGAGGAGTACAGACAGTCGTTTGTGTGTGATCATCACAACTGTGACGTGTGGTGAAGAAGTCACACCTGTTCTTAACATAGAAGAAGTGCGGGAGCACTATAATTTTGTCAGAAGTCAATCCTTAGAGGGGAAGGATAATCCCCGCCTCAATGGTTCAAGTCAACGGTGCATTTTGTTGGGAGACAATGCTTCTATATTCTTGTATCATGAGTAAGGATATCCCTTGCTCGTTTGTATCCACGATGGTGATTCTAGTGGATCGTATGGTCTCGGGTGTGTTTGGATCGTGCGAATGATTAACTACTTGTTTTGAGTAGCAAATCTTGCACATCGAGTTCCCTTTGTTCATTGCTTTCCTCAGTGTGTGTGTGTAAAGCTGTGAGATCGCTCACTCTAACAAGTGACGGAGGTTGATTTCATAAGAAATCATAAAAGAAAAGAAACGGACTACAGTTCAATGATTCACCCCTCCCCCCTCTTAGTGAACCTCACCGTGCCACTACACTTGTGCCAAATTGCATGCTTTTTACAAATGATATTGCTTCAATATGAAAGTAAAAAAGAACATTAATGTTAAACTAGTGTTTTGGAGGAAAAATTTGGTATTACGAAGTAAACCGGAATTTATGGAATGTGGGTTTAACAAAAATAGGTGATAATTGAAGATCATGTCATATCGGAAGTTGCACAAATTAAATATTTTGGATCCGTCATACTGTAATGATTGAATAGAGAAATATTTGAATTATAGGATTTTGGATGAGCGGATGAAATGGAAAGAACTTCTGGTGTTATTTATGATAATAAAGTTGACTTTAAAGTTTTTTTTTTGCATTGTCATAGGACTAACAGTGCAATGTTGAGGGGCAAAGTGTGAACATAAATATAAACTAAGGGTTATCAAGATGAGGATGTTAGGGTAGATGATTATAAAGACAAAAAAATGATTACAAGAATGAGTATATTTGAGGAAACATAATGGTAGTTTCTATTGGGGAAAACTAATTCAAATTTCATGTAAGATGCCTTAGGTATGTGAGAAGATCGATAAAATCTCTAATCAGGAAAGTGGAGCAATTGAATGAGAATTCAATGGTGATAGTTTATTATATACAGTTCAATGGTGTTTAATACTTGTAGTGTAAGATGCCTTGGGTATGTGAGAAGACTGATAAAATCTCTAATCAGGAAAGTGGAGCAATTGAATGAGAATTCAATGGCGATAGTTTATTATATATGGCTGAATAGTGTTTAATCCTTATAGCTGACCCCGCTTAGTAGGGATTTTTTTTTGTCATTTCAATTGTTGTTGTTCTGGGTTTTAGGAGTGTCGAGTGAGAAGCTAAAAATGAAATCTTTGTTGATATAAAATGCATATTATAATGAATATGTAAACAGCATTTTTTTTGCATTCAAGATGATTAAAATATTTATCATTTTCTCAATGTTCTTGAAGAGGACTATGTGGGAAATTATACTCTATTAGTTTATTTTTGGTTTTTTTGTTTGTGCAGTTTGTGTTTCCTTCAAATGGGAGTGTAATTTACGAAGATTGGTGAACTTTGGTGATGAATAAAATTATTATTTTTTGTTTATGTGGAAATTGATTGTCTTTGTGATGTGAATTATTAAATGATGTGTGAGTCAACAAATTGTAGCTAAGGTTTGGCCATTAGTTGATAGTGGGCTTGGGCTGGCTGAAGGCCAAATGTACATGCTTATTTGAGGGCAAGAGATTTTTGCCTGAAATGGTCTGTCTATGTGCAATGGTGAACTATAGTAGATTTCTAATTTAGCTGAGGTTCTTTGAGTTGCAGTACACTTGATACCTGAATTGAAGGAATTGAGATCACTTGATAGTATTGTTTGCTTTCTTGCCTCGCAAATGCATTTTGGTGATTTACCCCTACCTACCAATAATGAACTTCTCTCATTATATATTTTTTTTTTTTGCAAAAACTTATTTTGTTGGTTGTCTGATTGCCTGTAGATCCTGATGTGAGGCTTGCTCGCAGAATAAGGCGTGACACTGTCGAAAGGGGTAGGGACATAAACTCAGTTCTTGAGCAGGCAAGTATCTTTTTGTGGACCTTTTGATATTGAATTATTATTTTTTATTTGTTGTTTTTTTGGGTGAGTATCTCTGAGGTTTACATAATATTTTTGGTGCTCAATGATAATTTGCAGGATCACCATGATAATTTGTGGTGTTAGCAAAGTGTTGTGCTATTATAATCGGGTTTTGGATTTCTAGTCTTATTTTAGAGTTTTCAGTGTAGCTGGCTTCAGTTAGTTTTGTTTTTGATTTGGGCCTTAATTTCTTTGGAAGCCCTGGAACCCATCACCAATCAGCTTGTTTAGGTTTGAGGATGATATTTTTCTGTTTTTTTAATGCTCTTTTATAATGTTCTTTGAATTTGTGATTTCTTTAAATAACACTGTAAACTCAAACTACTTTGAGCAGCTATGTTGAGTTTTTAAAGTTGTGTCTACTTATAATTAGTTTACTATTAGTAAAATTTAAGTAATCCTTGACGAGTTCTAACCGTGCTGCTTCTGTTGTTTTAGTATAAAAATGACAGTTGAAGTTTGTAAAATGATAAGAGAGGTGGACCGAATACCCAAGGTTTCTCTCTAAGGGAGGCCTTGAGGTTATTTTATAATGAATAATAAAGACCACATCAGACCACAAGTTCGATTTGGGACGCAGACTCCAACACTCCCCCTCAAGTTAGATGTACCTAGCTGGAACATAACAAAAAACATATCAAAGCAAAGAAAAACAAAGCAATCAACAGACATTGCAAACCCCCCCCTCAAGCTGGGACATACCCAACTTGATGACAAAACAAGATGAAACAAAAAGAAGATAAATCATCCGAAGTCGCTGCTCCCCATCAAGAAGTTGATGGATGTGTTGGATTGGTGTAGCCCGATCCGGTTGGGCCGAATGCTTGTGGCCTGTACTGCGCACTAGCCCACAACTTTCGCGGGTCGAGCTCTGCGGTGATCTCGTTGGGGGTTGCAGGGGGCAACGCGACCCTACTCCGGGGGCTGAAGGTCCCCGACCCAAATTTTGGGGAACTGTAGCAAATGTTGACACTGTAGCAGAGTTGACCAACCACCGACAGGGCACTGAAGCGACGCGGACTTCCAGCCGCCATTCACTGTAGTGACGCGGACTTCCAGCCAGCAGCCACTGTAGCACTTTTGACTTGGGTGACCGCCTTTCACTGTAGCGATGCAGACTTTTTTGTGCGGTTGGTGGAACAGTGGATCGTCTTCCTCTATTTGTAGCCCATTTCGGGCTAGGGTTGTGTGTGTGTGATAAATTCCGAGAGATCTTCTGTAAAATTGTGCTTCCGACATATAGTGAAGTTTTGCCTCTCCGTGGACGTAGGGATTATTCCCGAACACGTAAATCCTTGTGTTCTCGTTTTTTTTTTCCTTTTTACTCTTCTTTGAATCGTTGTTTTGTCGCTGCGACTCTCGACGTTTCCGCATTAGGATGATGCAGCTGAAAAAAAAATTGGCTGCTAAGCCGCACAAGCGGTGCCGGTCGACGGAGCGTCGGGAAATCGCACAGGCGGTCCGGTTGTCGGAGGCGCTGGGAATGCCGCACTGACGGTGCCAAATGAGGGAGCGCCGAGAATGCCGCATAGGCGGTGCCGGTCGTCAGAGGTGCCGTGAAAGCCAGAGTGGAGTGGGGCGCTGTTGGAGAGGAGGTCGGAAAAGCTGGACACTGATGAAACCGGTGGGGAGGGCTGCCTTGCAGAGGAGCAGTGAACAGGGGAGATCCAGTCATGACCGATCAGATCTGGCCGAACGGGAGGGAGAGGGGGATGCTAGCGACGGGAGGGCGTGACATGTAGGGACTCATCCTGCAGGAAGGAGTGGCGTGCAGGGAGGGAGTCGGCGCAGGAGCATTGGGCCGCTGCAGAAGGCTGAAGCAGAAGCGGAGGAGCCGCGCAGAGGCGGAGGAGGTGCGGAAGCAGAATAAGCAGCCGATTGACGAGAGGAGGCGCGCAAAGGCGGACGGGATCCGGCCGGATCTGGGAGGGCGGCGCTGCTAGTGCCGTTGTGCGCACAGGGAGAAGCCACTGCGAAGCCGCGCGCATGGATGGAGATGGTCGGAGGTGCCGTCTGGGTGGGATGCTTGTGGGACATGAGGATATGACGTGGCAGATCTGGGGGAGGAAGGCCGTCGGAGCTGGTGCACAGAGAGGGAGCCGACCGCGCGCAGGGATGGAGATTGGGGCATTCATGAGAGGAGGATGACGACGGTGGCGGGGCGTTCGTCGTCGGGCGCACCAGGGAGGGAGGTGGGGCCGGGAAACTGCACAAGGAGGGGGGTCGGGAGTCCGCACAGGGAGGCTGCCACGGGAGGAGAGTGGCCGACGAGGGATGCGCAGGGGGGCACCCGAAAGATGGCAGGGGCGGCGCTGATGGTGGCCAAAGCCCCCCCCCCCCCCCCAACAGGGGGAAAAGGCTGCTGGTTCGAGATACCCTATTCTGATCTAACTGGAAGACAGGTGTGTGCAACCTTTCAAGAAGCAGTTTCTTCAGCAAATTGGGTGTCACAGTTTTGGTTGATGCTGGATCAGGTGTGCTGCCGATTTCAAAAGGGGCTTATAGTTCCGGTGTTGAAGAGACCGAGCTGTGTTTTGGCTGTCCACCTTGGGGACAAGGTGGTTTTTCAAGCAGGAGGTAATGTTAGGAGTGTGTGGGGGGCTGGTTTGCTGTGGGGGCAGATTGGGGCTGTCAAGTCTGTGTGGGGTTGTCTGCGTACAACTGCCAAGTGGGGCAGTGATGTCTTTTGGCTTTTTATTAGTTTGTTAAGGGTTACTCTTCTGCGGCTCACTTCTTCTCTTTCTTTTCTCTTATCTTCCACTGTATCTCGTTCTTCTACATTTTATACTTTAAAGGTATGTGATTCTGTTATTGATTTACAGTAGTACGGTGGGATATTTCTCTCTCTCTCTCTGGCTCCTAACATGGATAGCTAATGCCCACCCATGCCCCAGCAAACCAGCGCATGCCCAGCCAGCCCACTGCCCCGTACAGTCTCACCCATTCTGGCAAGCCTACAAACATACACGGACAGTAGCCATGTGAGAGCACTCAGCCGACACTCTTAACATTCACCCCCACTTAAAAATCACCTTGTCCTCAAGGTGAGGAGGTCCAACACTTTCCTCCTTCATGGTTAGAAGGATCCTCCTCCCAAATGCTGAGTATAATTTCCGCCTCCAGGGTGGTCCACCCACAAGACTTGAGGTGGTAGGGTAGCCCGTTAGTCGTCTTAGGAAGTATGCTGCAAGCTGGTCCAATACTGTTTTTTCGGTGGAAGGGTTTATGGGACATACTGAACCTCGAAAGGAAATAACAGATGGCATCATGGAGGGATTGGAGGTGTAGCCAAGGCGCAAATAGGGAAGCATATCTAGAATAGCCTCTTTTTCTTTGCCTATATACACATGGAAAACTTATACTGATAGTTTTCCATTTCTTTGTGCTACCATTCTTTTATCCTGGTATAGAGGTTCCTCCGTATTCAAAGCAGCCTTTACCACTAAACGGTCATTAGAATTATCATCATCAACAAAACCATAGTTTAGTAGCAAATTTGAATTAGGCTGTGACCCACACCAGTCAGCAATAGCATCCCCAGCTTTATAAGGGCGATCAACCACAAGTTGAATAGCACCATCAATAGCAGCTAACATTGCCCTGCAATTGCTTTTGTACGCTAGCAATGGGGGTCCAAAAGGAGCCAAAGCAAACCTCCGGGCCAAACTGACATTTTGCAGATGCACCACACAAGTATGGACAGCAACAAAAGCTTGTTTAAAAATTTCAAATGGGAAGGCCTCGGTTGGTATATCATATAGGTATTGCTGGAACAGAGATCCTGCCATGAACCAGTCAGTATCAGGCTCATTATATTCTCTTTTAATCCCTTTATCTCTTTCAAGAACTTCAGCCTTAGTGGGGCTGCCTGTCAAGTAAGCCAAATCTGCTTCTGACCATAAAAGGGCCGATTCTACTGCTGCATGACCCCCCCCTCTCTCTGGCGATCAAACTCTCTAATGTATGGGTACCAAAAAGATTTTTTCTCTTGCTTCTTTTCATACATCAGAAATAATGCCAAACAGGCCAACTCTGACAGCTTGTTTGTGGTCAATAGTTCAGCCGTGGCTGAAAATGCAGCATGTAAGCCAAATAAATGTCCCCATGCATCCCAACTGAAGCCAATCATCGCCAAGCTCCACACTTCTCCAGTTAATACAGGTGGATAGTGTTTCCAATACAATTCTACTTTGTAACCTTTAACACCACAAGCTCCTGATTCAGCCTCGCCTATGAGTATTCCCACACAAATTCTGGAAGGAACCTTTCGGTCAAACTTGAATCTTTCTCTCCTTATCCAACTAAAATCATCAGTAAATGAAACCTCTCCCAAAATGCACATATAAATAGGCCTAAAACCACCTGCTCCAAGACTGTTTGAAGGAGCAGAATCTTCTGTGACAGCCCTAAAATGATTACAGTGATTGTGCGTGTTAAAAACCGATCCAATAGGTAATCCATACTGCTTTGAAAACCCGGGTGCAACGTCACCCTCGCTGTAGCCTTCCAACTCCTTTCCAGTAACCAATGAATACTCACCTAGAACCCTCTTGGCCCTGAGGAAGAAGCCCTGGCCATCCCTAGCCATGCTTGGTCAGGCTTCTGCTCCTAAGGAATCTCCGGACCAACGTGTAAGCATCATCCACATCAGTTGCTACACTTGTCGCTCGACTAGCTTGACTTTCACTGCCAGTGGCGGAAAAACAACGCTCACAGCCAATCTGAGTATCTGCAAAGGCAACACTTAGATGTCTCACAGCGACTCTACCGGCCTTCACAACATTTTCCACAGCAGCTCCAACATCAATCTCTTCCGGTTCCATGGGTTCTTCTGCAGCCACAACAAAATTCTCATCAGCTTCTTCAAAATTGTCTTCCGCCTCTGAGTTCGTCGTGACCTGAGCTAGGTTTGGTGAGAAAATTATCCTTAACACTTAGAAGGTGTGACATTTTTCACCGTTCCTTGGCTCTCCCATGCTTTCCCATGCTTCCTGCTTCGAACTCGCAACTGCTCCCACAAATAGCTTCGAAGGCGAACCAAGAACAAGTTGTTCCTCCACTGCACACCCTTCCCGCACATCCACGCCTAAACTAGGAGCAAACATTACCTCCTCAAGTTGATTCAGACTGGTTCCAGGCTGCTGCTCATCGTCCCCGTATTTCTCCAGCAGCGTTGGTTTAAATAATTCCCATGACGGGTTCAACGTAGCACTATGCTAGGACAAAAACCAATATAGAGCGGTACCGACCATGCAAAGCTGCACCCAGTGTATTTTCATGTCCTCTGATGTCCGAGAAAATTTGAAATACCTTTCCGCTTTAATGATCCAGCCATAAGGATCCTCTCCTGTAAAATCTGACAGCACAACTCTTGTTGCCATTATGTGCAGCCAATTCAGCTAATCGTGCAACAGAGAAACAGGTAGAGGAAGGAGAAAAACTGTCCCAATCGAGGCTTCCTCACTGGCGATCGCGTCTCACAGTAATTCGCTCAGTAAAAGTAGGTGGAAGAAAGAGAAAAACCTGCACAACTGATTTTTTTTCCAGCAGCGTCGTGACTTCTCCAGCCTTTCAACGATCCCCTAGTCGCGTCCGTGGCGCTCGATTCCGTAGACGCCAAGGTGCAATGGCTTCCTTACAACGTCTGGCCTGCGTTGCAATAGTCGTTCTAATTTCCAGTGTTTGAGACTTTTTCCATCAATACGTCCCCAGGCGTCCCAGCCTCACTGCAACGATCATTGTTCTACCGCAGCGATTGACTACCTCTACGATCGTCTCTCCCACTCAAGTTCTCCAACAACGATCGTCTCTCTTGCGCGACTTCCCCAACGTTTGCGCCTCCTCCACAATAATCGCGCGTTCCCAAGCAGCAAACACGACTGACAACAGATCACACAACAGGTTGTAGGTAGAGAAAAGAGAAAATCCTCAACAACAGTTCGTTTTTCTTTCCAGCGATGATTGCGTCTTCCGCACCTCATGTCAACCACCAATCGCGTCTCACTCTCTTCCGAGAACTTCTGAATCAACCTCACCAAAAAAATGGCCAGCGTATGTGTCTCCTTTTCCGGAACGCGAATCCTTAGTGGAGTCGTCAATTTGTTAGGACAATTAGAGAGAAAATAGAAAAACAACACTATATTCACTATTTAAAAGCAACATAATCACGGATCACAGGAGGAGAGGAAGGTAAAAGAAGATGGATAAAGAAGATCTCCACGGAAGAAGACCACCCTCCCAAAGAGCCCAATCCAAGACCACCGACCGAACCTGCTGCCAAGCAATTGCTAAATGAATCGTGTCCCCTCCCTTCCAACTGGTCCTCCTTTTAATACCCACAACAACACACCAACTCCTATCTACCACAACTGGCAACACAACAAACAAATAAAGGTAAATGTAAAGACAAAACTACCCCAAGACAACTAATGCCCACCCACGCCCCAGCCAGCCCCAGCAAACCAGTGAATGCCCAGCCAACCCACTGCCCTCGTACAACCTCACCCATTCTGGCCAGCCTGCAAACATACACGAACAGTAGCCACGCGAGAGCACTCAGCCGACACTCCTAACAGGGTGGAGAGGGCCAAGCCCGCATGGACCGGGCCTAAAAATGTTCAGTCCATTTAGGCCCGCATTTGTAATTATGATTAAAAATATTTTTTAAAAAATAAATCAGCACTCATTATTAAACAATGCTAAATATTAAAGACATAATTTTTATCACATAAATGTTAGTATATATACATATTAATCACATAAATAGAAAACATATATGTTATAAAAAAATTGCAACATTATATTGAAAGAACATTAAATTAAAAAGAATACAATTATTCATGGCCCACGGGCCAACCTGCATTTGTTGAGGCTTGTCCGCATAAGCCCACAAGCTTTTTTTTGTAGTCCGTTTAAGGCCATTTAAAATGCGGACCATTTTTTTTCTAGTCCAGCTCGCCTCATTAACGCGGGTGGATGAGCCTAGCCCGCGTGCCTAAGGCCTGTTAAGCACCCTTACTGAGGGTCCCGTGGGGAAATTGTTGGCAGATTGAGGCAGTTATCATGAACATAATATAGACTCCCAAAAAATATGAAGGGATAGAGGATGAATAGGATGGGATGGAAATAGTGCCTGAAAAGGATTCCCCTTTTGAAGAATGAAGGATGAAAGACAATTAATATGATCGGTGGATGTAAGAATAACATCTCCCCAAAACTGATGGGGAACCTGCATATGAAATTGTATGGCCCTAGCGGCGGTCTTCTGTATATGATGATGTTTATACTCGGCCACTTAATTCTGATTAATGGCACCATGTTCTCCAAGGAAAGTCTAGAATGAAAAAGACAAATATTCATGACCATTGTCTGATCATAAGCATTTAATATTGGCGGAGAACTCAGTACAAATTTCATGATAAAATGATTTGAAAAGATTAAATACTCTCGGACGACCACGAAGATGGTGAACCTATGTCATATGAGAAAAATCGTCAATAAATGAAACATAATAATGATATCCCAAATGACTTGGAGCTGCGTTGGAACCCCACAAATCAGAATGAACTAACTTAAAAGGTGATGATGCACATGACAACAACTTAGGCATATAAGACGTTTGATGGTGCTTGGCGAACTAACAGGATTCACAATGGAAAGAAAGATAAGCTAAGGTTTGAGCTAAGCTTTTGTAAAACTTTGAGCTATAAGCTTTTGTAAAACTTGTGCTGGTGGATACCCATGGTGAAAATCAAGCTTCAGAGGGTTAGACAATTGATGTTGTTGCATTGAACATATAAACCCCTTCGTGTAAGTGGCCTATGCTAAACTCCTGAAAAACAACACCAAAGGATGAGAAATCGCAATACAATTCAACTCCTATGTAAGCTTATTGATGTACACAGGGTTGAAGGGGCTATGAGGAACATGAGCTATCGATGTTAACGCAAGATGAGGGTTCAAGGAGCAAGTGCCAAACCCCGCAATAGGATTGGTGGATCCATCAACAACTATAATAACATCAGCCCCACTATAAGAACGATAGGTACCAAGTTGATTGACATCACCTTTGATATGATAAGAACGTCAAAATCCAACATCCAAGTAGCTGAGCTCTTAGGACCACCAGTCTGGGCTTGGGAAGTTGACAAGGAAACAGGTTTTGAGGCGGCCCGATGAGTATAAAATCTTCAACTCATCCATTAAAAGTTTTTTTAAGGGTGATGTAAGTGTGTTGAAGAATACGTCATGATGAAGACGGATGCGAGGAACAAGTGTAGAAGCAAAAGACAGGAAGTGCTCGAAAGAGAGGACACCGACGCTAATATCTGAATTTAGATAAAAGTTGGGCCTTGGTTGGAATAGTCAGGCAGTAGTGAGACGTGAACGAATAACATACAACATGATGCCAAAATTAGTGCTGAATCGCTAGAGTTGATGAGGTGGGATGATTGTGCATGAGACAGACAATCAATTGGATTGGACGCATAAGCAAGAGGTTGACTTGGAGATCCCGATCTCGAGTGTTGCAAGCAGTAAAAAAAAACATTCCAGGACCGAAACCTGGCACAAGAGAGCGGGGGGGGGGGGAGTTGTAACAAACCAACCTGGGACATCTATCCATTGGATTCCTGAGCCGGCCCGCCACATATCCGAGGAGCGTCCCTGATCCCCCCTAGTCGACGACAAGTGTCAAGGATATTATACATAACTGTTGAGGACGACTTCACCCTAAGGAACCAAATAAAAACATCCAAACAAGGCATAACAATAAAAAGATAAGATACATGCCAAGGACATCTCATATAAATAAACAACCAATCAGAGATACACAACTTCAATGAAAGCTAAAAAAAAATAAAGTCTGAAGAAGCCGATACAAAGCTCGTGCCAACCGGTTCCATGAAACTGAAAGTCTGATCACCAACTCTGTGTGACTCTTCGGTCACAACCATCATCTGTACAACACCTGCTTCCCAAGGAAGACGGAATCGAATCCAACCTGAAAGCCAAAACCTGGAGGAACCTGCACAAGACATGAAGACAACATACCCAACAACGTTAGTATATAGGGTTTGAGCTGAAGCCAGTAGGATACCACCATGAGTCCAATTCATTCCTTTTATAAAAGAACCCAAGCTCACTAGTTTGGAAATAATTGATAAGTGTAGATAAATAAAAGAAAAGAACCGAACCCCCAAGGTGTATCTCCAAAGGAGCCCTTGGGGTGTATTTATAACAAATAAGAAAGACCACACCGGACCTCAAGTCCGATGTGGGATGCAAACTCCAACACTCCCCCTCAAGTTAGGTGAGCCTAGCTTGGACACATAATGAAAAGAAAACAATAAAACAGAGACAAACACTCCCCCTCAAGCTGGACATACCCAGCTTGATTACAAAACATGACAAAATAAAAAAAAAGAAAGCGGCAAAGGTTGCTGCTCCCCCTCACGATCGAAGCTCCTCCGCAGGATGATGGATGGAAGATGTCGCGGACGCAGTAGATGAACCACTCAAACCGGGTCGATGGTCGGAATGCCAGGAATGCCGCACTAGTGGGGCCGGTCGATGAAACGCCGGGAAATCCAAACTAGCACCGGGAAAACCGCACTTGCGGGGCCGGCGACGGGAGGCGGGGATTCCGCAGAATTGTTGCGGGACTGGCGGCGCCAACGGGCCCAAATCCGAGGATGTCGAGCTACTGCGCCAGCGAATGGACGTGTCGGCGGAGAGAGATGCCGCTGCCGGGAGGTGCCGGGAGATGCCGGCGAGGCGGGGATCCGCAGGAGGAGGCCGGCGAGGGTGCAGGAGGCCGGGAGGCGGCGCTGGAAACCGGAGGAGGACCCCTGCGGGGAGCGGCCGGCACGGGTGGAGGCCGGAACAGTTCGGATCTGCCCGGAACAGTCCGGAAATCGCCAGATCTGGCCGGATCTGGCCGGATCTGGCCGACAATCACCGGATCTGGCGGGAGTAGCCGG
This sequence comes from Viscum album, assembly GCA_963277665.1. Classification (NCBI taxonomy): domain Eukaryota; kingdom Viridiplantae; phylum Streptophyta; class Magnoliopsida; order Santalales; family Viscaceae; genus Viscum; species Viscum album. The sequence continues at coordinate 126,751,986 of OY728125.1, read as the reverse complement.
AACTGTCCGGATCTGGCTGCCGGAGAGGGGTCGCCGGCCGGGGAGGGGTCGCCGGCCGGAGCTGGAGGCCGGCTGCTGGAGAAGGGAGGCTGCCGGCGCATGGAGCCGGCTGGGATGGAGCCGCCGGGGAGGGAGAGTTGCGAGCGCGCGTGAGCAGAGGGAGGCGCGGGAGGCGCGGGAGCAGCGGGAGCCGCCGGGAGCCGCGTCGCGCCGGGGAGCCGCGTCGCGCCGGGGAGCCGCGTCGCGCCGGGGAGCCGCGTCGCGCCGGGGAGCCGCGCAGGGAGGAGGAGTTCGCCGGGAGAGGGCGCGGGCGCCGGGCGAAGGTCTGCTGGGACGAGGGCGCACCGCGGGAGGACGACGGACGCCGGGACTGCGGGGCGAGCCGGGAGCCGCGGAGCCGGGAGAAGCGTGAGGCCGCGGGAGCAGAGGGAGACCGTCGGGAGCAGCCGGGAGGCGCAGCGACGGGATGCGCCGCTGCGGGATGTCGGGGCCGGCTCGCTCAGAGGAGGCAGCGGGAAGGGAGGCGCGCCGTCGGGGAAGGCCACAGGGGGCGGCTGGGATGGGAAGCGCGCCGGGAGAGCAGGCCGCCGTGCGCTGGAGGGCTGCGCGACCAGGAGCCGGCAGGGAAGAGGCGGACGGGAGGGAGGGCCTGCCGGGAAGGGAGGGCCGCCGCGCGCAGCGGGGAAGCAGGCGCCGACAGGGGAGACCCGCTGGAGAAACGAGCCCGGAGGGGGCGGCGGCTGAAAAAAAAAACTAACCCTACATTAGGGCCGCCGCCCCCCCACGGGGATAAATAAAAAGAACCCTAGATGAAGGGGGAAATAAAATGGGAGGAAGAGGGGTCGGGATTAACTTCCCTGTGATACCATGTAGATAAATAAAAGAAAAGAACCGAACCCCCAAGGTGTATCTCCAAAGGAGCCCTTGGGGTGTATTTATAACAAATAAGAAAGACCACACCGGACCTCAAGTCCGATGTGGGATGCTGACTCCAACAATAAGAATAGGTTTTCATTTTCCTTTACATGATATAGGAATAAACAAAGCATGTAACATGCACTTTCTCAAAAACCACTTTCATAAAGCAAGCTATAAAAAGTTTTACCAAAAACCAAGACATTTCAAAGTGCCAACTGTTTCTCTTTAAAAACACCACACTTTTGAAAATAAACCCACACATGGTTTAAACATTTCAAAAGCGTTTCCAATCCAGTTTGTCACTGGAAAACCATGCCCCCCTTTTCCTTTAAAAGCCTTTACACCCAATACAAAGGGAAACAAGGATCAAGGGTCACTACAAATAAACACAAACGAAAAGGTTGCAAGTAATGGAAACAAGTGGATGGAATAAAACTAGCCAACATCACACATGCCAATATATATAACAAAAGGGATAACATATGATACATAGCATGAGGCGAAACCATGAGGACTAACGGGACCGCACAAGACATGCAAACGTGGACTTACTGTTGCGGAAACGCCGGGAGTCACACGACAGATAGGTTGACAGATGAAGAAAAGACAGAAGCAAAAGAAGAAAAAGAACACGAACATAAAGATTTACGTGGTTCGGGAATAATCTCTACGTCCACGGAGGGACAAAATATCACTAGTTTCGGGAGCATAAAATACAGAGAGATCTCAAGATTTCACACACAAAAACCCTAGCCCGAAATGGGTAATAAAGAAGATGAAGAACTGTGTCATCAACTGCATAGAAAGTCCTCACTGTTACGGTGAACGGTGGATGTAAGTCCACATAGCTACAGTGTTGTGGCCACCCAAATCCAAGCTGCTACAGTGGTCGGCGGGTTGGAAGTCTACAGAGCTACAGTACCAGTGTCTCCAAAGTCCAACTTGCTACAGTAGGCGTGCCAAAAGTCCACACTGCTACAGTGCCCTGTTCGTATCGTCCGATTAGCTCTGCTATAGTCGGTCAGAGTTGCTACAGCGCCCCCAAATTTGGGCCGAAACCCTTTGGCCCCCGGACCCCAGAGTAGGGTGCGTTGCCCCCTGCAACCCCCAATGAGCTCAGCGCGAAGCTCGACTCACGGAGTTGTGGCTTGGTGTTCAGTATGGGCTGCAAACATTCGGCTCGATATCATCTGAACCGTATTGGGCTACACGAATCCAACACTTAATCTCTCTAAGAAGTCTCCTCGGTGAAGAACCCCATAGCCAGGTGGTACAACTAAGGGGGATCTAGCCAGTGCAAAACCTCAACTAGGCAGGCAATGTCCCACTACTTCCCATATAGCAACCTCGGTCTCCTCATGGAATAATAATGGAGGTGGGCCTTAAACAATAACGTCATCACATGACAATAACAAGCCCCTAGGGCTAACACCACAATCACGTCCTTCCTGTTGGAGTTGGTGGTCTAGAGCCAACTACTTTGTACTTTATTGATTAAATAAAAGCCTTATCACATCTTGATTGTTCTTCTGCGTGACATGTCATGTGATAATGTCCTAAGGACAACTGTTGCATTAAAGGGTCGTAGCGGATCCCTGCTATGATGAGAACCCCGAAGTGCCATAACACTGTTCTTGAATGTATGTTCTATGGCCGGATGATATTATTTGATGGACACAAATAATACAGGTCATTAGGGGTGAGGACTCATAAAACTTTGAGGCACCTTCTCATGGTGTGCGCCCTTGGTAATATTTAGAAGGATATTATGAGAACGAGACCCGCCAGTAGGAAATCCACATTTCATAGTGTCATTGAATGTTCCTATCTGCGGACGCGTGTATTGGTCCTTGGACTTTAAGATTATTATTAATGAGTATTACAACTCGCGCACTTAGATGTATTGACGAAAACTGTGACGACACACTGTTCGCAGCGAGGTAGGATACGTTGGGTGCGTCACGAGTAATACCGCATTAATAGATAATGCGAGAAAGGATTTGTCCCTTCCGTTCCATAACGGAAGTAGATATCTCAGGTCCTTTGATGGAATTGATATAGCCTAAATAAATCCATGACCATGGTAAGATATGAGCAAGTTCAATTCCGGGAAGTCAAAGAAAGAATAATCAAGCACATGGGTTGATGGCACTAGCATGCAACCCGCTTGATTGGAGATATCGAGACAAAAGGATTATATTACATGGTAAGCGTTCGTAGGAGGTGACACGTCATTGCGGCGTTAACTTCTTTCTCTATGGGTGCCTTGGCGTGTTGCTAGACGCTAACTTTGGACTTTACGCAGGCTCAACCTAATGCCATTGAGAAAGAGGCCTAGAGGGTCACACACTAAGTGTGTCAATGTATCTCAGTTAAATATTAATTTAACAAGTTAAATAAATATTAATCCTGACTGTGGTTTAATAATTATTTAAGGATGTCTGATCGCATTTATTTTGACACTAGTTATTCGAGAGAATATATTGTGGACGAAATAATATATTTATTAGCGAGTAATGCAGTTACATTTGTTTAAGAAATAAATAGTCATTACTCAAGCTCTAATAAATGTGGTGGAGAAAAATGAAAAATAAAAGTACACGCCGTGTAGTTTTATGGAAAACAAGTACACGCCGTGTATTAATTATTACACGCCGTGTAGTTTTTCCAGTTGGGATTTTGAGGATTTAATATTGTTTTATTAAATGATATTTATTATAATCAGCGTGAGCGCATGTCAAGGAATTAATAATTCGACATGGGGGTTTTTAATAAGAGTTAATGAAATAAATAAAACGCGTAACGCGTTTATTTATTGTCATAACTCTATTAACCTCAAACCCGATTATAAATATCCTCGCAACCCCAACATTTTGAAGAGCCATTGTTGTGCACAACGGATTTGGAAATACTCTCAAGCCAAGAGAGAATTCCCTTTCCACCAAGAACGCCTTCAAGTTACGAGAGCAAGATCCTCCACCGGATCAAGGCGGTTGAAGGCGGACATCGCAAGCGAAGGTTCTTCCGCGCTAGCACCCGGAGATCCCTTCGACGACGTCCGGAGATACGTGACACACGTGTGGATCACCGCTAGAGGAATCCTACACTTGGATTCTACGACGCAACGACGGATCACCGAATCGTGACCGGACACATCAACGAAGAAAGAATTCCAACGAGGTAATTCTTATGCATTAATTAAATTAATTATAATCAACATATGATGATCCTCCTCAAGGGTTCCAGGACTCTTCTTTTCTTTTCGTTCTTCGTTCTATTTCGAAGATGCGGCGTTTTATATCGTGACGGATCTCGGATTGAACGTTGTTTAACGTTAAAATTAAAGTTGGGCAAACCCACCAACGCGCTTCCGCTGCGCCCAGAACCTACAAGTGGTATCAGAGGGGTCATATCGTTGATTATAATTATTTAGTTTTTCGTTGGTAATTTACGCATTTAATAATTTAGTTATTTCAATTCAAGTTTAATCGTTCTGGAAATCTGAATATCGAGATCTATTCCTCCTCTCTCGTTTCTCGTTCACCTCACAAAAACGAATTTTTCTTTTAATTTTGATTAAAATAAAATAGAGGAACTCATCCGGAGGAGCCAAACGTTTCTGACTGTATAACACCAGAATACACGACGTGTATTCGGAAGTACACGCCGTGTAGTCTAGGTTCAATGCATTGACTGATCCGCCAAATCAGGCCGTGTATTGGATTCTTTCTAAGAATTTAAGACACCGTGTGTTGACCAGAAACAGGTGGTACACGGTTTCCAGAATACACGCCGTGTGGTCCAATGAACACGGCGTGTAGTCCCTTCGGGTTAGGGTTGGGTCTTGTACTCCGTACACGGCCTGCCCGGCTGGAAACCGTGTAACGCGGAAACTACACGGCGTGTGTCCCACTGTACACGCCGTGTACTCCGAAAATTTCCGAAGTACATTAACACGCCCTGTCCCCGGGCGTGTACTTCGGATGAACGGTGAAGAAAAGTACACGCCATGTAGTCGGAACTACACGCCGTGTACTCACCCAAATTACGCAGATTTATTAAAATTTATTATTATATTATACAAACTCTTGAGACGTGTACCATGGTGCAGACGTAAAGCTAAGGCACAACACGTGATATGTGTTTTATATATATGTGTTTAATTTAACATCTGCGTAATAAATGAGAATTCACCGGGTTGCCTCCAAGGTACAAGTTACGTACAAGGATAATTTTAAATGAATTTATTTGTTTAAAATTATGGTGGATGAGAATCTCAAGGAAATTCAGAAAAGAGATTTAAGATAAAAGGATTGATTAATTAAAGATAATTAATTGATTCGAGCGTGATTTATCTTAAACAAGAACGATTAAAGAATTGAATGCTAGTTTTATTTATGCGTAAATATTGTTGCATGTATGGATGATCATGAGCTAGACCGCTAGACCGAGACCTTTGTATGTGAATGGTTTCTTTTAATTTATTTATTTAAATTAAATTTGTTGGCCTGCGAGCCCTCTCCTCATTAATATGTAGGGCCTGCGCGCCCAATGATTCTTTTATGTAAAAACCCCTTTTACCCCTCACCTGCGTGTGAGATAAATGCATATGTAATGGATGAAGCTCCCAAGCTAGTGGAGGCGGCTCAAGTCAGGAGCCAAGGTGAAACCAATCCAAGGAGATACAAAGGTGGACAGGTAAAAAGCTGTAAACACGAACCCGAAAGGGTGAAAAGCTGGAAACACGAACCGGAAAGGTTCAAGGTGTTTCTCCCCTAGGTCTTGGGTTAGTTTATCAACCGCTAGATAAACTAACCAATAGAAAAACTCATGATCATACCATTTATTTTATTTCTGTCAGTTGCATGGTTTATTTATTGGGGGTGTGTTGTCACGATCACACAATTAATGAATTAAACGAGCATGCAAGATGGAACTAAAAATAAAACCGGCTTATACGTAAATATTATCTTAGACATGGTTAATCACTTAAGTATATCCCACTTAATATTAACAAGCATGAAATCAAAGATAATAAAATGGCAATTTACGTATAAGGATAAAATCCCTCAAAATAAATATTAAGTCGGCATAGCCTTCCATAATCTTGGTTAGAATCGAACCATAGTTCAAAGTGCTTGACCAACCCTAGTTGGGGTGATTTCAATTATCGGGGAATTCTAATTCAAGGTTTTGGGTTGACTTGACTTGGTTCGCATCAAGGGTTAACTGCCACAGCAGGACTGGTGTTACCAAGAGGCAAAGGTTGAGAAAATCCAAAAAGGATTTCAGGATTGGGGAGTCCACTCAGCGGATCAAGGAGCTGCGAGTTAATGCAGTTGGCATTTGGAATGCCTACCTAAAACCCTTCAAGTTGCTTGACCAACCCTAGTTGGGGTAATGCGAAGGGCAATATGGATCCTTGCCACTAGAATATTCACGCAACAGAATATTCCGAAGTCAATGGTGACGGCTATTGGATTTCGATAAAATAGTGGGAGACTAATAAGTATTAATTAATTTATTTGTCTCAATTTTTGTAATAAAGTACTAAACCTTTGCTCATCTTAATTTGTAGAAACGGCAAGAAAATGACTTCAAACATATCATTGCGCACCATACTCGAAAAAGAAAACCTTCTCACCGGCACCAATTTCTAAGAGTGGCAGAGGCGTTTACGCGTCATCCTTCGGCACGAAAGGAAATTATATGTGCTGGAAGAGCCTATTCCAGTTGCGCCTGGGAAAGAGGCTAGTGATGAGGAATTATCTCTCTACATGAAACACATGGATGATACCACAGATGTCCAGTGTTTCATGCTATCGGCCATGTCTAATGAGCTCTTGAAGCAACATGAAAACATGGACGCGTATAGCATGATGTCTCACCTTAAAGATCTCTACCAAGAGAAGGCGAGACAGGAGAGGTATGAGATCTCCAATGCTTTGTTTACCACGAAGCTTGGAGAGTCTGCGCCAGCTGAGCCTCATGTAGTCAAGCTTATTGGCTACATTGAACGCCTGGACATCTTAGGGATTAAATTCCCGGATGAGTTGCGTACAGATCTCATCCTATCATCACTGCCCAAGACCTTCTCTAGCTTCATTGTCAACTATAACATGAGCGGCAATGAGAAGAGTCTATCGGAGCTTCTGACCTTGATTCGTCAGGTAGATAAGGACATGGGGCGTGACAAACCCGCGGTTCTTATGGTGAACAAGAAAAGGAAGGACAAGGCAAAAGGGCCAAAGACTTATAAACGGTCTGAAGCCCCCGAGCACCGTCCCTCCAAGAAGGGGAAGATCCAGAGGCAGGACAAGGAACGGGAGACAGTGTGTTTTGCATGTGGCAAGCAGGGCCACTGGAAGAGGAGCTGCACCCAGAAGCGTGGGGACGCTAAAGGTGCGTTTGTTATCGAGTGCAATCTTTCTATTTCTACACATTGGGTATTAGATACAGTTTGTGGGGCTCACATCTGTATTCAAATGCAGGAACCAAGTAGATTTAGAAAGATCGCCAGACGAGAGGTGGATCCTCGAGCTGCCAATGGCGCAAGGCTGGCTGCGTTGGCTATTGGCGACTACCACCTCTCATTGCCGACTGGGATGATTTTGGTTTTACATAACTGTTATTATGTGCCTAGTGTTACCAAGAACATAATTTCTGTATCTTGTTTGGATATGGATGGATTTGTTTTCAAATTTGGAAATAAGGGTTGTCTCTTTTATAAGAACAACGTATGTTATGGTATGTCACATTTAAATAATGGTTTGTATGTATTGAATTACGAAAACTAAGTGTTGGCAATCGATAACGAAACAAACTCACATGACTCATACATCACCCAGTTATGGCATCACCGCCTTGGTCATGTGAACGAGAAGCGTTTGACAAAGTTCTGCCAAGATGGCTATTTAGACTCTACTGAGCTAAAACCACTTGATAGATGTCACGCTTGTTTAGAGGGAAAAATGACCAAGCCGCCTTTTGGTGGACAAGGTGAAAGGGCCACAAAGCTTCTAGGATTGGTACACACGGATGTGTGTGGACCATTTCCAGTAGAAGCTAGAGGTGGTTATTCTTACTTCATTACTTTTACTGATGATTTGAGTAGATATGACTATGTCTACTTAATGAGGTATAAGTCAGAGTCCTTAGAGAAATTTAAGGAATTCAAGAATGAAGTAGAGAATCAACTGGATTAGAAGATAAAGAAGCTTCGATTGGATCGAGGTGGAGAATATCTGAACCAAGAGTTCATCGATCTTCTACGGGAGTCTGGGATTCTATCTCAGCTCACTCCTCCTTATACACCACAGTGGAATGGTGTTAGTGAAAGGAGGAATCACACCTTGTTGGACATGGTGAGGTCGATGATGAGTCATGCGGATCTTCCATTATCCTTTTGGGGATATGCATTACAAACTGCAGCATACACATTAAACCAAGTACCAACTAAGGCGACAAATGGAATTCCATCCGAGTTATGGAATGAAAGGAAACCCACTTTGTCGCACACACGTGTATGGGGATGCGAGGCGTTTGTTAAGGCCTTCTCAGGCAACAAACTAGCACCCCGGGACACGAAGTGTATCTTTATAGGATATCCCAAGGAAACGAAAGGATATTACCTATATAACCCTCAAGACAAGAAAGTGACTGTCGCCAGACAAGCCGTCTTTCTTGAGAGGGAGCACATCCTCAAGAAGGATAGTGAGAGCAAGATTGACTTCGACGAAGTTGATGCTCAAGATACACAGGAGTTGGTACATGAACAAGTTCCACAGGTCCCTGTGGAAGAGGTTCCAGAAACACAAGTACTGCGTAGGAGCTCAAGAGAGGTAAGGGAACCGAAGAGATTTGGTTTCCTAGTCACCGAGGATGGTGAATCATTATTGTTGGACAATGATGAACCCCTCTCCTACAAGGAAGCAGTAGAAAGCTCAGAAGCTGCAAGATGGCTAGAAGCTATGAATTCTGAGATGGATTCCATGTATCAGAACCAAGTTTGGGTTCTGGCCGATGAGCCAGTTGATGTAAAGCCTGTTGAATGCAAATGGGTATTCAAAAGAAAGCTGGACATGGAAGGTCAAGTTAGCACCTATAAAGCAAGGCTAGTGGCTAAAGGATTCAGACAACGTCAAGGAATTGACTATGATGAAACCTTCTCGCCAGTTGCCATGTTTAAATCCATAAGAATCATACTTGCCATAGCAACTTACCATGACTTTGAGATTTGGCAGATGGATGTCAAAACAGCATTCCTTAACGGGAACCTTCAGGAAGATGTCTATATGACACAACCAGAAGGGTTTGTGACACCAGGTGAAGCCAAACGGGTTTGCAAGTTGCAGAAATCCTTTTATGGATTGAAGCAAGCATCCAGGTCATGGAACATTCGATTTGATGAAGCCATAAAGGAATTTGGTTTCATTAAGAACGAATGTGAGCCATGTGTTTATAAGCGGTTTAATGGGAATGCGGTCGTCATCCTAGTGGTATATGTTGATGACATATTGCTTATTGGAAATGACGTACCAGCCTTACAGTCAGTTAAGGACTGGTTGAACAAGTGTTTCTCCATGAAGGACTTAGGAGAAGCAACCTACATTCTAGGGATCAAGATCATTCGTGACAGATCCAAGAGGCTGCTTGGACGAAGTCAGGGTACATACATTGACCAGATACTAAAGAGATTTAGTATGGAAAAATCCAAGAGGGGATTGGTTCCAGTGTCACATGACTTACATCTTTCTAAGAAAATGTGTCCCCAGACACAACAGGAGAAAGATAGGATGAGCAAGATCCCATACGCTTCGGCTATAGGATCCATCATGTATGCCATGTTATGTACCAGACTTGATGTTGCCTATGCACTGAGCATGGTAGGCAGATATCAAGCAGATCCAGGAGAACAACATTGGACTGCTGTTAAGACTATCCTTAAGTATCTGAGAAGAACTAAGGACATGTTCCTGGTGTATGAAGGAGATGAGGAGCTTGTCATCAGAGGGTATGCTGATGCTGGTTTTCAAACAGATCAAAATGATCTGAAGTCGCAATCTGGATATGTTTTCTGTCTTAATGGAGGAGCTGTGAGCTGGAAGAGTTCAAAGCAGCCAGTTGTCGCCGATTCTACAACGGAGTCTGAGTATATAGCGGCTTCTGATGCAGCCAAGGAAGCCGTCTGGATTCGGAACTTTGACCAGGAGCTTGATGTGGTGCCTAGCAGTAAAGATCCCATTACATTGTATTGTGATAATACTGCAGCGGTGGCTCTTGCAAAAGAACCAAGGTCACATCAACGGACAAAACACATACTCCGGAAGTATCACCTTTTGAGGGATTTCTATCAAAGGGGTGAAGTTGCAGTGAGCAGAGTGTCCACGGAATAGAACATGGCGGACCCCATGACTAAAGGCCTATCTCAGCAGAAGCATGAATATCATGTGAGAGCTAGCGGGTTAAAGGTTGTTAGCAGTTGGCTCTAGTCCAAGTGGGAGTCTGTTGGAGTTGGTGGTCTAGAACCAACGACTTTGTACTTTATTCATTAAATAAAAGCCTTATCACATCTTGATTGTTCTTCTGCGTGACATGTCATGTGATAATGTCCTAAGGACAGTTGTTGCATTAAAGGGTCGTAGCGGATCCCTGCTATGATGAGAACCCGGAAGTGCCATAACACTGTTCTTGAATGTATGTTCTATGGCCGGATGATATTATTTGAGGGACACAAATAATACAGGTCATTAGGGGTGAAGACTCATAAAACTTTGAGGCACCTTCTCATGGTATGCGCCCTTGGTAATATCCAGGAGGATATTATGAGAACGAGACCCGCCAGTAGGAAATCCACATTTCATAGTGTCATTGGATGTTCCTATGTGCGGACGCGTGTATTGGTCCTTGGACTTTAAGATTATTATTAATGGGTATTACAACTCGCGCACTTAGATGTATTGACGAAAACTGTGACGACACGCTGTTCGCAGCGAGGTAGGATACGTTGGGTGCGTCACGAGTAATACCGCATTAATAGATAATGCAAGAAAAGATTTGTCCCTTCCGTTCCATAACGGAAGTAGATATCTCAGGCCCTTTGATGGAATTGATATAGCCTAAATAAATCCATGACCATGGTAAGGTATGAGCAAGTTCAATTCCGGGAAGTCAAAGAAAGAATAATCAAGCACATGGGTTGATGGCACTAGTATGCAACCCGCTTGATTGGAGATATCGAGACAAAGGGATTATATTACACGGTAAGCGTTCGTAGGAGGTGATACGTCATTGCGGCGTTAACTTCTTTCTCTATGGGTGCCTTGGCGTGTTGCTAGACGCTAACCTTGGACTTTAGGCAGGCTCAGCCTAATGCCACTGAGAAAGAGACCTAGAGGGTCACACACTAAGTGTGTCAATGTATCTCAGTTAAATATTAATTTAACAAGTTAAATAAATATTAATCCCGACTGTGGTTTAATAATTATTTAAGGATGTCTGATCGCATTTATTTTGACACTAGTTATTCGAGAGAATATATTGTGGACGAAATAATATATTTATTAGCGAGTAATGCCGTTACATTTATTTAAGAAATAAATAGTCATTACTCAAGGTCTAATAAATGTGGTGGAGAAAAATGGAAAATAAAAGTAAACGCTGTGTATATTAAATATACACGCCGTGTAGTTTTATGGAAAACAAGTACACGCCGTGTAGTTTTTCCAGTTGGGATTTTGAGGATTTAATATTGTTTTATTAAATGATATTTATTATAATTAGCGTGGGCGCATGTCAAAGAATTAATAATTCGACATGGGGGTTTTCAATAAAAGTTGATGAAATAAATAAAACGCGTAACGCGTTTATTTATTGTCATAACTCTATTAACCTCAAACCCGATTATAAATATCCTCGCAACCCCAACATTTTGAAGAGCCATTGTTGTGCACAACGGATTTGGAAATACTCTCAAGCCAAGAGAGAATTCCCTTTCCACCAAGAATGCCCTCAAGTTATGAGAGCAAGATCCTCCACCGGATCAAGGCGGTCGAAGGCGGACATCGCAAGCGAAGGTTCTTCCGCGCTAGCACCCGGAGATCCCTTCGGCGACGTCCGGAGATACGTGACACACGTGTGGATCACCGCTAGATGAATCCTACACTTGGATTCTACGACGCAACGACGGATCACCGAATCGTGACCGGACACATCAACGAAGAAAGAATTCCAACGAGGTAATTCTTATGCATTAATTAAATTAATTATAATCAACATATGATGATCCTCAAGGGTTTCGGGACTCTTCTTTTCTTTTCGTTCTTCGTTCTATTCCGAAGATGCGGCGTTTTATATCGTGACGGATCTCAGATTGAACGTTGTTTAACGTTAAAATTAAAGTTGGGCAAACCCACCAACGCGCTTCCGCTGCGCCCGGAACCTACACTTCCCACCTCCCACACTGCCCTTAATGTGAGCCCCAACACATAAACACAATGTGAATCACATAACCAAGCATCCATCACATGGATAAGCACAACATCAACAAAAGCATCGGGTCTCAACAAGGGCATAATAAAAAATCAACACATCACAAGGTGCCAATCGGACCTTCACTTTCACATCATATACGTTTGGAAATCCCTTTCTTAAAACGATTTGGAATTTAATCACAATTCCAAAAGAAAGCATAAGCATTCACAAACCAATTTCAAACCAAATTCCATAGCACAAGACAATCCACCCATTTTTGTCAAAGGAAAAGAACCACTCAAGCATGGAAAACCTTTGGCGGTCCAAACTAGATATCATATATGTCATTACTTTCAATTTAAAACACATTTAAAGCATAAAACAATCATGGAACTCTTAAATAAAAGGCAATGAATCGGAAAAACCCACCTCATGTGATGGAATCATGTCGCCTTCGACGAAAACCATCAGAAAGAGACTCCTACTGCGGCTCACAACCATTACAAACCTATTAGGAATAAAGGGGCTGCCCAGGTGTGGGCAGTTGCCAGTTGTTATTGTTTGGCTGGGATGTTTGTTAGTTTGTTAGAGTTTGTTAGTGGTTAGGGGCAATCCTGTACTTTGTAATGAAGTGCCAGCTGTATCGTGGTGGGGTATTAAAATAGGCAGCAGGGGGCTGGGTTGAGAGACGAACTCATTTATAGGATTATTACACAGCAGGTTGCTGTGAGGGGCTGGTTTGTTGGGAGGACCAGCAGGAGGCTTGGAGGAGTGGTCTTCCACGGGTCTCTCTCTCTCTCTCCTTCTCTTCTCCTCCCTGAACTCTCTTCCTCCTCATTGTATTTCTGCTGTGTTTCTGTTGTATTCAACAATATAATTCTGTTACACTTCCCGTTCTCTGCCTCTCTCAATATTTCATGTAACAATTTGGTGACTCCGTTGGGAAGCCGCTGTGCGAGAGGACTGATCGCACACTGGAGGAGAGGTGACGCAAGTGAGGAGGATCGCTGCTGGAAAATCGTAGTAGCAGGAAGAGAAAAAGAAAGGAAGAAGAAGATGAAGAATTCGGCTTTGAGAGGCGTCGAAGTACGTCACGCTTTGTAGAGGAAGAGAGGAGTTGTTTGTTGGAGGAGAAAACAAAGACAACCGTTGATGTACGGTAAATTTTTTCTGTGGGCCGTTTGCAGCTGGAAAATCGTGCGAGCTGAGACGTGGTAGTTGAAGAAGATATGGACGAAGCTAGGGAGATGCATTCGTTGAAGAGAGACGACAACGTAGGGGTAGCTCGCTAGAGAGACGCGACCTGGACCTTCAAACGGAACTGGAATACCGGGGGGGGGTGATCGCTTCTGAGCCGATAGAGGACGACCGCGACTGGGAGAGCTTTTGAGCCGCGATGAGTATCCGATGTAAGGGTTGTTGACGGACGGGATTAATTTCTTTCGAGCGGCGGAGAGGCGTGTATGGGAGTTGATGTAGAAAAAGGGGGGGGGATCGTGCTCAAACAGGGACAATGGAAGGACACTCGACCGAGACGCAGAGGCAAACATCTTTTTTAGAAGAGTTTTTTAGGAGACAAAAGAAGATCGAGAAGCTGTTCAGTAAGCTTAAACTCGACATGAAAGACCAAAAGGTGGTTTCAGATGTTTATGCAGGGCTTCCGAAATATTCTGGACAATTTACATGTAAGCAGGAGGAGCAATTACAGTTGCAACACAATGTGGTGAAAAATTCCCCAAGACTTAGGTTCTGAGGAGCTAGCGGAAGAGCAGACAAAGGAGTTACAGTCCCAAGTGGAACGGTGCTCAGTGTCCAGAAAATTGACTCGATCAGCTGCAACAAGCTCTATTAGAGGCGGCAACAAAAACATGGAGTTCGAGAGGAGTATAGCAAAACGAGTCGAACTGCCTTTGTTTACTGGGACCAATCCTTTTGGCTGGATCACCAAAGCAAAAGCTTACTTCCAGGAAAATCCGACAGCGGAGGCCATGAAACTTCACTGTGCGTAGATTTCTATGGAAACTACAACCTTATATTGGTTCTTGTCTTGTTGGCTGAATAAAAATCCTGGTGCAAGTTGGGAGCAACTGAAGCCCGTTCTTCTGGAAAAATATGGGAACAAGCAACAATGAGAGTTTTTTCGATGACAGAGTGAAAAGGCTTTACGTGACAAAAAAGAGGAGGTTGTGCCGGCTGTTCAGCGCATGAAACAAGAGAATATTGATTTTATTCAGGTTTACCGCAGTAAGGAGAAGTTTGCTTTGGGTTTGGAATTTGAAGAACAAAATGTAGAGGAAGTGAAACTCAAAACGAAGTCCAACAAATGTGAACATGAGGACTCAAAGCTGGTCCTTGAAAAACAGGATGCACCAGACGGGACGAAGGATGTCTCCCAAACCTTTAAGGGTGAGTTGGATGGCATTAAGGGTGCCATAGAAACTTCCAAAGGAACTGCATATTTGATGATGAGGTCTCCACCTAAGAAGCAGTGCACACACCTGGCTATAGTCTCCAAAGGATGGGGAACTACCTTGATTTTGGTCTATGATTCAAGTTTCACGCCTCCGAATGCAGCTTCTTTGCTGGAGGTAATGGCTGCGAGAAGGCAGGCAGGAGATGCCCAGGGTCATATTTTTGTTCCCGGACTCCACACTGTTCCAGCTAGACGAATATTGGCTGAACCAGAATTTGTTATGCCGAATGTTGCTAGGATTCATGGCTGCTGGAAAATGGAGCAGGTTTGGGCACGGTTAGGACCAACTAAACGAGGTATACCCCTAGGTGCATTGTGGCTAAGGACATACGAGGTTTGGGCCGACTTCTTTCCCTGCTTGGAAGTACAGTTTCAGCTACACATGCTTTTGGACAGAATTTTTCGCAAAAGTGGAGCTTGGAAATGTTTGGGACACTTCCTGGTGTTTGTGAAGATGTCCTGACAACGTTATTCTGGTCAAGATGCAATTTGGTTTGTTTTTGGGTAAATTCTTGTGGGGGAACAAGAACACCCATTTGAAGAACTAGTAGCTGAAGGGGATAGAAGACATTTGGAGGGATGTAAGTGGCTGGACGAGATAACATTCAAAATCGGGAACTCAAATTTGCAAACACATGGGATGCGAAGGGCTGTCTAAATTTGCCAGCTGCTTGCAATTCATGCTGGTTTTTGTGTTTGGCAAAATGTTTTAACTGTTGGGCATCCAAAGCAGCTTCAAGAAATAGAAATTAAAGACGACGGGTTGGCTGAAATTTGTACTGGGCAGGAGACTTGTTGTGCTGGAGCGCAGCGGAAGTTCGCCGGGCTTGTTGTTAGGGACCGAATGGAAGATAAAGAGGATCAAGAATCTCCATAACGGACGGGATTTCATCATGTTCCGAAATCGAGAGAAGGCCAAGTTGTTATGCTGCTTCGGCCACCGCCAAAACCGCCACCCAGGGGTTGAGCTCCAACGAATGTGCTCGAAGGTCCACCTTGGGGACAAGGTTGTTTTTAGGTGGGAGAGAATTGTTAGGAATAAAGGGGGCTGCCCAGGTGTGTGCAATTGCCAGCTGTTATTGTTTGGCTGGGATGTTTGTTAGTTTGTTAGTGGTTAGGAGCAATTTTGTACTTTGTAATGAAGTGCCAGCTGTAGCGCTGTGGGGTATTAAAATAGGCAGCAGGGGGCTGGGTTGAGAGACGAACTCATTTCTGGGATTATTACACAGCAGGTTGCTGTGAGGGGCTGGTTCGTTGGGACGACTAGCGGGAGGCTCGGAGGAGTGGTCTTCCATGGGTCTCTCTCTCTCTCACTCACTCTCCTTCGCTTCTCCTCCCTGAACTCTCTTCCTCCCTACTGTATTTCTGCTGTGTTTCTACTGTATTCAACAATATAATTCCGTTACACTTCCCGTTCTCTCCCTCTCTCAATATTTCACGTAACAAAACCGAAATCCCCAATTTAGCACAACCCTAGGCATGCAAATCGGCCAAGCATGACCACTAGGGTTAGAGGAGAAGGGGGAAAATGAAGAAAACCCAAGGAGGAGAAGAAATCTCTAACTTTTTGAACCGGGTGAAGAATCACCAAGAAACCACCTTGAAATCCACTTGGTGGAGCTTTAGAGATGGAAAAAGCTTCATGGAAGGCTTCTAAGTCAAGGAAAATCGAGTGGGGAGGCCAAGGGAAGAAACCCCACTTAAAAAGGAGAAAGGACAAAAACACCCCTCTTTAGGTGGGCTGCACGATTTACTCGCACGGTTAAACAAATCATGTGCAAACTGTGCAGATCACCATTGTTTTGAGCTGCATAGGGTGCACACTTAGGCTGTATGGTTAGTTTAACCGTGTGCTAACCGTGTGACCTGAAAAAAGACCACTGCAAGAGGTTACACACTTAGGCTGCACGGTTAGTTTAATCGCGCGTCAACTGTACAACTTGGAAAAAGTATCCAAGATTCACCCTTTTCCAGCCCAAAATACCTCTAACTCAAGGAGCCAAACCATCTACAAATACCCCCACATAAAAGTGACACCAGGAGTGCACAAGTTACTGGTCGCATTGCCTGATGTTTTCACGCACGAAAGAAGCCTTGTGGATCGATGGATAGAGGGAACCCCATCCAAAGATAGATCGGAAAGCAGGAGGCGTGGGTGAAAGATCAGTTTTGTCTGGAATCAGGCGTGGAGCAGAGCACGTTGGGAGGGGCGGCCTGGCTGGACGCGCCGCATGCAGTTGCTAGGTGGGGCGCGCCACAGGAGGGTCATGCGCCTGAGGAGTGTGGGTCGCGCGACGCTTGGGCGCTCGCCTAAGGAGGTGAGATGCCAGGGTGGTGCGACACTGGGGTTGCTCGCTGATAGGTGACTAGAGGGAGTCGACGTCTCAAAAGGGGCTCCTGGGTGGGCCGTGAGTTGCAGTCGAAGTGGCTGTCTAGGTTTGGGAGAAAAAAATTACCAAGGATAGATCTGAAAGCAGGAGGCGTGGGTGAAAGCTCAGTTTTGTCTGGAATCAGGCGTGGAGCATAGCACGTTGGCAGGGGCGGCTTGGCTGGACGCGCCGCATGCAGTTGCTAGGTGGGGCGCGCTACAGGAGGGTCATGCGCCTGAGGAGTGTGGGTCGCGCGACGCCTGGGCGCTCGCCTAAGGAGGTGAGATGCCAGGGTGGTGCAGCACTGGGGTTGCTCGCTGATTGGTGACTAGAGGGAGTCGACGTCTCAAAAGGGGCTCCCGGGTGGGCCATGAGTTGCAGTCGAAGTGGCTGTCTAGGTTTGGGAGAAAAAAATTACCATGTTCTGATACCATGCCATATGAAATCCCGTGCCTCGATAAGGGGGGGATAATTTATTTATAGATATACGAGATACATCATAATAAAGATATGGGACTCTAATACATGGCTGGGACTTGCCCCTTTCTAATTACCAGGGTTCTGACCGAGTTGCTCGCTAGATGGGAGAGAAAAAATAATTGCAAGGAGGGATCGGGTTAGAAAGTACCTTTGATACCATGTTGATGGCGAATTCCCCTTAAATCATTGTGAGGGGGATATATTCTTTTATAGATGAGTAAAAATAATTGCAAGGCGGGATATTCCGATGTGGGACTTGGAAATACCCATTATAATAAAATGGGGTCCAACATCAGTAATTCATATTCCATATATCAAAAAACAAAGTCAACAATGACACAAACAATTAAATATTAAGAACCATATATCTCAAAAAACCATATCTCAATTCCTGAAATATATTAAAAACCATATATCTCAAAAAACCAAATCGGGTCTTGTCATGTTGTATTGGTGTAGCCTGATTTTTTGTGGGATGACGTTGGGTCGAATGTTTGCGGTCCATACTGCGCACCGGACATGACTACTGTAGCAGGTCGAACTTTGGAGACAATAGTACTGTAACTCTGCGGACTTCCAGCCGCCGACCACTGTAGCACCTTGGACTTGGGTGGCCGTGGCGCTGTAGCGGTGCCGACTTCCAACCACTTTTCACTGTAGCACAGTGGACTTTATGTGCGGTTGGTGGAATAGTGTTTCGTCCCCATTTTTTAGCCCATTTCGGGTTAGGGTTTTGTGTGTGCTTGAGAACTCTAAAACTCCCTGTAATTTTGTGCTCCTGACTATAGTGATTATTCTACCTCTCCTTGGATGTAGTAGTCATTTCTCGAACCACGTAAATCTATGTGTTCTCGTTCTTTTTTTCCCTTTTTACTCTTCTGTGATCCGTTTATCCCTTCGTTGCTCCCAGCGTTTTCCGCAACATGTCATGCTTTGCCTTGACATTTTGAAATAAATCACAATTCTTGAAATATATAAAACAAACAATTAAATATTAAAAATCATATATCTCAAAGAAACAATAAACTAAAAAATAAAAAAAAAACATAAAAAAAATCGAGGCGAAAACATAGTAGTAAAAATAACAACAGGGGTGTCTTCTTTGGACGACCATAGTTATTTATGGCACATGGCGCACAACGACGACAAGGGCCCCCGGCGCAAAAGCGCAAGGCGCGTGGCAATATTAAATTGTGGCGTACAAAAGCGGTATATACACATCAACAATAACAAATAATAAATTATACAATATATACATAAATATAAAAGATTTATGTCAATAATTCATATTCCATACATCAAAAAACAAATGAAACCAACAATTAAATATCAAAAACCATACATCTCAAAAATTCATATATCTCAATTCCTGAAATATATTAAAAACCCTATATCTCAAAAAACCAAACTGGGTCTTTCTTTGTCTTTCTTAGACATTTTGAAATAAATCACAATTCCTGAAAGATATAAAACAAACAATTAAATATTAAAAACCGTATATCTCAAAAAAAAAACAATAAACAAAAAAATAAAAAAACAAAACATAAAAAAAAAATTGGAAGAAAACATGGAAGTAGAAATAAAAATAGGAGTAACTCGAAAAAAAAGGGTCGAGCAACATAAATAAAATTGAATTAAAAACAAAAAAAGTTATTGGTTCGTAGAGAAGGTGTGCCTGCCCTGAATAACATCGTGTATCTGAGTCGCGGCGGTCGAGAGAGCTCGGCTGGGCCGTGGGGGTCGAGAGATCTCGGTTGGGTCGTGGCGGTCGATGTGGTCCAACACCGGTTGGGTCGCTGCGCTCACAGGAGGAGTAGAGCGTTGCGTAGCATTGGAAGGGGGGGTCGTCGCTTGGCCTCAAAAGAGTATTTTCAATCGGGGCAAACGAGTTGGTAGGTTAAAAAATTGAAAAATAAAAATAAAAACCAAAAAGGCGCATTTGCGCGCACTGCGCGCCATAGTGCAACATAGCGCACACCACAATGAGCCATCTTAGATGAGCCATGGCGCGCGCCATTAATAACTATCTGGACGACGACGCGTATCTGAGTTGCGGCGGTCAAGGGAGTTTGGATGGGTCGTGGTCTCGGCTGTGTAACAATTGGGCCCCATTGACAGCACTGACACCTTGTCGTAACATGGCCGTTGGGTCCTAGTCCGCCAGGTACCGCCAATTGCCCCGCAGACACGTGGTCCCCTCCCTGGGGTCCACCCACGTGCCCGAACGGGTCATCTGACTAATAATTGTCCCCACAGGCCAACACATGTTCTTTTCAGTGTGCTTTGTCCTCACTTGCAAACACTCTGAGAAACTTCCCAGAAGGTCACCCATCCTGATCACTACTCTAGGTCAATCACGCTTAACTGTGGAGTTCTAATCATATAGGCTTCCGAAAAGAAAGGTGTGCCTTGTTGTAACAAGTCATATTATTTAGTCATTTAACTCGTTATCATTCTGAGGTGTTACAGGTTGGGTCGCGGCGGTCGATGTGGCCCGACACCGGCCGGGTCACTCAACTCGCGGGAAGAGTAGAGTGTTGCACAACGTCGGAAGTGGAGGTCGTTGTTTGACCTCAAAAGCGGTATTTTCAATCAGGGCGTATAAGTTGGCAGGATAAAAAACTGCAAAACAAATAAAAATAAAAAAGGCACAGTGGCGCATGTTGCACCACTGCGCGCCATAGTGCAACACGGCATGCGCCACAGTGCACCATCTTAGATGCGCCATGGCGAAGCCATGGCTTAGCGCACAACTGTCTGGTGCTAGCCATGGCGCAATGGCGCGCCATGACGCGCGCCATTAATAACTATGGTTATGACAACTATCTCTTGCGCTCTGGTTGAGGCCAAGACACATCCAGGTTTGGTACAAGTGATGTTTGATGAGATTTGTTGGACCCCATTTCATTTAATTGGGTATTTCTGAGTCCCTCATCGGACTTACCCTCTCTGTATTTAGTTTTACTCATCTATAAAAGAACATCCTCACCTCACATTGAGGTAAGGGGAATTCTACCACAACATGGTATCAGAGGGAAATTAGTCCCGACCCTCCTTCCCTGCGGATTCCCGGTTCTGTCCGGCCCCGCCTCTCCCCTCCTTCCCGGCTAGGGTTCCACCCGGCGGCCCTCCTTCCTGCGCGTCGCCCCCCCACAGCTCCCGACTCCCCAGCGGCCCTCCTTCCTGGCGCGACGCCCTCCCCGGCGGCCCTCCTTCCTGGCGCGGCTCCCGGCTCCCCGACGTCCCGCTCGTGCTAGGGTTCCACCCCAGCGCGCTCCCGTCTCAGCGCCCTCGTCCCGCGCCTCCCGCGCCTCCCGGTTACCCTCGCCTGGCGCGCTCCCGGCCACCCTCGCCCGGCGCCTCCCGCTGCTCCCGCGCCTCCCGGCCACCCTCGCCTCCCGGCCACCCTCGCCTGGCGCGCTCCCAGCCACCCTCGCCCGGCGCCTCCCGCTGCTCCCGCGCCTCCCGCGGGCTCGCACTGCCCTCACCCAGCGGCGTCCTCATCCCGCGGCGCCCTCGTCCTGGCGCCCTCGGCCTCGTCCCGACGGACCCTCCCGGCAGTGCGCCCTCGTCCCGGCAGCGCACCCTCGTTCCGGCGGCCCTTCCAGCACGCGCACGTCCTGCGCACGATCATCCCGCCGACCCGCTGCATCAGCTACCCGACGCTTCCATGGCAGACTCCTCGAGACGTGGCCGTGCTTCAAGTCGTCCACGTCCTTTCCGTCAACATTGTGGCAGGTTTGGCCACCTGATCGCCCGATGTTGGGTCCTGCATGGACGACCATCTCAGCACCCGCGGCAGGGACAACCCGCGGTCCAGGACGCGTCCTCGACTGTCGCCTCTCTTTCCCCATCTCTGGCCCTTTCTATGGCCGACCTCAGGCGGCCTCATGATCCTTCGGCCTCTGTCCGCCCCGGTTCCTCCTCGGCTTTTCTGGCCCGTACTGTTCGCCCCACTGCCTTTGTCAGCCATTGCTCCCCTGCATGGCTGCTGGACTCAGGTGCCTCCGACCACCTCACCGGTGATGCTGGTATGCTGACGTCTTACTGCACATATGCCGGTTCTTCGGCCATCACCGTCGCTGATGGCTCCACTATCCCCATAGCGGGTTTCGGCGCATGCTCTCTGACTCCATCGATACACCTACCCTCTGTGACACATGTGCCCCGCAGTCCCTTTAATATGCTTTCCATCAGTAAACTGACTAAGGATTATAACTGTGCGGCCATATTTACCTCTTCTGGTGTTGTGTTTCAGTAGCAGACTACGAACCGGGAACTTGGTCGAGGCCGGCTTCGAGACGGGGTCTACATGTTCGAGGGACCAACACCCATTGCTTGCACGTCTACCTCTTCTCGGGCACTAGATCTTCATTCCCGATTAGGAAACCCGCCTGCATCCACCATTCATCAAATGTTTCCAGACTTCAGTCGGACTCCTACTTTTCATTGTGAGTCCTGTTCTTTTGCGAAACATCATCGCTCTTCCTACATTCCTCGCACGGATACACGGGCCTCCCACCCCTTTGATCTGGTTCATTTAGATGTTTGTGGCCCGTGTACCATTCCGAGTCACTTGGGATATAAATACTATATATCTTTTGTTAAACCCTCTTTTTATTATTATTATGGGTATTTCCGAGTCCCACATCGGAATACTCCTTTGTACTTTCCGCCTTCTCATTCTATAAAAGAAGGGCCCCACCTCACCTTGAAGGTAAGGGGGTTTTCCCATTCTACATCTTTCATTGATGACTATTCGCGAATGACGTGGCTTTACCTTCTTCGAGAACGCTCCGAAGTGTTTTCCACCTTCCAAACCTTTTTCAATGAAATTAAGAACCGTTTTTTTATCTCTATCAAATGTCTCCGCTCGGATAATGGGCGCGAGTATCTCTCCACTTCCTTTCGGCAGTTTCTCCAGACGAATGACATCCTTTATCAGACCTCCTGTCCTGATACACCCCAGCAGAACGGCGTGGCCGAGCGGAAACACAGACATATTATGGAGACTGCTCGTGCCCTCATCTTCCACCGACAGGTGCCTCTGCTCTTTTTGGGAGATGCTATTCTCACTGCTACCTACCTCATCAATCGCCTTGGTTATTTCCGCACTCAGCGCGGATACCGCTGCTTCTCCCCGGACCTTCGCCGGTATGTCATCTCAGCGGATGTCTCCTTTGTTGAGAGTTCTCCATTCTCCTTTCCCTCTTCTCCTCCTGACTCTGCTATTGATGACTGTCTTCCCCTCATCATCCATCCTCTTCCAGAGTTGCCTCCTCCTGCCTCTCCTCATCCTGACCCTGCCATCGCTGATTGTCCTCCTCTCACCATCCATCCTCCACCGGCGTCAACCCCCGTTGACACCCATTTTGGTCAGGTCTACTCCCGCCGTCCTTCGACTGTATCCCTCGTTCCGGCCAGTGACACTGATGCTCCCGCTTCGTCCGCTGCTCCTGCTCCGCCACCCGAGGACTTGCCCATTGCCCTACGGAAAGGTACTCGCTCCTGCCAGAGTACTCCTCTATTTGTATCTTCATACAGGGGTCTGTCCGCTCTAGAGACAGTTTCTATACCTCGCACGGTTGGTGAAGCCAAATCTCACCCCGGGTGGCTAGCAGCAAAGCGGGATGAATTGCAGGCTTTGGAGGAAAACCATACTTGGGATCTTGTCCCCCTTCCAGCAGGCAAACAGGCAGTGGGCAGCAAATGGATTTATACGATCCGTCTCAATCCCGATGACTCTCTTTGCCGCCTCAAAGCCCGGCTGGTGGCGAAGGGGTTTGCTCAGACATATGGCATCGACTACTTTGAGACCTACTCTCCGGTCGCCAAGATGACCTCTGTCCGCCTGTTCATCTCTCTGGCTACTAATCACTGGCCACTTCATCAGCTGGATGTCAAGAATGCCTTTTTCCATGGTGTTCTTGAGGAAAAAGTCTACCTGAAGCAGCCCCCTGGTTTTTCTGCCTCCGGTGCCGACTCCCATGTCTGCCGCCTCCGTCGGTCCCTCTATGGCCTCAAGCAGTCTCCTCGAGCTTGGTTTGGCCGCTTCAGCACTGTCGTCACGGCCTTTGGCCTCTCCCGCAGTCTGAAGGACCACATCGTCTTCTTCCGTATGACACCGCACGACTGTATCTTGCTCGTGGTATATGTTGATGATATCATCGTCACAGGAAGTGACTCCAGAGGGATCACCAGCCTCAAGGCGCACCTTCATCAAAACTTTCATACCAAAGATCTTGGTCCCTTGACTTACTTCCTTGGCATCGAGGTCTCCCGTTCTGAGGACTCGATCTCTCTCTGCCAGCGTAGGTATGCTCTTGATATCTTGCAGGATGTCGGTCTGAGCACCGCCACTGCCGTGGACACCCCACTTGAGCCTGGCGAACGTTCTCTCCATTCCGACTCAGAACCATTTCCTCATCCCGAGCGCTATCGACGTTTGGTGGGTAAACTGAACTACCTCACCATGACGCGACCCGACATTGCCTGCGCTGTTGGCAAAGTCAGCCAGTTCATGGAGCATCCAACCCAATCTCAGTGGGATGCTGTCCTTCGCATTGCCAAATACATCAAGCGAGACCCTGCACGTGGCCTTCAGTATTCACGTCATGCTCACTTGGATGTTGAGGCCTTCTGTGATGCCGACTATGCAGGTTGCCTCGCGACCCGCAAGTCTACTTCGGGGTTCGCCGTGTTCTTCGCCGGTAACCTCATCTCTTGGCGCAGCAAGAAGCAGACTGTCGTCTCCAGATCGAGCGCCGAGGCTGAATACCGCGCCATGGCTACCGTCACCACTGAGATCCTCTGGCTTCGTCATCTCCTACATGAGCTTGGCTTCCCGGCACACACCCCTGCTCATATCTGGTGTGATAATCAGGCCGCCACGAAGATTGCCTCGAATCCCGTCTTTCATGAACGGACGAAGCATATCGAGGTGGACTGCCACTTCCTCCGCCACCATCTGGAGCAGTACCATATCAGCTTTGGCCATGTACCGACGGCATATCAGCTTGCCGATCTCTTCACCAAAGGCCTCCCAGGGGCTCGCCTTGACTTTCTCACTACCAGGCTGGGTATTCACAGCCTCCATAGCCTAGCTTGAGGGGGAGTATGAGTTCGTCTGTCTTGTCTTCTATTTTTTCTTTGTGGGACTCAATCCAATCTGGGCATGTCCAGCTTGAGGGGGAGTGTTGGACCCCATTTCATTTAATTGGGTATTTCTGAGTCCCACATCGAACTTACCCTCTCTGTATTTAGTTTTACTCATCTATAAAAGAACATCCTCACCCCACATTGAGGTAAGGGGAATTCTCCCACAACAAGATTCATGCTTTGTGGGATAATCACCTTGGGACCTGGTTTCTCTTCCGCTGGGTAAGCAAACAATTGATTGCAAGTGGGCCTATATTGTACATATTAATGTAGATGACTCTCAATCACCTGAAGGCTCAACTGGTCGCCAAGGGGTATGTCCAAACACATTTTGATGGTCAAAATGACACCTGCTCGTCTCTTGATTTCTCGTCATTTTATCACTGATATCTTCTCTAATTGGATGCCAAAAACACTTTCCTCCATGATTTTTTGGGCGAGGAAGTTTTTATGGAGCAACTTCTTGGATTTGTCGCTCAAGGGGAGTATTCCAAGACAGGTCATCTTCAACGATCTTTATAGACCTTAAAGAATTCTCTTGGACGTGGTTTGGTTCATTTTTGCATAACAGTGACTGATTTCGAGTTTTCTCAGAGTTCAAAGCATCTCTAAAGTTTTTCATCAGCGGTTGGTTGCAAGAAGCATTCTGCTCATTTTTATGTGGATGATATTGTGATTACGTACACTGATTCAGTTGGGATTGGTCAGCTCAAGTCCTTTCTTCTCTGTATTTTTTAGACGAAAGACTTGGGTTCCCTAAAGTATTTTATGGGAATTCAGGTCTCTCAATACTCAAAAGCGATTATTTTTTATCTTATCAAAATTATGCATTGGATCTGTTTCAGGAGTTTATCCCATGTTAACTCCGTTGATACCCCTCTCGAGCCAAGTGGGTGATCACTTAATGCAGAGAGTGAGGTATTTTCCTCAACTGACAGGTATCGTCAACTTGTTGACAACTTTAACTTCCTCACGATGACTCAATCTGATATCGTATGTCCTGTAACCATGGTGAGTCGATTCATGGATCACCCCACTACATTGCAGTGGGATGCATGTTTCACATCATTAGATATGCCAAGAAGGATCCAAACAGGGAACTGCTTTACTCTGATCATTAGCACGCAAATGTGGAAACATTCCGTGATACTGATTATGCAAGTTGTTTGTCCTCTCGTAAGCTCATGTTTAAATATGCGGTTTCTGTTGATAAAAATATCATCTCTTGATGAAGCAAAAAAAAAAACAAACCATTGTATCGTCGAATGCTAAGTCAAAGTACGGAGTCATGACACATGTGATGGTTGAGATCTTATGGACATAGCTTCTCCTGCTCGAGTTTGAACATCTATTCTAGATGTCCGTGCACATGTGGTGCAACAATCAAACAACAATCAAGATTGCTACGATTCTAGTTTTCCATGAGCGGACTAAGATTATTGGGATTGACTGCCACTTTGATAGAATCATGAAAAGACGAATCTTACTTTTGGCTACTTGCAAATTACAAAGCAATTGATTGACGTGTTTACCAAAAGGGTTTCATGGGAGCAAGTGAAATTTTTATGTAGAGCTTGAGAGGGAATGTTAGAATAACGATGTATTTTGTCTGTTGGTGTGTCTGGGTGTGTCCTACTTGACGGGGATAATCCTTATCCTGTTATCTTGCCAGTTTGAAATTTGTATCTCCCGCCTATCCTAAATCTTGTTTATCTTTATTTCCCCTATAAATGAAGAGATTTTGTCTCACTCAAAGGCGCTATTTCCTGGTCTATTGTTTCAATAGTTCTTTTAGCAAGTTCACTGGAGCTGCTAATGCTTTTGGAATTTGGCAGAAATTAAAGACATGTTTGGCCTTTTTTTTTTTAAAGTTGTCACCTTGATCCATTTATCACTGAAAAAGGAATTAAAAAAAAAGGTTAGAATCTTACATTTGAACTTCATCTGAACTTGACCTAAAGAGTGACATGTGATTCCATATTCACAAAATTTTGTGTACACCGTGATTAATGTACCTGATCTTGCGTTTATAATCATATGTACCCATGGACTTCCTAATGACTTTACATATATTGTACAAAAAAGTTTGTACACGATCATCTGTATCCATGGACTTCCTAATGACTTCACATACATTGGACAAAGATAGGTTACAAGTACTGTGTCAATTGTGCAGTATGCCAAATTTGTGAAGCCTTCCTTTGATGATTTTGTTCTTCCATCTAAGAAGTATGCTGATGTGATCATACCCCGGGGAGGTGATAATCATGTTGCTATTGATCTGATTGTGCAACATATTCGTACAAAGCTTGGTCAGCATGACCTTTGCAAAATATATCCTAATGTGTATGTCATTCAGTCAACATTTCAGGTGTGTTTTTCAATTCAATTTTGGTTATGCTGCTTGTTCTTTTTTCTGTAGACTTCAAAATCATTGTACAATGAAAAAAAGCAATTCTTTTCCTTTTGACATCAAAATTGTGGTCATCAGTCACAGCCTGATGGTTCTGGCATGTTTAATACATTTCCAGAGCTTGGCAAGGTTTAGGTTTTCAGTCCCAGTAGTTTCTATCTTGGGTTGCGTACATTTTACCAATACATACTGTACCATTTTTTTCTCTAACGAAGTAGAGGGGTAAGAATTTCATTAGAGGGGTAGACATTTCATTTAGTGAAGCTTCTCTGGAATTCTTGAGAATGGTCTGTAGTGTAACTATACTCATACTGTGGTCCAGATAAGAGGCATGCATACATTGATTCGTGATAAAGATATATCGAAGCACGACTTTGTTTTTTATTCAGATCGGCTCATTCGTCTGGTACCATTTTCTGTTTAATTTCTTTGAATTTTATTCCTGGGTGCACAGCTACTAGTTTATGTAAAACTACTCGATACTCATTTTTACTGGACTTCGCACTTTTAGGTTGTGGAGCATGGCCTTGGCCATTTGCCGTTTACCGAGAAAATAGTAGTCACTCCTACAGGTGTGCAAGATAAATGTGGCAACAATTCAACCAAACTTTTTATGTACATTTCTGTTCACATCAAAAATATTCATACATTGACCAATGTGATGGTTTTGTGCTAAATCTGAAGTTATGGTGGATTATTGTGCTCCCCCACCCCCTTCCCCCTGCTGAAGTCTATTTTTCCTTTTTGTATTGGGCATTATTTTTGTGTTTTTTTTTCTTGGTGAGTTTATGAATGTACGCCATTTCATCATCATCATCATCATCATTTTTATTTTTTATTTTGGGGGGGGGTATTTGTGCGTCTTATTTATTTGTTGACCCCTTTGATGATTTGTGGGAAGGGGAGACTTTTTCAATTGCTCTATTAAATTATCATTGCATTGCATTGCCAAGCTCTTTTGACGCTGCATTTGATGAGATGAACAACTACTGGCTATTTGTGTTGGAAGGCCTGTTGGCCATTTTGGTTGCATTTCCTGTTGGATGTTTGAACAGCATTGTAAATATATTGCTCTGCTTTTCTTTGAAATTTTGTTTTTATTTCATTGCAGAATCATTTTATACTGGTGTTGACTTCTGCAAGAAATTATGTGGAGTATCTATTATTCGAAGGTGAGTTTTTTTCTTCTCAGTCCTTTTCAAGATCTTTCATGCAAAGTAGATGAACAGCACCCTTGCCTAAAGTTTTTCAGGTTTCTAACATCTGATTATATTGGTTTTTGTGGGTAGGTTTTTCTAAAGAGGTATGTGCTGTTTTTCTAACATTTCTTTCATATTTTAGATGTCAATGCATGATGCGTATTTATTTCTGATTTTACTTAAAATCATTGTGTGACTTGCGAATCCAAAATAGGCTTGTGTGGTGCCTTTTTAGGTCATTATATGTGAAAGATTAATTGCAACATGGTTAAATATTTTCTTACTGAGATATATAAATGGATTTGTAGCTGGGATGCAGGTTTCTTGCATCCAAACAAATGCATATTAAAGTAATATTAGAATGGCTTCCAGTCAAGTATGTTTTTTTACACATTTTCATTTGAGAAAGTTTTCATCTGTTATGTTGCAGCGGTGAAAGCATGGAGAATGCATTGCGTGCTTGTTGCAAAGGAATAAAAATTGGAAAGATTCTGATCCACCGTGATGGAGACAATGGGAAACAGGTAAAATCGAGTTTGTGTTTTGTTTCACCATTGTTTTCTTGTTCACAAGAGTAGCATGTAAATATGCCACGAATGATTTGTATTGGGAGCAGTTTTTCAGTGAAGAGAAAATACTGCTCTTAAAAAAAATACTTTCCAGCATTTATGATTTACATAGTAATAGTTAAATGGAAATTTTAAGGTCTTAAAAAATGTATATAAAATTTTCTAAATGACATTTTATTTGAGTGGTTGCTAACACGATTTAAACCAGGCTTGTGAATTGTTTATAATCCAGAAAAAATCAGATAGTTTACCACATGCTGTTGGATTAATCAGAGTCTTAAGCAAAATAATAATAATAATAATAATAATAATAATAATAATAAAGGCATTGGGATTATTTGTCAAAGTATTTGAAGATTTAGATGGCTTTGTATTTCCATCTCTTGTGTTTCATGGTTCATTTGGAACTCCCTTTATGCTAATAAAATGTTTTGAACTTTTATTTTGTTATCTTAAACTTGAGCAGCTTATATACGAAAAACTGCCCGAGGACATTTCAGAACGGCATGTTCTGCTTCTAGACCCAGTTCTTGCTACAGGTATGTGATATGCATCCTTAAAGTTTAATCTTGTTTGACTTTATAAATTGTCCCTTTTCAGATGTAAATTTGATCTGTAAGATGTATGGGCTGTTATAGACATTGGGCAGATTGTCTACCAGTGATCTATTGTAGCTCACCTAGCAATGAAGCTGGGATTTCATATGCTTGGGCTCTGAATATTATATGGTTTTTTTATGTTGATTAAATGAAGGTAATTTTAGCCTCTTGAGAGTTGGATTGCCAATCTCTTACTAGGCGATGTATGTATCAATGTTTGTAATAGGAACGTCAGAGGCAGGGGCTTTCTGTGTGGGTTGTCGTTGGCTGAGTTGTTGGGGGTGGTTGGGGGTATTAAATAAAGGGGAACTGTTGGGTTGAGGGGGATTACGGATATTATTTGGGAGTTTCAGCTTTTGGCTGAAGGGGGTTGTTAGGACTAAAATTATTTTATTATATTATCTATTTTATATATTATTATTATATTATATATTTTTTTATATCTACTGTATTATATATATTATATGTTATTTTATTATATTATATTATATATTTTATATATTATTATTATATAATATATATAATATTTAATAATTAATTAATATGTAATAATGAATATATAATAATAATATATAATAATATATAATTTTATATTTAATTTATATTTCTATATTTAAAAATAAATTAAAATGAGCAATTTTTTATTCTTTTTTGAAAGGATTGAAATAAATTTCTTTAAATCAATAGAAATCCTCTGATTCTTCTCTTTCTTGCACGTGATTCCTATCAATTGGTGCTTTCATTTGGAAAATTGATTAGCAAAGGTGGAATCTTGAAGCTATATCCTCACGCGCATGGGGAATCAT
The DNA here is from genome assembly GCA_963277665.1 of Viscum album. Classification (NCBI taxonomy): domain Eukaryota; kingdom Viridiplantae; phylum Streptophyta; class Magnoliopsida; order Santalales; family Viscaceae; genus Viscum; species Viscum album. The sequence continues at coordinate 126,721,530 of OY728125.1, read as the reverse complement.
ATGCAAGAGCTCAGGGTGATAAAGGCCGGACTGACCGGGAGTGTGGAGTGGCAGCCTATGACCACGCGAATGGAGAATAGAGTAGCAGGTCTAGAATCATCAGTAGCAGAGCTGCGACACATATTCCAGCGACAGGAAATTGCACTGCACCGACAAGAGGTCCAAATGAGGGAGTTGGTGTCGATAATGTCTCGGTTTACGCCGAACTAGGCGGAGCGTTCAGGTCAAGGAGACGACAAAGGGAAGTCCGACATAGAGGACGATGGAGGTAGCAGTTTAAGAACGGAAGTTGAGGCAAAGGACCAGAGACCGGTGGCCGTGGTGAACGGAAAGGGAATGCGTGATGCGGAGTGGGAGGCGTTATGCCCGATGACCAAATTAGTAGAGATGCCAACCTTTTCTAGTAAGGATCCAGTGTGATGGGTCACACGAGCAGAGACATTTTTAGATTCATCAGACGCGAGAGGAGTTAAAGGTGTCTATGGCACAGCTAAGTATGGTGGAAGATCCTGTTTGGGAAGTTCGACTTGCGGGAGAAACGTAGCGTGGCTAGAGCAAGCAGTGTTGCACGTGACACGTGTCAAGGCAGTCTGACACACTAGTCCAAAGTGAGTTTTCCTGGATTTTCTGTTCAACTGTATACTCTGTTTTTCGACACCTGTGCATGTGGCAATACCAGAGAAGTTGAAACACACCGAGAGCGAAGTTGGAAGTAAGAGCTGGTAAGACCCAGCCCCTCCCGAGCAGACTTATTTGAATTACAAGCAGAATTACAAACAGGAAAAACAGCGGATGGGAGAAGAAGAAAAGAATGGAAGAGACACTGGAGGGACCCCAAGTCCACTCGCCCAAGCCAAGTAGCCGATCCCCCTAACAGAAATATTCTCTGGATGTCCTATCTCTCCAGCCCCTCCCCACTTTTTATAACCTCTTTGCCTTACCCCCCACGTGACCTGTAACAGAATTATTCTTTTAAAATTGTAGATGGTGAATTCCCCTTACCTCAATGTGAGGTGAGGATATTCTTTTATAGATGAGTAAATCTAATTACAAGGAGGGTAAGTCGGATGTGGGACTCAGAAATACCCATTTAAACATAAATGGGGTCCAACACTCCCCCTTAAGCTGGACATGCCCAGATTGGATAGAGTCCCACAAAGAAAAAGATGACAAGACACAAAGGCCATCTCATATTCCCCCTCAAGTTGGGCCATGGAGGCTGTGAATACCCAGCCTGGTAGTGAGAGACTCAAGGCGAGCTCCTGAGAGGCCTTTGGTGAAGAGATCGGCAAGCTGATCTGCCGTCGGGATATGACCAAAACTGATATGGTTCTGCTCCAGATGGTGGCGGAGAAAGTGACAGTCTACCTCGATATGCTTTGTCCGTTCATGGAAGACGGGATTCGAGGCAATCTTCGTGGCTGCCTGATTGTCACACCAGATATGAGCAGGAGTTTGTGCTAGGAAACCGAGCTCATGGAGGAGATGACGAAGCCAGAGGATCTCAGTAGTGACTGTGGCCATGACTCGATACTCGGCCTCGGCACTCGATTTGGAGACAACAGTCTGCTTCTTGCTGCGCCAAGAGATGAGATTACCGGCGAAGAACACAGCGAACCCCGAAGTAGACTTGCGGGTAGCGAGGCAACCTGCATAGTCCGCATCACAGAAGGCCGCAACATCCATGTGAGCATGATGTGAGTACTGAAGGCCACATGCAGGGTCTTTCTTGATGTATTTGGCAATGCGGAGGACAACATCCCACTGATATCTGGTTGGATGCTCCATGAACTGGCTGACTTTGTCAACGACGCAGGCAATATCGGGGCGCGTCATGGTGTGGTAGTTAAGTTTACCTACCAGACGTCGATAACTCTCGGGATGAGGAAATGGTTCCGAGTCGGTATGAAGAGAGCGTTCCCCAGGCTCTAGTGGAGTGTCCACTGCAGTGGTTGTGCTCAACCCGGCATCCTGCAAGATATCAAGAGCATACTTGCGCTGGCAGAGAGAGATAGTGTCTGCAGTCCGGGAGACCTCGATGCCAAGGAAGTAGGTGAGTGGACCAAGTTCTTTGGTGTGAAAGTGCTGGTGAAGATGCGCCTTGAGGCTGGCGATGCCTCTGGAGTCGCTCCCTGTGATGATGATATCATCAACATATACCACAACCAAGATACAGCCGTGCGTCGTTGTACGGAAGAAGACTGTGTGATCTTTCATACTGCGAGAGAGGCCAAAGACTGTGACGACAGTGCTGAAGCGGCCAAACCATGCTCGAGGAGACTGCTTGAGGCCGTAGAGGGATTGGCGGAGACGACAGACATGGGAGTCGGCACCAGAGGCAGAAAAGCCAGGGGGTTGCTGCAGATAGACTTCTTCGTCAAGAAAGCCATGGAGAAAAGCATTCTTGACATCCAGTTGATGAAGCGGCCAGTGATGGTGAGCAACCAGAGATATGAATAGGCGAACATAGGTCATCTTTGCGACTAGAGAGAAGGTCTCAAAGTAGTCGATGCCATATGTCTGAGCAAATCCCTTTGCCACAAGCCGGGCTTTGAGGCGGCAAAGAGAGCCATCGAGATTGAGACGGATCGTATAAATCCATTTACAGCCGACCACCTGTTTGCCTGCCGGGAGTGGAACAAGATCCCATGTATGGTTGTCATCCAGAGCTTGCAATTCACCCCGCATTGCTGCTAGCCACCCGGGGTGAGATTTGGCTTCACCCACTGTTCGAGGAATCGACACGGTCTTCAGAGCTGACAGACCCCTGTATGAAGAAACAAAGAGAGGAGTAGTTTGACACGAGCGAGTACCTTTCCGGAGCGCAATCGACAAGTCCTCGGGAGCTGTGACAGGAGCATCAGACGAAGCGGGAACAATGTTGTCCTCGACCTGGATGGGGGGTACAGCAGATGGACGACGAGAGTAGGTCTGTCCAAAGAGATAACCGGTAGGAGGAGACACCAGAGGCGGGTGAATCATGAGTGGAAGACAGTCATCGATGGTAGTGTCTGGATGAGGAGAGGGTGGAGTGAAAGGAGAGCTCTCGACAAACGATACGTCAGCAGAGGTGATATACCGTCGTAGGTCGGGAGAGAAGCATCGGTACCCGCGCTGAGTGCGGGAATATCCGAGAAAAATACATCGAAGGGATTCGGGAGAAAGTTTAGAGAGATTGGGGCGAGTGTCCCGGACATAGCAGAGACATCCGAAGACGCGGAGTGGAAGGGAATGAGAAGGAATAGAGGGGAACAGGGTATGAAAAGGAGTCTCCCCCTGAAGGATGAAGGAGGGAAGACGATTGAGAAGGTAAGTAGCAGTGAGGATGACATCCCCCCAGAAGAGAAGAGGTACTTGGCGGTGGAAGAGGAGGGAACGAGCGGTTTTCAAAATATGCCGGTGTTTCCGCTCGGCCACCCCATTTTGCTGAGGGGTATCAGGACAGGAGGTCTGATGGATGATGCCATGGGCCCGCAAAAACTGCTGAAAGTGAGTGGATAAGTATTCCAGCCCATTGTCAGATCGGAGACATTTCACAGGGACAGAAAACTGTGTCTGGATCTCATGGTAAAAGGTTTGAAAGGTGGAGAGAACCTCTGTCCGATCTCGAAGAAGGTAGAGCCATGTCATACGGGAATAATCATCAATGAAAGAAATGTAATATTTATACCCAGATTGACTTGAGGTGGCACAGGGACCTCATACATCGGAATGAACCAAATCAAAGGGTTTGGCGGCCCGTGTGTCAACTCGAGGAAAATATGATGTGCGATGGTGTTTCGCAAAACTACATGACTCACAAGGAAAAGACAAACGGGGACTAATATCGGGATAGAGCTGATGAAGAGCGGAGGCGGAGGGGTGGCCCAACCGAGAATGGAGGTCAACGGCACGAGCCGGGACAGACGTGCAGACGATGGAAGTCGGGCCATCGAACATGTACACCCCATCCCGAAGTTGGCCTCTACCAAGTTCCTGGTTTGTCGTCCGCTCCTGAAACAAAACAGAAGACGAGGTAAAGATAGCATTACAATTGAGATCCTTGGTCAGCTTGCTGATGGAAAGCAGGTTAAATGGACTGCGGGGTACATGAGCCACCGAGGATAGGTGAAGGGAGGAGGTGAGGGAACATGTACCAAAGCCGGCTATGGGGAGAGTGGACCCATCAGCAACAGTGATGAGTGAGGTTCCAGTATAGGGACGGTAGTTGGAGAGTATACCTGCATCCCCGGTGAGGTGGTCGGACGCACCTGAGTCAAGCATCCATGCAGGGGAACGATGACTGACAAGAGCAGTGGGACCACTAGAATGGGCAAGAGATGCTGATGAGGAGCCCAGCATGGAGGTGGTCTGATGTTCGTGAATCAGCTGGATCTCAGCCAGGGAGAGATCCAAAGACCGTGGAAGAGCAGCAGCAGGTGATGATGCATCGCGGATCGCAGTCTAGCCCTGTCAGGGGTGCGAATCGGGACGACCATGAAGGACCTAGCAGCGGTCGACCAGGTGGCCGAGCTTGCCACAATGCTGGTAGAGGGGGCGAGGGCAGCCGTCTCCACGGCCGCGTCCACGAGGGCCGGTAGGGCGGCCACCGCCACGTCCCAGGAGAGCAGTGTGATCAGGGATGGGGACGGGTGGGGCAAGGGCCCGATGAGCCTTCTGCAGGCGATGATAGACCTGCGGGATATCCAGCGTAGAAGGGCTGACAAGCATCTCAGTGGCTGTCGTGGCGTAGTCCGGGGCGAGGCCATTCAGGAGATTGAAAAGGCAGAGCTGGTCCCGTTGAGTCTGCGCTTCTGCCGGAGTCTGCGGAATAGGCCAGAGTTCTTGCAGTTCGTCCCGGAGACCCTTCCATTCCATGAAGTAGTTTGGAAAGGTCCGATCCTGCTGTCGGATATGGGAGAGACGCTGTAGAACATCGGAGACCCGAGCCAAGTTATTGGTCTCGGAGTACATGACAATCAAGGAATCCCATAGCTCTTTGACAGTGTTGGCAGTCCTAGTGACATCTTTCACCGAGCGGTCCATAGAGTTGACCAGTAATGCGAAAATTTTGCTGTCTGCCAGTTGCCAAGAGTTGAATTTGGGGTCAGTGATGGCGGGTGGAGGATTCTCAAGATGAGAATGAAGTCCCATGCCGCGTAGGGACATCAAGACCGTCTTTCGCCAGACGGAGAAATTTGTGGCGTCCAGCCGGTCATCGACAAGCCGGGAGGAGGCGGTGATCAGGGACGGCAGAACTGAGGAAGCGTCCATGGAGGGCGGGCGCTGGATTTGGTTGCCGGGAGCCGCTCGTTGGAAGGGAGGCGGCCTGGAGAGGTCGTCGGAGGGAGCTGCGACGGGGGGTCGCGCTCAGGAGGAAACGTCGGGGCGAGGGGCTGGCGTTGGGGCGCGGGCGCCGCTAGGGCTAGGGCGCGGGCGCCGCTAGGGCTAGGGCGCAGGCGCCGGGCGAGGGCGCCGTTGGGAGGTTGGCGGCGCTGGGCGAGGGCGTGCCGTGGGAGGGCGCCGGAAGCCGGGGCCGGGAGACGCGCCGCTGGGGAAGGGTGCCGGGAGGGGAGCCGCTGGGCGAGAGGGCCACCGGGAGAGGGGAGCCGCGCCTGGAGGGAGGGCCGCCGGGAGGGGAGTCGCGCCTGGAGAGAGGGCCGCCGGGAGAGGGAGCCGCGCCTGGAGGGAGGGCCGCCGGGAGAGGGAGCCGCGCCTGGAGGGAGGGCCGCCGGGAGGGGGAGCTGTGCAGGTGAGGTGGCCGCCGGGAAGGGCAAGGCCAGAGGGGGGAAGAGAGGTGGGGCCGGACAGAACCGGGAATCCGCTGGGAGGGTCGGGATTAAGATCCCTTTGATACCATGTAGATGGTGAATTCCCTTTACCTCAATGTGAGGTGAGGATATTTTTTTATAGATGAGTAAATCTAATTACAAGGAGGGTAAGTCCGATGGGGGACTCAGAAATAGCCATTTAAACATAAATGGGGTCCAACAAAAATGTACACCTGTGTCCAGCTGTACTTTCTCCCCTGTCACGTCTCTTATGCCCCTTTCTAGAGGGGGCTTTCCATGCTATACTGTCTAGGGTTGTCCCAGCTTGGCAAGGTCTTTATCACTCGCATTGCCCTGAAAATAAGTCTTGTCCTCAAGACTGGGGAAAAGAAACTGATTGGAGTTCATAAAATCTCTGAGCAATATGCTCAATGACCCTCCTTGCTCCATGGGTCTGTTGGCGACGCACCCTGGCTTCACCTACTCTCTAGGCAATCTTCGAGATGGTCCTTCTCGCGTTGTGGACCGACCGTGTGTGTTGTTGTACACTATGTTGTGAGGTTTGCCTCCGAGTGCCCTTATCCCGCCTGGAATAGTTGTGTGGCCCTCACCCATGACCCCCGCTGCAAACCACTATGCATGACTCGTCTTGTTGCTCCTGCTAAAGCCCGTCCTGCATCCTCTTCTTCAAATCCAGATGATTGCTTGCCCTGCATGATATCAGTGAAATCCATCGGCGCTCCCGTATACAATCTCAGCACCTTCAATTCCCCACCCGCCTTTGAACCTGTCAAAGATTGTTGTTGTGTCTCCACATGACTCTGACAAATCTTCTTCTAGGAAGTTGGTAGTGTATTCTGCAGTAGTTTGCTCCTTGTGCGTCCCCTTGGTGATGTCATCGTCCACAAGGATGTCACCGTTTTTTTTCCCCATCAAATCCATAGGCCGCCCGAGCGTCGGCCCAAGCAGCACAGCGTCATCGTAGCCCGACGACTTGTTTTACCCTCGGCGTCGCCATCTCCAAATACCGCTGAGTTTGCCTCTTGCGGCGCCGTTAGCGGTGAAAGTGGACGTACTGCCTGTTGCGGCACCGTCTTGTCTGATGTTTCCGTGTCACCGTTATCGTTCAATAGCGCACCTGATTCCTCCATGATCAGAGATGGTTGGTCGTCTTCCAGGTACGACCGTGTTTCAGGGTGCAACATAGCCCTAGCGAAGAACTTGCGAAATTCCGTCTGCTCCTGCGCGTTCTGTTCCTGTACTGCCGCCGCTGCTTGAGGGCCTTCATCGTCAAGACGATCTTACCTATAAAAGCTTTCAATTCTGCAATCGTCGTGTCAGTGTGGTCCATGTGTTTCCCCGTGAGGTTATTTCCGTCACCAGAGCACACATCCTTCCGTAAAGTATTTCACCGTGAGCTTCTCCCTTCGAAAGCAATTCGACAGTGTGCAGGGGCCGTCGATAGAAACTGGCGACCTCGTGTAGCGATGTCCGCGTCCAGCTGGGCGCCTCCTTTTGGTTCGAAAATTTGGGGAACAACTCACCTTCGCCCATATGTTTTTTTTTTCCGTTAGGTTTCTTTTCGTTTTTTTTACGGCCCTACTTTACCTATTCGAAAAAAAAGGCAAGGCCGCCTCCTCCTGCGTGATCAGAAGATCTAGGCGCGCTCCCCTCCCGCGAGCGATGATCAATCTGAAAGCTGCATCCCACACGAATGAAGGATTTGGTAGTGCTCGCTATATCTACCTTGCCAATGAAGATTCTAACGCCTTCCTATATTGTGCACCGGAGATGCGGAATCGGATGGTGCACGCCACCTCAAAAAACGGGTTGGCCGGACGCGTCTCCGTTTAGTGATGATCCTGTAGAGCGCGTCTCCTCCGTTCGAGGAGGCTGGCAAGAAAGTGGATGCACCAGCAGTGCACGCCCATAGTTATTAATGGCGCGCGTCATGGTTCGCCATTGCGCCTTTTTGTTTGTTTTTTTGCATTTTTTTAACCTGCCAACCCATACGCCCCAATTGAAAATACGACTTTTGATGTCAAACGATGACCTCCCCTTTCGACATCGTGCAACACTCTACTCTTCCCGTGAGTTGAGTGACCTAGCCGGTGTCAGACCACATCAATTGCCGCGACCCATCCGAGCTCCCTCGACCTCTGCGACCCAGCCGAGCTCCCTCGACCTCCGCGACCCAGCCGAGCACGACCCGGCCAAACTCCCTCGACCACCTCGACTCAGATACACGGTGTTGTCCAGGGCAAGCACACCTTATCTGCGAACTGGTAACATTTTTTTTGTTTTTAATTCAATTTTATTGTCCGCCCCTTTTTTTTTTTTTTCGAGTCACCCCGGTTGTTATTTTTACTATGTTTTTTTTCTTGTTTTTTTTCCTGTGTTTTTTTATTTAGTTTATTGTTTTTTTGAGATATACAGTTTTTAATATTTAATTGTTTTATATATTTCAGGAATTGTGATTTATTTCAAATGTCTGAGGCAAGGCTTGACAAGACCCAATTTGGATTTTTGAGATATATGGTTTTTAATATATTTCAGGAATTGAGATATATGGTTTTTGTGTTATTGTTGAATTCGTTTGTTTTTTGATGTATGGAATATGAATTATTGACATAAATCTTTTACATTTATGTATACGTTGTATAATTTATTATTTGTTATTGTTGACATATGCATACATCTCTTTTGTGCACTCTAAGTTGATATTGTCACGTGCCGTGCGAAGCGTTGTGCGCTTTTGCACCAGGGGTTCTTGTTGCTGTTGGGTGCCATGCTCCGTAAATAACTATGTGCACACCTCCTCTGTGCGTCCGATGTTGTGCACCTTGTTCAAGTGAGCTCGTCCCGCGCGAGAAGATCCAGCTGTGCGCCTGCCTCTGTTGAGCAACAAAGAGTATCCGGCAATGCGCCTCCTTTGAGCAAAGAGGCGTAGCGGCAGGTCAGACCAATTGGTAAGACCCAGCCCCTCTAGAGCAGACTTCTTCGAATTATAAGCAGAATTTCAAACAGAAAAGACAGCGGATGGGAGAAGAAGAAAAGGATGGGAGAAGAAGAAAAGGACCCCAGGTCCACTCGCCCAAGCCAACTGGACGACCCCCCTAACAGAAATATTCTTTGGATGTCCCCTCTCTCCAGCCTCTCTCCTCTTCTTATAACCTCTTTGCCTTACCCCACCTGACCTCTAACAGAATTATTCCTTTAGAATGTACAGTTGTGTCCAGCTGTACTTGCTCCTCCTGTCATGACTCTTATGCCCCCTTCTAGAGGGGGCCTTCCAGGCTGTGCTGTCCAGGGCTGTCCCCTGCTTGGCAAGGTTTTTATCAAGAGCACTGCTGCAGTTGTGACAAAATTGGCTGCATCGACTTTTGACTTTTTCTGCTTAAGTTCTTATGCCTGTCTTCTTGTTTGCCGCGGAAGTTGGTTCACTGAATGTAATTGTTGGAGTCCGTATCCTCCGATGTGGTCATTTTCATTCATTATAAAAGAATGCCTCCGCCTCACTTTGAGGTAAGGAAGCAAAGGGGGTTTCTCAACCTACATGGTATTAGAGGGGTTTTTCAAAACCCGATCCCTCTCTCCCTATTTTTTTTTCTCCCATCAGCCTTTAGGGTTTTCCCCGTCCGGGTGGGGGGGGGGCTCCCATCCAAATAGTCGCCCCCCCCCCTCCGCTGCTCCTCCCGGTCGCGCAGGCCCTCCCTCCCGGCGGACCTCCCCCTGCCGACGACTCCTTCAGTTGCGGATCTCCCTGCCCTCCGGCGATTCTCCCCCTGTGGCGACGGTCCTCCCGCGGCGACGGTCCTCCCGCGGAGCTCCTTCCCCTCCAGATCCCGGCGCGGCTCCCGTCCTCCATGCGTGCGGCTCCCGCCCCTCCCCCGGTGGTTTTCCCCAATGGCGCTCCTCCCGCCCTACCTGGCGGTCTTTTCGGCTCCCCGCAACTACCGGCTCGCTCCCGCATCTCCCGGCGAGAAGAACGGTCGGCTCCCGCATCTCTCGCTACGCACGAACCGCCCTCCCGTCAAGGCTCCCGCGACGGAATCCCGGCGCGCCTCCTCGCGATTCTCCCTGCGCCTCTGCTTCTCCCGGTTCCGCCTCCTGTGCGAGATTCCCGACGACAGCGCCTTCATCTTCCTGCTCCTCCCCGAGACCAAGCAGATACCCATCGAGGAGATCGGGTTCCTGTGGCTGAACCACTGGTTTGAGCGACTTCTGTGATGCGGACCATGAAGCCTACCCCGCCTTCTCCGCTTTGCGCGGCTCCCGCTCCAGAAGGCCGCGACTCCTCTTTGATTTTCCAAGCGTCCCCTCCCGTTGTCCTGCTCCCTCGACGGCCTCCTCCTGCGCTCCTCTTCCGGCAGCCAGCCGACTCCAGTTCTCCCAGCGGTGTCTCTCCCCGCGCGACTCATGGCGCTTCTCCCATGCAGCGGATCTCTCCCGCTGCTCCTCCCGGTCGCGCAGGCCCTCCCTCACGGCAGATTTCCCTCACCGGCGGATCTCCCCCCTGCCGGCGTCTCATTCCGCCGCGGGTCCCTGCCCTTCCGGCGATTCTCCCCTCCAGCGGAGCTTCTCCCCAAAAACCCCGCCCTCCCAGCAGCCGGCTCTTCGCTCCAGTGCAACGGCCCCATCCCAGCGGATCCCTGCTGTCGTGCCTCCCTTGGCGGCCTCCTGCGCATCAACAAATGCTCCCTCCATGCCGGTCTCTTCCTGCTTCCCGCGGCATTCCCGCCTCAATCGCCGGCCTCCTCCTGCGGATTTCCCGGCGCTTCGACGACCGGCACCGCCATTGCGGATTTCTCGGCACTTTGACGATCGGCCCGACATTACGGATTTCCCGGCGCTCTGATGACCGGCCCGTAGTGTGGATTTTCCCGACGCTCTGACGACCGACCCGCCAGTGTGGATTTCCCGGCGCTCTGTTGTCCGGCCCCGCACTTTTCTGGCGATGACCCATCCTTTTTTTTTCAGCAGCATCACATTACCATCTTGAGGGGGAGCAACATCAACAACGATTTTATTATTTCCGTTTCTTCTGTTTTTATCTTGTATTTGTCATCAAGCTGGGTATGTCCAGCTTGAGGGGGAGTGTTAGCATATGTTTTTTTTTGTTGCTTTCTTTTCATTATGTGTCTAAGTTAGGTACACCTAGCTTGAGGGGGAGTGTTGGAGTCTGTATCCCACATCGGACTTGTGATCCGATGTGGTCCTTTTCATTCATTATAAAAGAATGCCTCCGCCTCACTTTGAGGTATGGAGGCAAAGGGGGTTTCTCAACCTACAGTAATAAATTCGATTGGGAGTTCTGGATGAGCAATTCAAAAGGCTGCGATAGGGAGCTACAAGCAGCTGCTGGCAGGTGCTGCAGATTCTGGGTTACGAAAGGTCAAAATGGGAAATCAGGAACCTCCGCATTGGAAGAAGTCTCATCATATTCCTGTCATTGCTATGGAAGAAACGTCCGCTGCTGTTGTGTTTCTCAGACTCCCTGTGGGATGGGATGGACAGATCGAGGCTAGCAGGGGGACAACTGATGCAGTGAGACGGTACTGGTGGCTGTTCGAGGGGAACAATGATTTGGAAAACCTGATTCTTACGAGAGATCACTTGTATTGTATGGATTGTGAGAAATTTTTGCAAGCGCACAGAGGAACTGAAAGCTGAAATAACTGTTGCTGCTCTGCCATTTGAAAAAAAATGTGCTGTTGTATTTGGTCTCATGAAGATAGAGGGAGAAGGGCGCCATTTTGGATTCACAGAGGAGATAAAAGAAGAAAATATTTCTTCTGTAGTAATTGTTGCGGAATCGTCGGGAGTCACAACGACAGAAACGAGAAAAACGAAAGAAAAGAAAGCAAATGACACAGCGATTTACGTGGTTCGGGAATAATCCCTACGTCCACGGGAGAAGCAGAATTTCACTATTCGGGAGCACAAATTACAGAGGGTTTTTTTTTTCAGTAGTAAACCCTAGCCCGAAATGGGCTACATATGAAGAAGACGGTCCACTGTTCCGAAATAGTCAGTCCGTGTTGCAACAGTGATCGGCGGCCAACTTTGTCAAAAGCGCTACAGTGTCTGCCGGCTGGAAGTCAAAAGCGCTACAGTGAAGTTGACCCCGAAATCCGCACCACTACAGTGCCTGTCGGTGTCGGTCGGTCAGCTCCGTTAAAGTGGTCAGCATTGCTACAGTAATTGGAAGACTATAAAAAGGGTGTAAATGTTGCTGTGGAGGATGAATACAGAATTGGTGGAACATACACCTGAACCGCTGTTGAAGACTAAGGGCTGGTTGATGTCTGGAAAGAGATGCTGTATGCTCTACAATGTTCCAAGGATACTGAGCGTTCGATGAATCCACAAAGGAAAGAAAAGGAGATTGTGATTTTTCTTTGGTACTGAAGGACGGCATCGGTTACGTTTTTTGCATATGTGGTGTCAATGACAGGGGAATGGGAGCCATAACCAAGAACGATAACAGCTCGAGACCAAGGGCTTACAGATCAGAGCAGGGAAAGGTACAAACGCCACAAGAATGTGTTCGTTTAGGTTGTTGGCGCGATCTACACCGGCTGGCAGTTAGCACTGACTGAAGCTATGACAACAACTGATATGGGTGAACTTCAGGCTGTTTTGCTGCTAACAAAAGCTAATGGGTGCCAAAGTAGCAGTTTACTGGCATTTATTGACGCCATGAAGAAGAGAGGGTGTGTTGTTGCGAAGGCTGGTGCTGGTTTAAATGAAATTCTAGCTCTCCGTGAGGGGGATAATAGTTTTGTTGTGTGTATCCAAAGAATAGGAACTGCAAAGGAGGGCTCAGCTTGCATACTGGCATTGTTTCCTATATTTTGCACCTTGTGGACAAAGTGATTGGTTATTCAAGGAGTGAGAAGTGATTGGAACCTAAGGGGTAGGGAGCCGTCTCTATGGGTTGTTGCAAGGTTGGTTACTGTCAGGGGCAGTATTGTAATTTTTGTAGACGGTTGTTTGGTGAGCTGTTGGGGTGGTTGGGGGTAATAAATAAAGGGGAGCCGTTGGGTAGAGGGGTATTACGGATATTATTTGGGAGTTTCAGCTTTGGCTGAAGGGGGCTGCTGTAAATCAATAGAAGTCCTCACTGCTACTGTAAATTGTCCTCATTTCTACGGATATTATTTGGGTAGAGGGGTATTATTTGGGAGTTTCAGCTTTTTGGGAGTTTCAGCTTTGGGATTTTATTTGGGAGTTTCAGCTTTGGGAGTTTCAGCTTTGGTGAGCTGTTGGCTGAAGGGGGCTGCTTTGGGAGTTCCTGTAATTTCTTGTCCTCATTGCTACTGTAAATCAATAGAAGTCCTCTCTTCTCTCTCACGCACTTGATTCCTATCAGTTGGTGTATGTATGAATGCAGAAAATAGAATTGCCTTTTTATGTTGATTTTAAAATTCATTCAAGGTCGCTTAGAGGCACATTCATTTTGTTTTATGTTGACATTAGTAAGGCAGGCGCATTAGTTGTTATATGCATGTATGAATGCAGTAAATGAAATATATTTTTGTTGTTGTTGTTGACTAGTTTCATTAATTGTTGATTTTAAAATTCGTTAAAGATTGATTAAAGGCGGGCATTCGTTTTTTTTTTATGTTGATGTTACTAATGTGGGCGCGTGATTGAAAATCTGTGAGATACTGATTTGTTCGTTTGTAGGTAATTCTGCTGGCCAAGCGATTGAGCTGCTCATTCAGAAAGGGGTTCCCGAATCCCACATTATATTCCTTAACCTCATTTCGGTGCGTTCTTCCTGCTTAGCAGTTTTGGATGTGTTTTTCCCTGCTGAACTGCTTTGTTCATTTGCACAGGCGCCCGAGGGAATCCATTGCATCTGCAAACGTTTCCCTTCCTTGAAAATTGTCACCTCAGAGATTGATCTGGCGATAAATCAAGATTTCCGTGTAGTTCCAGGGCTTGGGGAATTCGGTGACCGCTACTTCGGCACTGACGATGCGTGAAAAATTGCCATCATAACGCGGATTTGGACGAGGAGAAATGTCTAGCTCTTCAAGTCAGAGCGTTTGTAAATTGGTTGGAGTTAACATAATGAATGATTAAGATTTATTTTAATATATAAAAATTATAGATATCCAAAGAATATTCTTTTTTAGAGTAGGAATTGAAGTAAATTGGTTGGAGTTAATTTTACTGATCATACTTCATTTTAGAGTGACCTTACTTCAAAATGAAGTAATGAGTTGGAGTTGCCCTAAGATGCTTGTTAGCGTCTGTTTTGTTGCTTTCTTTTCATTATGTGTCCAAACTAGGTACATCTAGCTTGAGGGGGAGTGTTGGAGTATGTGTAACTTCCTGCCCCACTTCCTTTGTAACTTTCTGCCCCACTTTCTTTGTAACTTCCCTTGTAACTTCCTCTTTCCTTTATATAAATGAAGGCCCTCTCCTCACCTTGAGAAAAGGGGGAGATTTCTGATTTAACATGGTATCAGAGGGATTTACTCCCGACCCTCCCTCCTGATTTTTTTCCCTTTAGGGTTTCCCCGTCCGGGGGGCGGCGGCTCCAATCCAAATAGCCCCCCCCCCCCTCTGTTGCTCCTGCCGGTCCTCCCTCCCGGCGGCTCTCCTGCCTGGCGCGGCTCCCCGACGGCCCTTCTGCCTGGCGTGGCTCCCGGCTCCCCGGCGGCCCTTCTGCCTGGCACGGCTCCCGGCTCCCGGCTCCCCGGTGGCCCTCCTGCCTGGCGCGGCTCCCGGCTCCCCGGCGTCTAGGCTCCCCGCGTCGCCCCCTCCCTACCGGCGGATCTCCCCCCGCGCGGCTCTCTCCTCCGTCGGTATCTCCCGTCGCGCCGGCGTCGCCCTTTCTCCGTCACACGACGCCCCTCCACTATCTAGCGGCCCTCCGTCCCGGCGCGCCTCCCGCACGCGGCCCTCTGTCAGCGGCCCTCAGGCCCTTTCCATCCCGTGGCACCCGATTCTCGGCGGCCCTCCCGTCCCGCGACGCTCCTCCCGTCCAGCGGCCCTCCTTCCTCTCCCGTCGCCGGCCCTCCGTGCGCCCTCCCGGCCCTTCCCGGATTTTCCGGCCAGATTCGGAGATTTCCGGCCAGATCCGGACAGCTCCGGTCGGCTCCGGCCTAATCCAGGCTACTCCGGCCAGATCCGGCAATTATCCGGCCAGATCCGGTGATTTTCGGCCAGATCCGGAGATTTTCGGCCAGATCCGGCGATATCCGGACTGTTCCGGGCAGATCCGGGCGGATCCCAGATCCGTCCCCACGCATTTCCGCTGCAATCCCACTGCAATGTCGCCTCCCCAATCTGCTGCTCATCTGCTCCCGACGGCCAGCTGCGCCTGCTCTGTCCGCTGCTCTCCCTCCTTGTCGGCCTCCTCCTGCAAGGCGGCCCTCCCTTCGGTTGGATTCATCCGCTCCCTTTCGGCACTTCCTGCGGAATCCCCGCCTCGCCGGCATCTCCTGACATCTTTCCGGCAGCCGCATCTCTGTTCGTCGGCCTCCTCCTGCGGATTTCCCGGCGGTTCGACGACCGGCACCGCCATTGCGGATTTCCCGGCGCTTCGACGACCGGCACCGCCATTGCGGATTTCCCGGCGCTTCGACGACTGGCACCGCCATTGCGGATTTCTCGGCACTTTGACGACCGGCCCTCCCGAGCGGATTTCTCGGCGCTTTGACTATCGGCCTGACATTACGGATTTCCCGGCGCTATGCCGCCCGACCCGTAGTTCGGCCTTTCCCGACGCTCTGACGACCGATCCGCCAGTGTGGATTTCCCGACGCTCGGTTGTCCGGCCCCGCACTTTTCCGGTGATGACCCATCCTTTTTTTTATCAGCGACATCACATTACAATCTTCATGGGGAGCAGCATCAACAACGATTTTATTATTTCCGTTTCGTCTATTTTTGTCTTGTCTTTGTCATCAAGCTGGGCATGTCCAGCTTGAAGGGGAGTGTTAACGTCACTTTTTGTCAGAATGCGAGCCGGTGACGATGAGGGAGATGACCATGAACATTGCGAGGGAGGAAATTTCGAAGAGATGCGAGAAGATAGGTCATTATGGGGTGGGGCTTGGGAAATTCGGGATCTCGACGATTCAAGATGACGAGAGGATGTTGCAGAGAGGCGACGATGAGGCAACCATGGCCGTAAAGGGGGAAGTCTACAAGCTACTCTCTGAGACCTCGCAGCCGAGACTCGGGAAAAAAAGAAATGATTAGGAGGGATGGAAAATGATTTCCGTCGTTTAGGGAGCGAAAGCTGATCGGGGGAAATATGATGGGAGAGAGACGGGAGAAACGTTTCTCTCGGATCCTTTCGAATCATCTCAAATTTGGACGGAAATAGTGTATGGGGTTGTGGTATATAAATAATGTTCACATCTTTAATTCCTTCAAATTGTCGCATCGTCCCTATTAATATTTATACAAATGAACATAATTTTAATTATTAATAATAACAACAAAAAATATTTTCTTGAGGCAAACAAAATATTTTCATGACCCAAACAATATTATTAACTTTAGTACGCGGGGAAACAAAATATTTAGATACCCATGAAAATATTGTTTGGGGACGCTGGTCGCGGGGTCGAGTACTCAGACCGTTTGTAGATTTTCCTTGTAGCATGTGTGAGATGTCATTTGATGGGTATACCCAACCATTTTTAAAAATAACAATCAAATACAGATAATTTTGATAATGTGTATATAAATAATTTTTATTATAACTAATTATGTGCATATAAATAATCATAAATAATTTATAAATAATTTTGATTACAGATAATTTTGATTATAAATAATTATGATAATCTTGAATTAATTGTTTATATAAATAATTTATAAATAATTTTGATTTAATAAATATTTTAAATTAATAAATGTTTTGAATTAGTAATTATTTTGAATTAATAATTATTTTGAATTAATAATTTTGAATTTATAATTTTGATTACCTTGAATTAATAATTTTGAATTAATAAATTATATAAATAATTTTGACTATCTTTAATTAATTTTTTAAAATTTTAAAATTTGTATTAATAATGTTCGTAGTTTAATGTTTACTTAATTTTGGTGATATGAAAGATAACGATTGATTAAAATCAAAATTAATAGGTTTTGATTTGTCATAAAAAAA
The DNA here is from genome assembly GCA_963277665.1 of Viscum album. Taxonomy (NCBI): domain Eukaryota; kingdom Viridiplantae; phylum Streptophyta; class Magnoliopsida; order Santalales; family Viscaceae; genus Viscum; species Viscum album. Next base: position 126,704,634 of record OY728125.1, on the reverse strand, counting down.
TTAATAAAAATACTTTTTTAAGGTTATTTGTGTCATTTAACATAAATTATTGATGTTGGACAAACATGGTAGTAGGTGTGGTGTCCATGAGGATCTAATCTATGGTTGTTTTTTATATTGGAAAAGTATGCCTTTTAATCCTGTGTGTACGTGTTATTTTTTAACAAAGGTTATTTGTGTCATTTGCACCAAAACAATTTCTTTTCTTTTCTTTTAAAAAGTGTCACTAAACACGATGAAGATAAATTCAAATCATTTCTTTTCTTTTACTAAGTTATCGATCCAAACACAATGAGAGATATCAGAATCATTTATTTCCATTTCTTTTCTTTTAAAAAATATCAAATCATTTCTTTTCTTTTACTAAAATTTTACCGAACACAGTGTGAGGTTTTGTTGGAGAGACGTTGAGGTAGTGAGGGGCTTTGGGAGACTTCCACAAAGGCGCGTCAAATGACGTTGTATTAACCAAACGCCCAACGCAACGAGGAAAGCTAAGATTTTAAAAAATAATAAGAACTTCAAAATTAAAGCTAAGATTTTATAATAGTTAAATAACTTCAAAATTTATGGCATATTTGTAACCCATTAATTTTTAAAATGTATTAATTTAAACTCGTCCTATTGCATTTTGAAATATTCATTTAATCACTCTAACTCATTTAAAAATCATTTATAATTTAAAAAAAAATTAAAAATCATTTATAAATTTAGAATAAATGGATAACAAATTAAATAAATATATTTTTATAATCTATAATTCTCATGAATTGATAATAATTAATTTAACCAGATTTTGATTTTAAATCCATTTATAAATAAAATATCCGACAATATCAAAAGTGACAAATTTTAACATATTACCATTATATAAAAGTACATAATTAACAAATTAATAATAATTAATTTAACTGTGTTCACCTTTTGGAATACTCTTAACACTGCTACCCAACTCTCCCCGTTTATTAATCTGGTTTTGAATTCAACGCCCTAATCCAATAAAAACCTAATTAATCGCTATTGTAATCTCATCTAATCGGATCAGGTAGTGTCGTGTACTAGTTAATGAATATCTATTGTCATTCCTAAATTGATTCAACGTTAAATTTTTATTGCTTTTTTAACAACATACTTAATTCTATTTGTAATTGAATATAATTAAATTACTTGTATTCATTATAAAAGTAGTTAAAAATTTATTGTCAAATTCTGGCAAGAGGTAACTGAATTGGGAATGAAGAGAGGGTATGTCAATCTTCATCGGTACTAGGCACCGTGCACCTCTGCATGGGGCAATGCTAGCCGATTAACCATGTGGGGTAGGAAGCCACTACTACAAAAACGGGCAAGGGAAGCACCACCTTATATCAGTGCTAAGCAAAAACTGCTGATAAAGAAACCCTGTATCAGCGCTCAAATTTTAGCGCTGATACAGGGTGACCTTTATCAGCGCTAAAAAAACGCTGATAAAGAGACCCTTTATCAGCGCTAGAGAAGCGCTGATAAAGAAGGCCTGTATCAGTGCTAAAATGTTAGCGCTCATACATGAAGGATTTATCAGTGCTTTTTTAGCGCTGATAAAACCGTAGTCCCATATTTTATAAAATCGGTCACACAGTGTCCTCGTTTTATCGCGGCCTAAAGCTCTCGCGGTACTGAAACCCTGCGACTCCCCTCCGCTGCCCCCTGAGCTTCGCGTTGCTGGACCTCCGCCGCCCCCAATCTTCGCGTTGCCAGACCTCAGCCGCCCTCGATCTTCGCGTTGCCGGACCTCCGCCGCCCTCGATCTTCGCGTTGCCGGACCAGGTGTGCAAAGTTTTTTTGGTCCCCTATTACACATACTCTTCTAGAAACTATGGTAATTTAATCCCAAGGATTTGATATATCTCATCGATGTGTATGGGTCATGAAAGTGTAATACCAATGGTGTTATAGTTACACTTGTGTGGGTAAAGAACGTAGAGAAGTAAATCATGTCCTTGATGGTCTAGATTGAAGAGTAGAGGTAGATGGATTGAGGATGACCATGGACATGTTTGAAACACTGGTTCCAAAACCATTCTGCCAAATATGTCCCTTCCAATATGTGTGCCTAGGTAGTAGGAGATCCTATTTTTGCCATGTTCCATCACTATGTTTGAAACAGGGGAACCACCATCTATTGTCGAGGGTCCATCATGGATTTCACTTAGGTGGGATGTGAGCCTATTTAGGCCATACACCATTACCATAGGGATCCCATTCAGATGCAATAGGATGATGAGGATCCAAATTTAGGGAAACTCAAAGATTTAAGGAGGTGATGAGTATATTTTCAGGGTTGATTTGAACAATATATAGTTATCCCATCATGTGTTTGAATGCACCGAATAGGGGTGTTGGAACCATGGTCTTCTATGCATGAATTGGAGTATGGTTTGTGTTTGTTGTCAATCCTCAGTGGAAGTTCAGAATGAGTACCATCAAATTGATCATACAGTTCAAGCAGACAATAATATTGAAAGTGGCGTCGTTTCCCAGTGTTTGCCAAATTTTCGGGCCTGAAAATCGACAAATGGAGAAATGTGTTTTTGGAAAAGAGACTTGCACGCCGTGTACTTGAAGGAGAGGAAACTTACGTGCCATATGTTTTTCAAGATCAAAACATGGAAAAATGGCAAAGGGATAAGGGTCGCGCAAGTTTTGGGCTGGTCGCGCAAGTGACCTGCGCGCCATGAAAGGACTTGCGCGCCGATGCCTTGGAGGTTTGGAAACTTGCGCGCTGGTTGTTGTTCATGATCAGTATAAGGACCCGGCCTTAAACATTACTTATTATTGAATTAAATGAATAATTCATATAGAGGATCTTTTCAGGTTTAGAGTTTCAGAGAATTAGGACATAACTATTACATCTCAAAAGATTACAAAGTAGACACTTCTACTAAGTTTCCATAAAATAAAAACTCTTAAAAAGAAACTTGTCTAGTTCCATGTTTTAGATAGCATGATGTTTCCTTGTTCCCATCCTTGACCCTATTCCACATTAAGTCCTGTGAAAAACATTTCAAAAAAAAAACTTGGGGTGAGCATAAAAAGCTCAGTAAGGGATACACAAAGAAGGAAAACTGTTAGTTTTTCAAAACAACAAGTAAACCATGGGTACTTTATCAAAGTAATACTTTTCACCTTTATAAAGTAGTATAAACTCTTCAATGAATAAAAGATCATTACTTACCCTTTTGTAACCAAAAGATTACCATAAAACCCATATACATAACATATAAAGGTAACTTGGGACATAAACATACTTAAATGGAATAACCATACAGTCGACTTCCACACATATCACTTAATGGAATAACCATACGACCGACTTCCATACCCAATGCATTGGAGGTTATAACGTAACCACCCGTCCTGGTATTCACGGCACCACCCGTCATATGGTTCATCACGTAACCACCCGTCAAATGTCCAAGTACCATTATAAAATCATAAGACATAAAACAAATATAATGGAAAGAAAACATTTCCACATTTCGATCACAATATATCACTAAAATATATTGTCCTAACAAATCCATTATAAAAAAAACCATTTTCAATACCAAAATACATAAAAGAGTATATGGTTTTTATTTACTTTTAAAAACATTACGGCTTGTTGAGGAAGCCAAAGTCCAAATAATACTCGCGGCGGCGGAAAAGGTCGTTGTCACCGCGTACGTTAAAAGAAACATTCCTTTTTGTCGTTTTGTAAAACGCTTCGTAGAAAAAGATTCCTTTTGTATAAAATTAAAAGTCAAAGGGGTTTATACACCGTATAAAAGAAAGTCTTGTACTAGAACAATATATGCCTCAATGAAAGGAGATTGAGACGAAGTCCCTTACAAAGACGGTATCCTTGGATTAAGGATAAATCAATTACATAATTATGTGTGACAAACGAATACACCAAATATAAGTGGATATTAAGTGTAAAACAATCAAAGGTCATTCACACATATTCATAGAACGACATATTCAAGGAGTACAAGTTTATCCCAAAGAATCAAAATTGGGTTAAGAAGTTCCCTTGCAAAAATTCGACAGCCTAACGGCGTCACTTCAAAATTCAGAAAATGAGTTGATGAGAGATAAAAAGGGTATCTCATCACTTGGACATAAAATTTACATCAATAAGGATATAGAAGAACATATCCCAACATTACAATATGTAAATTAAAAGACCCAACAAAAGAAGTCTTTTAAAAAGAGGAGGGTGAAAGGTCCCTTACCGACTTGGGTATCTTTCGAAACATACATCCCATGAAAGAAGAACAATACAACATTGATGTAAATACTCATAAACGAAAGTATATTACACAAAGAGTAGAATAATGGGAAGTACATATACCACTCAAAGGAAATGGTGGCAAATGTAGCATAAATCTCACGTGAATAAAAGTGAGATGAAAAATCCCTTACGAAAACTCAGCAGCCTAACGACGCCACTTAAAACTTCAAAAAATGGATTGATGAGATCAAATAGGGTCTCTCATCATATTAACATAAAATGTATAGCAAGAGGAATATAAAAGAACATCCCCCAACATAACAAAAAGTATCTTAAAAGAAGTGACATAAAGGAGAGTACTTAAAAAGAAAGAGAGAGGTTGGATCTCTTACGAAAATTCTACAGCCTAACGACGCCACTCAAAACTTCCAAAATGGATTGATGAGAGAAAATATGGTCTCTCATCATATGAACATAAAAAGTAAAGTAAGATTAATATAAAAGAACATCCCAATCATAAGAAAGATGAGCTTAAAAGGAATGACATAAAAGAGTGTACTTAAAAAGAAAGAGAGGGGTAAGATCCCTTACCTCAAGTCCGACTTGTCTTGTTCGTTTCTTTATATTACTGAATAATAAACTTTGGTCAATTTATAATTGCTTAAGAACCTCCTTTAAATATTATTATTTAGTTCATATCACATATTATAATGTTATAATAATTTTTTAATAATGTTAGTTCATATCAGACGCTTTTGCCGATGTTTGGTACATGAGTAAAAAATGAACTTGTTTGAAAATGATTGCCCATGTAGTTATAAGTAAATCATTTCCAGAATAGTCTTAATGATTAAAATATCATATATATCCAGTACATATTCATTTTATACTATTCCATAACATTTGAAGATAAAAAGTGAAAAGCACCGTTCATGGAGACGGTAGGCCATACGTACGCATGAACGCTACTTTCATTTTTTTTGTCATATTAATGGAATTAAAAATAAATGAGATATATATATATATATATATTATAATTACAGTATAATATATATGTTATATAGGTCACATATGTTCATTAATTTTATTCTTTATACATTCCATATATTGCATGAACGAGTCACATCACTTGAGGGGGCAGTAGTCCACACTTCCTTATATGAAATTATCACATTTGCACAAAATGCAAAGAATAAAGGTATGTTTTAAATACAAAATACAGAAGCATATAGTAAACATAAATACCATATATATCATATATAAAATAAAGTGACATCATAATGGCCACCTTTAAAGGTGTTAAAATAATATTGAACAATCATCGTTTCGTGAGGCAGAAAATCGCCAACCACAGAAACAGTATGTTCTTTAACCATTAGACGAAGGTGTGTGTAGGTGTAGCTCTAATCCTTCTCATAACAAAATCCTAGTATATTGAAGATACTGTTGTTTTTACAAAAGAAAGGAATAAAAAGAGTTTAGGGGGTTGGAGAAGCAAAATAAAACATTAGAACACAAGAGAAGACACTACCTTTAAATCGGGTAACTTTTTTTGATTTGAGCTCAAAGGCTTCCTTGGAAATACTTCTGCCCAAAGTGAGACTTATAGGAGTAAGAGAGGGATTTGGAGAGACAAAATGGGCAGGGGTTGGCCGAGCCAAAGGCTTGAGAGGTGTGAGTAAGGTGGTAGAGGTGGGGGCCTTTTATAAGAGGAGAGGAGGGACACTCTTGGAAAGTCTTGAAAAGTAACATTATTATAAAATGCTTTTCGGATTTTAAAGGTCCCACAATTATATATTTCGAGGATAAGGTGATAATAGTTTCTAAATCCACACATCCAATAGGTTTTTGATAATTGTAGGTCTTAGATTTTACATTATCTTTTCATTTTATTTAAATCGTTAAATAATGAGGTAATCGCTGCATTATCATGGTGTCATAAATAATTTAATTTATTTAATGTCTAAAAATTATAAAACAAATATCATGATGTAGGAAATCTTTTTATCTTTCTAATGAATATTTATAGTAAAAAATATGACTTGTATAACCCCATGTAAAAATTGTTTTAGTAAAACAACACATGTTTATGACATTTTAATTTTAACTTTAAATAAAAAGTTATTAATGTCATTTTCCTACCAAAGTGGCTCCATGGGGTCCCCAAGTTGACCCATGGATTGTATTGGTCAGTCATGACTCATCCAATAAGGGTAGAACATGTGTCAAGGTCATTTCATATTATTATAACATTATCTTTACTTTAAATTACACTAATTACCTTTAATCGCGATTAATAAAACTTAAAAGTTACTATTCACCAAAAAATTATTTTAATCTCATTGAACCACATTTTACATCCTAATGACAACTATGTATGTCAGATTTTTGAAATTCAAATCACAGAAGTGGTAAAGTTTCATTTAAACAAAAAATCAGTTTTTAAACTACCACTTAGTGGTTTCACTATTCATCAAAAATTGAAGTTTTTCAGAAAAATACCAAAAATTCACCCTAAGCTATATTTGATATTCCAAATTCAAAAATGATGTCTATTTTACAAAATTCAAAACATATAAGTTTCATTAATTAATTTAATAATTAATTCCCGCTGTCAAAACAAATAGCGTGTTTTTAAGAAACAATATCTATTAAAAGATTGACACTAGTTTAAGTCCAATTTCAAATTGAAATTAATTCCAATGACCACCATTGGATTAAATGGTAAAAATATATTCTAATTTCACTTTAAAACCAATTCAAATTATGATCTAATCATATAAATAAATTATATTAAAAAGAGGTTTTGAATAGAAATACAACATTTTTCACTTATTCATTAAAAATGAACTTTATCGTAAAAATACCAAAAATTTACACAAAGTAAATTTTGATGTCTCGATTTTAAAGAAGAATTTTATTTTGTCAAATATAACACATAAAATTGTCAAAAAGTGGATTTAAAATAGGTTCGCCATCAAAAGACGGTTAATCGACCTTTTAAAGAATATTAGAATGTTTACACTTAAAATTGAATTCATTCGCATTTTTAATCCTCTAACATTTATTGTAAAAAGTAAAAATATTTGAAAAACATATATAATCATTTTTTAGTTAGTTCTGTTCATTCCCGTCATTACAATGGCTAGGTGTTAACTACCATTTAAAATAAAATTATTTTATTATTAGAGTGCAACGTAAGAATTCAAAGGAACTCGTTGTTGCGTATTGGGTAAGCCATCGAGCATAGCGTTCCCTTTAAATTAATATTAACATTTTATTCACAAATAAGAATAAATATAAAAATGTCATATTCTTTATTTACCTGGGGTGTTACAATCAGAACTTCAAAATATGGAAAAGGAAAGTAGGTCGCACAAGTATTGGTGTGGTCGCGCAAGTGGGTAGTGCGACAGAGGCTAGGGCAGTTGGAGCTGCGCGCCGGGACTTGCGCGCTGTGAGGACACTTGCGTGCCACCACGCAGGGGGTCCAGTTTGCCTATAAATAGAGGACCACCCCACCTCATTTGTAACGAAGTTCAAGACTTAGAGATTTTTTGAGCACCTATCGCGCAAGTGGTTAAGTCACGCAAGTGGTAGTTGGGTCGCGCAAGTAGAGGCTGCGCATCAGTTTTTGGCTATGCAACCAAGGCGGTTTGAGAGTTAAAGGTGCAGAGTTGTTCAAGTTTGGAGTTGAAGGAGGTAGTGTCGCGCAAGTGTGTTGGTGTCACCTGCGCGTCGATTTTGTATCGCGCAAGTGACTTGCGCGCCGTTCTTGAAACTTGCACGCCGGTCTTGGAGAAGCGCGCCAGGTGAGGTTGTTGTACACCAGTCGTTTTGGAGCTGCACAAAAACTGGAAGATTTCCTGATACCTTCGGTGCAAAGTGGGATTAGTATACGAGTGAAAGTTGTACTTCAACAGAGCATCTACATTCAACAGAGGATGCATTCTTTTGTAATGATGAAGAGACCTTCACGTCTATAAATTGAGTGTGACTTCACCAAGGGAAGTGAGCCAGGGGGAGTCAACGGGAGTGACCCAAGGGAAGCAATGAGCTATCCCCGAAACTTTGTAAAGGCAGTGAGCCTGGGACAGAGTGATTGTTCTCAAACCATTGTAATCCACAACTAGTGAAGATTAGTGGAATTTGGTACGACCAACAACTTGTAGGCGTATGCTCCTTGGATGTAGCCCTTAACAGTGAACCAAGTAAAAATTGTTGTGTCATCTCTTTGCATGTGAATGTTTCATTGCTGATCATATTCATCATACAGGTTTAACTAGTTCCTACCAACGTGGGAACAAGATCCTTTTTTTAAAAGAAAAAGTTGACACCCTGATTCACCCCTCCCATCTCAAGGTGTCCTGGGGTCCTACAAGGGGAACCATTTAGAAGGTGTTGGACATGATCCCAAAGGGGAACAAACCTAAAAATGATCAATGGACTGGTTGGGCTTGAGATATTACTTTAAATAATCCATGCATATCTCATATGATTGGGAATAAATTCATATGTAGTTATAAAAATAAGTGTGGTTAGAGACCAACACCAAGAGGGGGTTCTCTCTCGAGTCGGGGATAAAGGCATTACATAGTTTTACATCATGCAACGGGGACATGAACCATGTATGTTAACATCACGTGGAAAGAAATTTGGACATACATTTGAATGTCTTATGATTATGATGAAGTTTTTGTAGTCTAAGGTCAAATAGATTTGACAAATATTTCACACAATTTCACATCAAGAAACTAGGATGTCAAGCTTCATAGTTTAAATTCATATAGCTTGGACTAAATGTCATATCATATTTATCATGTGAGGCATATTATGTACATGACACTAGATAAGGCTACATTTTAACATCATGTTTTGAGGATTTCGAACATGAAACCAGTCTACTGATCTTCCCATTCTGTCTTCCTCGTATCAGGACCTGTGGGAATCACAACCTATGAATAGTCTATGGGAATTTTATTAGAATTTACACCCCCTAAGAGTGTGATTGGAATTGGTAGATATATATATTTTATATTTTTAACCCAGTAGTAGGAACAATACAATTGGGGATTGCACCAAATGAGGAGACCAATAGGGTTTTTTTGGAATCATCACATAATTTTCTCATGATGAATAATATTATTAATGCATAGGGTGTTTCTTATTTTTCACAGGAGGCATCATATACTTGTAACATATGGGGTGGATTTGTTACTCGGGCTAAAGACAAAGGTTCAACACATCATTAAATATCCTATTGTGGTTTGGAATAAATGCACACATAGTTCTAACATAAATCATCCTATATTTATCATATGAGGCATCTCGTGTTTATCACACATGGTAAGCCTATAGTTTCACATCATGCACTGCGGACGTTACCATATAATTTAACAACATATAACTAGGATGTTGGATTTTTAGTTCAAATCCATATATCTCATACTAAAGGGATGGTTTATTCATGTGAAATATCTCTTGAGAAACCTAGTATTGGTGGAAAGATTAATATTCTCATCATCAATGGCGATCAATGATTTTACACTATCGGAGTGAAGTTTATGAAAAATTTAAGGTCCTTCCCACTTGGATTCCAGTTTCACTAGATTCCTCCTAGGTATCATCGATTCCCTTAGATCCAACACCATGTCACTGTAAAGTAAGGAATGAAGGATAACCTTTTTCTTTAAAGACAACACCACCTGGTTCTGATGCATTTCTAGGTCATCCAATGCTTGAACCCTATTTTCTTTGAGGGGTTCCCCACTTCTTTCCTTCATGCTATCTAAGTGACTTTTTCTAGCAGTGCACTTGTATGGAATGATGCCCAGACCACCAAGCTTTCTAGCCTTTCCACCCCTACCTCCATCTCTGTCCTTCTCCCTCACTGAGGTTACTGACTGCTTCTCTGAAGTGGTCAGGCCCCTTTCTAGCAGTGTTTGTTCTGTCTCCCTTGGCTCTGAGCCTGTCATCTAGCTCCAAATACTTATGGATCCAGAGAGAACTCCCTCACCATCCCCCAAGTTTCATTACCCATCCTTCCCCTGCCCCTTTGGATCCTCATCTACCACTCATATGAAGCTTACCAACCAGAAGGGATTATGAACATGTTCAAAATCAAGGGACCTCAATGAGAGATCATCCTCCCACTTCAATAAGGCTACTGGCTCTATATCCAATGCCAGAGCCCTATCCTACCCATCATTATTATCTTCATATGTAATGCTCATGGTCTTAGTGCCCATGTTAAATCAGACTTCCTCACCATAGAAATAAAAAAGCATAATTTCATTGTTTTTGTTGTAAAATAACACAAAAAACCCTATAATAATCATAGAATTCTCCTGGAAGATTAAGTTTCATGGATTTCTACACTCTGACCCCTCCAACAGACACAAATTGGTATTTTGGCACAATAAATATGTTGTTGAGACTATTCACGATTGTAATCAATTCATCACTACCAAGGTGTCCAATGGTGACACCTCCTTCCTTATGACTTTTGTTTTTGGAAGCTATGACCCTCTTCCAAGGGAATCTCTATGGAGTGAAAAAAATACCTTTGATCCCGGCCACCATCCATTGTTTTTTGGGGGTGACTTTAATGTCATTTCCAACCCAAAGGAAAGGAAAGGTAGAAGCCCATTCCAGAGGAAGGCCATCATGGAGTTTGTTCAGTTCATGGCTGGGAAGGGCCTCATTGATCTCAGCTTCTCAGGTGACAGTTTCACCTGGTGCAACAACTGCAGGGGCCATCACCACTTGTGGAGTCTATTGGATAGGTGTCTAGCCAATATGAAAGCCACTGACCTATTCTCAAATACCATGTTTTTTCCATCTTGCTTGAGGTATTTTGAACCACTCCCCCCTCTTGGTTTCCATTTCTTATTGGCATGATCATCAGGAATGGTTTCACTTCCACCAGCAGTGGGTTAACATCCTAGGGTACCAGGACATGGTTTGTGAAATATAGAATGAACCCTTGTAGGAGTATCGGGCCACCTTCAACCTCAATGACCTGACCTCGAACCCCGATAGGTGTATGTTTTCCCCTTCATCCTTAGGAACCTTCACCACTTGAGGTTACTGTCGCATATGGGCTGCTTCAGAGTATTCTGATAGATGGAATGATACCTTGGGTTTATTGGATTATTAACACCAGTTTGAGATTTATGTGTGACTATATACTTATTATATTTTTTTTTTATTTCTTACACACCACCACTTGAGTCGAGTAACCTGATTGAAATCTATATGGGTACTTTGGTTCTGATGTGGATATGGTTTTTTATGTGTTTGTGACATGTGTATGTGTGGATATATGGGTATTTAGGCATGATGATATTGAATGTAGGGCAGAGACCTAGGAGTGGTAGATGTATCATTATTGATTATTCTTGTGTTTGGACTGGGGTGATTTGAGGAAACTATAATGAATCTAAAGTAATTATATTTAATGAATTCCATATTGTAGAGATTATGAGAATCCTTTCTTTACTTATAGAGTTGGATACTGGTTTTCATCCATATGTATTTTAGGTTGGTGAGGTATAAAAGGATGGACTAGTTGACCATAGAAGGGTTGACCCGATAGAGGAGGATGAGCTATAGAGGATGATGTCATGTGAGTTTTACCATCTATGACACAAGTTATTATCCCCGTGAACCCCTTTGTGTTTGGAAACTGTGTTGATTTTGATGGGGGGTCTATCCTGGTTCTGCTGATTTCCAAGTCTTTATTGGAAATGGTTAGGCTCTATTAATCTCTATTTTTATAAGGAAGTGGTTCTCTTATACTATATTTGGAAGTCTTGTTTTGTGTACTTGAACCATAAATACTAATATTTGAGATTCAAATAGGATGAAGATGAATAAATATTGGATGGATGCTAATCGTTTGACAATAGAGTATGAGAACGGAGTGAAAGAGTTCATCAAGTTTGCAAAGGATCACACAAAGGATCCTTCTTAAATCCTTTGTTCATGTTTACGTTGTTGTTATTCTAGACTACTTACTCCAGAGGAGTTGGAAGAACATTTGATATGTCATGGAATAGATCAGAGTTATAAATGTTGAAATAAACACGGAGAAAAAGCGAATATAGCTAATGGCTGGGATAAAACTGCGTTTTATGGATCATCAGATATGAATACAAATATGGATAATGAAGAAGAACGTATGGAGGATGTGATTACAGATGTCAATGATGATGAAGATCGTATTGATGAAATGACAAAGATAATTGAAGATGAACTCCGTGATTTCCCAAAATTGTTTGAGAAGTTAAAGAGTTGTGCAAAGACACCATTGTATACTGGTTGTACTAAGTATACAACATTGTCAGCTGTACTGAAGTTGTATAAATTGAAAGCAGGGAACAGATGGAGTGATGTCAATTTTACGGAACTACTTGCTCTCTTGAATGACATGCTCCTGGAAGATAATGAGCTCCCAAGTCGGACATATGAAGCTAAACGAATGCTACGCTCGATGGGTATGATTTCTGAAAGAATACATGCCTGCCTGAAAGACTGTATATTGTTTCTCAAGGAGAAAAAATCACTTACAGAATGCCCAAAGAGTGGTGATTCTCGATACAAGAAAGATGAATCCAATCCTATGAAATTTGTATGGTACTTTCCAATCATTCGAAGGTTTAAGCGTCTATATGGAAGTGAAGAAACTGCAAGACAATTGTCGTGGCATGCAGATAAAAGAAATAAAGATGGGAAATTATGTCATCCATCTGACTCTCCTCAATGGAAGAAAATCAATCATGAGTATCCTAAATTTAGAAGATTCGAGAAACCTTCGTCTTGCATTATCTACAGATGGAGTGAATCCTTTTGGTTTTCAAACCAGTACTCATAGTACATGGCCTGTTATATTGGTAAATTATAACTTGCCACCCTGGTTATGCATGAAGAGTAAATTCATCATGTTATCTATGCTTATATTAGGACCAAAATAACCAGGTAACGATATTGATGTTTATCTGGCTCCTTTGATCAAGGATATGAAGTTATTCTGGGATTCAGGTGTTATGTTGTATGATTCTTATAAAAGTGAATACTTCACGTTGAGAGCGATGTTGTATGGGACAATAAATAATTTCCCTGCTTATGGAAATTTGTAAGGCTATAGCATTAAAGGAACTCAAGGGTGTCCTGTGTGCGAAGAAGATACAGAATCAATTAGTTTGAAACATTCATCGAAATCTGTGTTTCTAGGACATCGTAGATTTTTACCTCGTCGGCATAAGTACCGATATTAGATGACACCATTCAATAGAAGTTCAAAACAATGCGCAACACCATCTCCACTAACAGGTGATCAGCTGTTTGAGAAAGTAAAATATGTGAACACTATTTTTGGTAAACCATTTTCGAAAAACCTTATGAAAATTGGTTGGAAAAAGAGATCAGTTTTTTTTGAATTACCATACTGGAATTATTTGTATGTCAGAAATTTTCTTGATGTGATGCATGTAGAAAAAATGTATGTGAAAGTGTTATCAGAACATTGCTAAATGCCCCTAGCAAAACAAAGGATGAAATTAAGGCAAGGTTGGACATGGTTAACATGAGAATACGAGAAGAGTTGGCTCCCATGAAGGGTAAAAATCGAATGTTTCTTCCTCCAGCTGCTTATACTCTTTCTAGGGAGGAGAGATATTAGTTTTTAAAATTCTTCAATGATTTCAAGGTTCCAGAGGGTTATTCATAAAATATCAAGAATATTATGTCAATGAATGATTTGAAGTTAAAAGGTTTGAAATCACATGACTTCCATGTTTTGATGAAAGATCTAATTCCTATAGCTTTATGTTACATTTTTCCCAAGAATGTTCGTCATACATTAACCAAACTTTGTTTCTTTTTCAAATCTATATGTAGCAAAGTTTTAGACCCAGTGAAATTTCCATCTATGGAAAAATAAATTGTTATCATATTATGTGAATTAGAAATGTTCTTCCCGCCAACATTCTTTGATATGATGGTTCATTTGATGATTCACTTGGTTAGAGAGATTCGACTTTGTGGTCCTGTGAACTATAGATGGATGTATCCTGTTGAATGGTATATGAAGATTTTGAAAGGGTATGTCAAAAATTGAAGTCGGCCAGAGGGTTGTATAGTGAAGTGATATATTGTTGAGGAAGCCATTGAATTTTGTACCGAATACCTATCTGATGTGGAAAGCATTGGTATCTCGAAATCTCATCACACTGGACGCATTGAGGGTGAGGGAATTTTTGGAAGAGATGTTGTGAAAATCATTATTACAGATCGGGAGCAGGCCCACCTTTATGTTTTGTATAACAGTTGGGAGGTTGCTCCATATATTGAAACTCACAAAGAATTTCTTAGGCAGTTGAATCCATCAAGGGATAAAAAATGGTTATCAAATACACATAATCACCAGTTTATAGGATGGTTTTAGGACTATATTTTTAAGCAGTCGGATGAAAATCCGAATTCAATTTCAGAACGACTTCGATGGCTAACCGCTGGACTAAGTGTGTATATATTATCTTATAGTGGTTATGTAATTAATGGTTATACATTCTATATAGATGAACATGATTAAGATAATACCATGCAAAATAGTGGAGTTACACTAGTGGCTGAAACGATGCATGTTTCTGGTAGTAAGGACATAAATCCAATTTATGCAAATATGTCATACTTTGACATTATCAAACTAACATGAGAGTTGGATTATACGACATTCCAATTGCCGATTTTTCAATGCAAATGGGTTGATAACAACAGTGGTGTTAAAATAGATGAATGGGGATTTGTGAAAGTTGATTTTAGTAAAGAAGGGTACAAAGAAGAATAGTTTATAATGGCATCACAAGCGGTACAAGTTTTTTATGTTCTAGATCCCACAAACCGAAAGTGGTCAATTGTTCTATTATCGTCCAAAATTACTGAAGGTTCTGATGAAAATTCAGTTGAGGACGATCCTTTCAGTGGTACGTCGCAGTCATTTCGGAGCAGTCCTAATGTAGATGATGTTTTTTATGTTAGAGGAGACCACAATTAAGGGATTTGGATAATCGATAGAGGTGTCAAATCCCTTCAGCCTTTGAAAGAGAGAGAGAGAGAGTTCAATAAACAGGTTATATTTTGTTTGTAATATAGATCTTGTTATCTCATGTTATTATCTTATCATTAATGAATTTATGTAATCTAAATTAACTATTCAACCACTTTTGTAGATAATGACTTCTACACATTATGGTGCTCCTAACCTTGTGGCTGAACAAGTCTCTCAAGTTGCTGCTGCTGCGGCTGCTGCTGCTCCTGCTGTGGCTACTACTGCTGCTCCTGCTGCGGCTCTTGTTGCTCCTAGTATTGAGGTCCAACAACCATTAGCACATGTCGTTGCTACCATTTCATATGAACATATAGATGATGTTGATATCGATGAAATGGTTGGGAATGAAGGACCAACATCGTAGAAAACACAGGTGCGTCGTAGTTTGACGGTGTTAACCAAAGTTCTTAAGGCGAAAAGAAAAGGCATCAAATTTGATGTCAGATGGAATGCACGAGGACAACATGTGAATCCCAACAAGGCTATGTTTAGTAGTTACATTGGAGTTATCACTCGGCAACGCGTGCCGATTGACATAGATTCATGGCACCATGTTGTGTCTGGGCTGAAGGCTGTGATCTGGGAAGAAATTACAGTAACATTATGAATTTATTTATTTAATTTACTAGAAAATAAAATAATGAAACAATGTCTTACTCTTCTCAATCTCTTGCAGAGTATATTTATAGTAGACGATTCACACAAGGATTATGTACTAAGGCTTGCAGGAAGGATTCATCGAGGTTTTCACACTATTTTAACAAGATGTCACCTGAAAGATTCCAAAGGTAAAATAAACTCGCACCCACCCATTGTCTATGCTCACCTGATATCCCAAGAAGCATGTGATGCATTTATTTGCCGCCGTGGAGATGAGAAGTTTCAGGTACATTGTGGGTGATAATACATTGTTTGAGGATACATGTATTCATCACTTTGATTGTCAATATTTCATTTATTAAACAACAACTCTGTAATGAAAATAAGGAATGTGCATCAAAACCAACATACCCCTATCGTAAAGCAAGGATGGGGTACGCTTCACTAGAAAAGAAAATGGTACATATTTTAAATTTACAGTAATATTGTTAGGTGCCAATAAACAACATCACAATTATCTTTCTATGTTTATATGTAGAATGATGAGTCTAAAACCAAAGACACTTCCATCCCACGTCATGTGCTTTGGAAGGAGGCACATGTGAATAAGGAAGGGGAGCTAGTAGATGAGGACACACAAAAAGTGTGGGAAATTTGTGTAAGTATGAAACGACAAAAAAAAGATTTGTTTTAAATTGCTATTACATAAAAATAATTAGTTATTTTCCTATATCCGACAGTCACAGGAATTAGCTACTCCTGTAGTGGATGCAGAATTATTATCAACGGCTTTGAAGCATCCAGAAAAATACGGTCGTGTCAGAGGTGCGGGGTTTGGGGTGACACCCTGAGTATATTTTTTAGAAGAAAAAAAAACAGATGATAGAGATGAAACATTGAAACAAATGAGAGAAAAACTAGAAGCCCTTGAAGAATGATTGCAATGGCAGGGAGAGTTGCTAGCAACTTTTATGGGTGGAAAGCAAGGAGAAGACACAACTCAGGAACAACCAGCACGTGAAGATCCCGCCCCACCCCCCACTAGCTTTGAGGTGAGCCATTCCCCTCAAAGAGCTGTCTTAGCCGTGGTAATCAATATTCTAATAATTGTTCCCATGAAATGTGAATCAGGAAAACACGGATACTTTTCCTATACTGATCTTCTACAGGGTGATAATGATTTTGATTTATATCTGTCAACAACCACCTATCACCTTATAACGAGGGCTATAGTTTTCAATATCCCAGATGACACACTTCATAATAGACCACTTCCGAAAGATCATCTGAAATTGATGATTACTGTAGTTCATGAGCCAAATGCAGAGCTACCTATTCCAATTTATGACGATGATATTATTACGGTCGAAAAGGCTATTGGGACATTCATTGCATGTCTGTCACAACTTGTAAGAGTACATGCGTCCAAAGAGGTACTTATTTCCTTTTTTTTCAAGCTAAAACTTTAACAATTAATGAAAAAAGGGTCTGAACCAATGAATGTTATTATAGACCGAGAAAGGGAAGGGGATGACAAACGTCGGCTCAAAACCATCTAAAGGATTGAACAACCGATCCCAAGGATCTACTGAAAGCACAATTACACCACCTGTTCTCTATCCACATTTACTAGCATTGAATACTCATGTGAATATGAAGCTAAGAGGTGGTAGTAGTCATATAGTGGTTTTTGAAAAGAATATATACAGAGAGGAAAGTCAAGATTTCGTTGCTGCTGAAAATGTAAATGAGATCCTTGAAAACGGTTGGCTAGGCATCACAGTTCTAAATATATATATGAGGTATGTTTTCATGAATTGATTTCTAAAAGCTGATCTAATGTGAAAATTATGACTAAATGAATTTTATATTATTGACAGACGTATATATGAAAAACAGTTGAAGAAATTTTCCAATGAACCAAAATTTGGACTCGTTAGTCCTCATACCACATCATCACATCTAACGAAATTAAAGCCATCAAAAAAGAATAAAATAGTGAACGGATTGCTGAAAACATTTGAAATCAAGATTACAGATGACAAACTCTTCTTAATACCAACCATGTAGGGGTAAAAATCTACGATTAAAGCATATCAATTATATTTTCACTTCTTTTATTACTTATTCATTTTTGTGTTTTTAGGAAACATTGGATGCTAATTGTTGTGAACTTGGATACTCCAAACATTTATTTTCTGGATTCAAAGCAAGGATATCCATCAAACCGACCACACATGATAGAGTTTGTGAATCTGTAAGACACTACATTCTACGTTTTAGGTCTAAACATCAAGTAATATAATTTATATTATCTTTTATTGAGGATTATGTTATGATAGGGTGGTGTATCATTATCGTCTAAAAAAAAGGAATGAGGATAGGGGCTAAGCATAAGGTGGTGAGCAAGTACTACGTCTGGACAAATATCAGGGTATATATAATAAAATTTCATGATCCAAACACATCTCAACACAAGTTACTTATTCTCCTAATGATCAATTTTTTTGCAGTGTCCAAAACAAAAAAAACGATAATGATTGTGGTTATTATGTTTGTAAATTTATGAAAGATATCATTTTTCATTAACAAACTAGCATCTCTAAAGAGGTATTTTCAAAAACAACTACTAGTTCGTTTAATTTATTTATTAATTTATTTATTTTTATATTTTGCAGTACCACTCTAACCGAAGAAAAGCATCATACTCACAAGAAGATATATATTTGTTCATAAACGAGTGGGCCGCATACCTGATGGTAGATTGTACAAAAATAGCATGAAGATCTGACTTGGAGACGTGTACAATTGGCGGTCATTTTTGAGAGGGGTTAAGGGGATAAAAAGATGACACATTGTTGTCTGTAAATGTTTATAGGAAAATTGTAATTGTTATTAAATAAAAAATCCTTTCTACAATGAGTCAATTTCCCATTTTAAAAGATGATATGCACCAACAACATGCAAGAATGATGAACCACTCAAAGTGTTTCTCTTTTGTATAAAATGAATAGATTTTTAAGTGAAAACAATAACTGACGTACGAAAATCCAACCAAACGCATTCGGATTGTGTTGATCTTTAAGAGAATGATACATGGGTTCATTGGGGATGTGTATAAGTCAACCCCTCCTCAATACGAGGCACGGTGTGGCCGGTACCACTCAAAGTGTCTCTCTTTTGTTTAAAATGAACACAATTTTAAGTGAAAACAATAACTGACCAACGTAAATCCAACCAAATGAATTCGGATTGTGTTGATCCTATAAGAGAATGATCCACTGGTCATTTTTGATGTGTACGAGTCAACCCTTCCACAATTCGAGGCACGGTGTGGCCAGTACCACTCAAAGTGTTTCTCTTTTGTTTAAAATGGATAGATTTTTAAGTGAAAACAACAACTGACGTATGAAAATCTGACCAAATGAATTCAGATTATATTGATCCTTTAGGAGAATGATCCACGGGTCCTTTGTGATGTTTAAGAGTCATCCTTGCCTCAATCTGAGGCACGGTGTGGCCGGTATCACTCAAAGGGTCTCTCTTTTGTTTAAAATGGACATATTTTTAAGGGAAAACAACAACTAACCTACGAAAATCTAACCAAACGCATTTGGATTGTGTTGATCCTTTAAGATAAAAATCCATGGGTGCATTGGGGATTTGTATGAGTCAACACCACCTCAATCTGAGGCATAGTGTGGCTGATACCACTCAAAGTGTCTCTCTTTTGTTTAAAATGGACACAATTTTAAGTGAAAACAACAACTGACCTTTGGAAATCCTACCAAACGCATTCGGATTGTGTTGATACTATAGGAGAATGATCCACGAGTCCTTTGTGACATGTACGAGTCAACCCTTCCTCAATCCGAGACACGGTGTGGCCGGTACCACTCAAAGTGTTTCTCTTTTGTTTAAAATGGACATATTTTTAAGTGAAAACAACAACTGACATACGGAAATCCAACCAAACACATTCGTATTGTATTGATCCTTTAGGATAACGATCCACAGGTTCATTGGGGATGTTTATGAGTCAACCCCGCCTCAATCTGAGGCATGGTGTGGCCGGTACCACTCAAAGTGTCTCTCTTTTGTTTAAAATGGACCCAATTTTAAGTGAAAACAACAACTGACCTACGGAAATCCGACCAAACACATTCGGATTGTCTTGATCCTTTAGGAGAATGATCCACGAGTCCCTTTTGACGTGTATGAGTCATCACCACCTCAATATGAGGCACGGTGTGGCCGGTATCACTCAAAGGGTCTCTCTTTTGTTTAAAATGGACACAATTTTAAGTGAAAACAACAACTGACCTATGAAAATATGAACAAACACATTCGTATTGTATTGATCCTTTAGGAGAACTATCCACGATTCCTTTTTAATGTGTACGAGTCATCCCCACCTCAATATGAGGCACGGTGTGGCCAGTACCACTCAAAGGGTCTCTCTTTTGTTTAAAATTGACATATTTTTAAGTGAAAACAACAACTGACCTACAAAAATCTGACCAAATGCATTCGTATTATATTGATACTTTAAGAGAATGATCTAAGGGTGCATTGGGGATGTGTAAAAGTCAACCCCTCCTCAATCCGAGGCACGGTATAGCCGGTACCACTCAAAGGGTCTCTCTTTTGTTTAAAATGGACACAATTTTAAGTGAAAACAACAACTGACCTACAGAAATCCGACCAAAAGCATTAGGATTGTGTTGATCCTTTATGATAATGATCCATGGGTCCTTTTTTATGTGTAAAAGTCATACTAGCCTCAATCCTAGGCATGGTGTGGCCAGTAGAACTCAAAGGGCCTCTCTTTTGTTTAAAATGGACACAATTTTAAGTGAAAACAACAACTGACCTATGAAAATCTAACCAAACGCATTTGAATTGTATTGATACTTTAGGAGAAAGATCCAGGGGTCCTTTGTGATATTTAAGAGTCAACTTTGCCTCAATCCGAGGCATGGTGTGGCCGATACCACTCAAAGGGTCTCTCTTTTGTTTAAAATGGACATATTTTTAAGTGAAAACAACAACTGACCTACGGAAATCTGACCAAACTCATTCATATTGTATTGATTCTTTAGTATAATGATCCAAGGGTGAATTGTGTACGTGTGAGAGTCCACCCTGCCTCAATACAAGGCACAGTGTGGCCGATACCACTCAAAGGGTATCTCTTTTGTTTAAAATGGACACAATTTTAAGTGAAAACAACAACTGACCTATGGAAATTTGACCAAACACATTTGGATTGTATTGATCCTTTAGGAGAAAAATAAACGGGTTCTTTGTGATGTGTACGAGTCATCCCCGCCTCAATCCGAGGCACGGTGTGGCCGGTACCACTCAAAGGGTCTCTCTTTTGTTTAAAATGGACACAATTTTAAGTGAAAACAACAACTGACCTACGCAAATCCAACCAAACTCATTCGGATTGTATTGATCCTTTAGGAGAACAATATACAGGTCCTTTTTTGATATGTAAGAGTTATCCCCACCTCAATCCGAGGCACGGTGTGTCCGGTACCACTCAAAGAGTCTCTCTTTTGTTTAAAATGGACAGATTTTTAAGCGAACACAACAACTGACCTACAGAAATCCAACCAAATGTATTCAGATTGTTTTTATCCTTTAAGAGAACTATACAAGGGTTCATTGGGGACGTGTATGAGTCAACCCTACCTCAATATGAGGCACGGTGTGGCCGGTACCACTAAAAGGGTCTCTCTTTTGTTTAAATTGGACACAATTTTAAATGAAAACATCAAATGATCTACGGAAATCCAACCAAATGCATTTGAATTGTGTTGGTAATTTAGGAGAATTATCCACGGGTCCTTTTTGACATGTAATAGTCATCCCCGCCTCAATATGAGGCATTGTGTGGCCGGTATCACTCAAAGGGTCTCTCTTTTGTTTAAAATGGACACAATTTTAAGTGAAAACAACAACTGACCTACGAAAATCTGACCAAACGCATTCTTATTGTATTGATAATTTATGAGAATTATCCATGGGTCATCTGTGATGTGTACGAGTCAACCCTACCTCAATATGAGGCACGATGTGGCCGGTACCACTCAAAGGGTCTCTCTTTTGTTTAAAATGGACAGATTTTTAAGTGAAAACAATAACTGACCTACGAAAATCCGACCAAATGCATTCGGATTATATTGATCCTTTAGGGGAACGATCCACGGGTGAATTGGGGATGTGTAAAAGTCAACCCCGCCTCAATCCAAGGCACGATGTGGCTGATACCACTCAAAGGGTCTCTCTTTTGTTTAAAATGGACACAATTTTAAGTGAAAACAACAACTGACCTACAGAAATATGACTAAATGCATTAGGATTGTTTTTATCCTTTAGGAGAACGATCCACGGTTCCTTTTTGATGTGTATGAGTCATCACCACCTCAATTCAAGGCACGGTGTGGGCGGTATCACTCAAAGTGTCTCTCTTTTGTTTAAAATTGACAGATTTTTAAGTGAAAACAACAATTGACCTACGGAAATCTGACAAAACACATTCTTATTATGTTGATACTTTAAGAGAACAATCCATGGGTGCATTGGGGACGTGTATGAGTCATCACTGCCTGAATCCGAGGCACGATGTGGCCGGTACAACTCAAAGGGTCTCTCTTTTGTTTAAAATGGACATATTTTCAAGTGAAAGCAACAACCGACCTATGGAAATCCAACCAAACACATTCGGATTGTATTGATACTTTAGTAGAACAATACACGGGTGCATTGGGGAAGTGTACGAGTCAACCCCACCTCAATCCGAGGCACGGTGTGGCCGGTACCACTCAAAAGGTCTCTCTTTTGTCTAAAATGGACACAATTTTAAGTGAAAACAACAACTGACCTACAGAAATCTGAAAAAACATATTCAGATTGTATTATCCTTTAGGAGAACAATATAAGGGTCATTTTTAACTTGTAAGATTCATCCCCACCTCAATCCGAGGCACGGTGCGGCCGATACCACTCAAAGGGTCTCTCTTTTGTTTAAAATGGACTGATTTTTAAGTGAAAATAATAACTGACCTACGGAAATCTGACCAAACACATTCAGATTGTATTGATACTTTAGGATAATGATAAATGGGTTCATTTGGTACATGTAAGAGACAACACCACCTCAATCCTAGGCATGATGTGGCCGGTACCACTCAAAGTGTCTCTCTTTTGTTTAAAATGGACACAATTTTAAGTGAAAACAACAACTGACCTACGGAAATCTTACCAAACGCATTTGGATTGTATTGATACTTTAGGAGAACAATACAAGGGTCCTTTGTGATGTTTACGAGTCATCCCCGCCTCAATCAGAGGCACGGTGTGGTTGATACCACTCAAAGGGTCTCTCTTTTGTTTAAAATGGACAGATTTTTAAGTGAAAACAACAACTGACCTAAGGAAATCCAACCAAACACATTTGTATTGTATTGATACTTTAGCATAACGATACATGATTCCTTTGTGATGTGTACGAGTAATCCCCACCTCAATATGAGGCACGGTGTGGCCACTACCACTTAAAGGGTCTCTCTTTTGTTTAAAATGGACATATTTTTAAGTGAAAACAACATCTAACCTACATAAATCTAAACAAATGCATTCGGATTGTATTGATACTTTATGAGAACAATCCAAGGGTGAGTTGGGGATGTGTACAACTCATCTCCGCCTCAATCCGAGGCATGGTGTGGCCGGTATCACTCAAAGGGTCTCTATTTTGTTTAAAATGGACACAATTTTATGTGAAAACAACAATTGACCTACAGAAATCCGACCAAACGCTTTCAGATTGTATTGATCCTTTAGGAGAATGATACAAGGGTCCTTTTTGACATGTATGAGTCATCATATCCTCAATCTGAGGCACGGTGTGGCCGGTATCACTCAAAGAGTCTCTCTTTTGTTTAAAATGGACACAATTTTAAGTGAAAACAACAACTGACCTACGAAAATCGGACCAAACGCATTTGGATTGTATTGATCCTTTAGGAGAATAATCCAAGGGTCCTTTGTGACGTTTACGAGTCATCCCCGCCTCAATCCGAGGCACGTTGTGGCCAGTATCACTCAAAGGGTCTCTCTTTTGTTTAAAATGGACACAATTTTAAGTGAAAAAAACAAATGACCTATGGAAATCTGACCAAACGCATTCAGATTGTATTGATACTTTAGGAAAACAATCCACGAGTCCTTTTTGATGCGTAAGAGTCATCCCCGCCTCAATCCGAGGCACAACGTGGCCGGTATCACTCAAAGGGTCTCTCTTTTGTTTAAAGTGGACACAATTTTAAGTGAAACCAACAATTGACCTACGAAAATCTGACAAAAAACATTCAGATTGTATTTATCCTTTAGGATAATGATCCACATGTCCTTTGTGACATGTATGAGTCATCCCCACCTCAATCCGAGGCATGGTGTGGCCGGTATCACTCAAAGGGTTTCTCTTTTGTTTAAAATGGACACAATTTTAAGTGAAAACAACAAATGACCTACAAAAATCCGACCAAACGCATTCGGATTATCTAGATCCTTTATGAGAACAATCTATGGTCCTTTGTGACATGTACGAGTAAACCCCACCAACACCCTGGACCGCCCCCACCCCCCTGGAAACCAACCCACCCCCTGGACACCCCCACCCCTCTGGACACCCCCACCCCCTGGAAAGCCCCCTCAACCCCCTGGACACCCCCACCCCCCTAGACATGCCCATGGACAGCCCCCCCCCACCTCGGATAGTCCCCCCAACCCCCCCCCCCCCCCCGGACACCCCCACCCCCCGGACAACCACCACCCCCTGGACGACACCCCCACCCTTCCTTGACACCACCCCACCACCTGGATACCCCCAACCCCTAGACACCCCCACCCATGGACGGCCACCCCACCCTCCTAGACACCATCCCACCCCCTTGGACAACCCCACCAACCCCCTGGACCCCCCGGACACCCCCACCCCCTAGAAATCCCCCCCGACACCCTGGACACCAGCCCACCCCCATGGACACCCCATAGACACCCCCTCACCTGGACACCCCCCACCTGGACACCCTCCTCCTTGTACACCACCCCACCCCCTTGGACATCCCCACCAACCCCATGGACCGCCCCCACCCCCCCTGGACACCACCACCCCCACGGACACCCCTATCCCCCCGGACACCCCCATCACACCCTCCTGGACACCACCCCAACCCCTTGGATAGCCCCACCAACCCCCCAGACCGCCCCCACCCCCTGGACACCCCCACCCCCTGGAAAGACACCCTAACACCCTGGACACCAGCCCACCCCCCTGGACACCCCCATGGACAACCCCCCCCCCCCCCACCTGGACACCCCCCCTCCTAGACACCACCCCACCACCTATACACCCCCAACCCCTGGACACCACCACTCTCCTTGGACGGCCCCCAACCTCCTGGACCGCCCCCACCCCCCTGGACACCCCTTTCCCCCCGGACACCCCTTACCCCCCCTTGGACAGCCACCCCAAACCCCTTAACATCCCCCAACCCCTTGAATTTTGAATAGAATTCTTATGTATTTAATTAACTTATGAATTATGTGTTAATGGTGTATGGGTATACTTGGTGTAATTAGCTTATTATTTATGTGTTAATTTTGTATGGGTATACTTATTGAGATGCTGAATTTTTTGCAGGTGTTGTTTTGGTGTGCTGCTGCAGATTTTTTTTACAGCAGACATGGCATTTATCAGCACTGATAAAATCCACATTTATCAGTGCTAAAAAAGTGTTGATAAAGGGTTTATTTTCCACTATCTAGGTCCATGTTGATCATGGAGAACCAATAAAATTAATTTATTAAACATTTATGAGGCGTTTTCGAAAGGGTCCGACGTGTGGCACAAAGGTGCATGATATAAATGAAACTAAAATTGAGGAAAAAAACTAGAAAACTTACCTTAGAATCTTAGCACTATCCCCATCCAGTGTTGACCCTTGAATCGAGCTAGAATAGGATAAATCATAAAAATCATAAAATGACCTGAAAATAAGGAAAATGATCTCACACCAAAATAACACAAGAGATGAAAAGATAAACTACGAATAAAAGGAATAGGATTATAAAGCTTACCCAGAAGAATATGACACACCCAACAATGATAAAAATGGAGAACATATGTGAGATTTATCACAATCCATATAAGAGGAGGAAGATCCCATGGGATGAGGAAGGGGGTGCACATCCGCTGGAGAAGAAGGAAAAAGAAGAGAATAGATTTTTAAAACATTTAAGAGAAAAATCATAAAATCACCCTCAAATAAGGGGTCACATGGTTTGGCCACATGGTTGGCCAAACCATGAACCAACCATGCTCCAACCCCTTCCCAAGAACACCCCTCACAGGGGCTAGGTGGACGATTTGACTAACCATGCACAACCCGTGAAAAAATCCACTATCAGGAAAGTTTTTAACTCCATACGGGCATGCGGCTTGGATTGTATAGTTTCAAAAAATCTGGAGGCCTCCCCTGTGCACTGGGTGACTCACGTGGTTGAGTCATATGGTCATCATTGTGCGGCTACGTCCTCCTCCTTAAATTTTGGATCTCCAGGCTTCGGATGATACCTAACTCTCTGGAACCATTTCTTAGCCTTAAGAGTTCATTATTAGCATAAAAAGAGGTTTTTAATAATAACATAAGTTTTCATACCTCTTTGAAAAGTAGGTACATTACAACCTCCCCTCCTTAAATAAATTCATCCTTGAGTTTTCCTTCCAATGGTGGTAAAGTTTTTTCTGAGAAAAGTTACAGCCATTGGTCATGTACATCATCCTATTGCTCCCAGGTCTCTTCTTGCATACAAGTGTGCTTCCATAGCACCCAGGACAATGGGATTGACCTGCCTCATAGAAACTTTGTGCTTAGATCAATGATACATATCAAATTATCCTATAAGGATGAATCCATCTCAAGCTCAATGTCCTCATGATCAAATGAATGAGATAGGTCAGAATGATACCGATGAAGCTGTGATATGTGGAAGATGTCGTGCATGACATGGTACCTTTGAGGTAGATGTAATCAATAGGCTACCAGACTGAATCTCTCCACAATCTCAAAAGTCTTGATATAATGAGGTGATAGCTTGCCCTATCTCTAAATTCATCTATGACCCAATCTAGGAGAAACGCATAGAAAGACCTGATATCCCACCTCAAACTCTAGAGTTCAATGACGATGATCAATATAAGACTTCTACCTAGGATGAGCTATAACCATAAGTTTCGGAATCATATGTACTTTCTTTGAAGTCTCTTGAATGAGATGAGGACCCAATAATGCTTCCTCACCTACCTCTTACCAGCATAGAGTTGAATGACACAACCTACCGTAGAGGTCCTCACAAGGAGCCATTTGAATCTTTACCTTGAGGGGATCTCATAAAGTCCATCATGAAATAAATGGATACATCATTTCATTTCCACTTAGGAATGGATAGAGGCTATAGAAATCCAGCAGGTCATTGGTGCTCTGCCTTCACCTGCTGACAGGTGGAATACCTCGCGATGAAACCTACAATCTGCCTCTTCATGCCTGGCCACCAATACTAACGGCATATGTCTCGATACATCTTGGTAAGACCAGGGTGAACTACCCAAATAGAGGTGTGATATTCCCACATCAACTCCACCCGTATGTATGAAGAAACCCAGATACGTTCGCAAAAGTAAAAGATATCATTCTCATCGATAACCCAACCAAGCGGTGGATTCTCACCTGAGATGATATCCCTTTGGACGAGGCCCTTAGTATCTGAAAGCTATCTTATCCGCACCCATTCTATAAGGGAGGATGTCACTGTTAGAGAGACCCTTTGAGTGCTATCTTGAGTTTGTGTGTAGGATAATTCCACTCATGAGATCTCAGCTGACGGGACCCATATGCAACAACTTGATTTCCCTACATCAAAAATGCTCCTATCTCAATTCCTGAAGTATAATAGTAGAAAATATAACTTATTCTTGACTCTATAAGAACAAGGATCGGTGCTGAAGTCAGTTTCCCATTCAAATCTAGAAAATCTACCTCATAAGTTTTTGACTATAATATTTTCACACCCTTCTTAGTCAATCCCGTAAGAGGCACTTCTAGGCATGAAAAATCCTAGATGAATCACCATTAATAGCTAGCCCTACCTAAGAAACTGTGTATATCAAATACATTCTTGGAATACTCCTAGGAAACTATGATGCTCACCTTCTTTGGGTCAGCAGATACACCTGCCTTTGAAATGATATGACCCACAAAGTGAACCTTATCGATCCAAAAGTGGGATTTTTTGATCTTATCATATAGATGGTGCTCTCTCAATGTATTTAGTATAATCTCAAGATGGTTTTCATGATCATTTATAGAGAAAGAATACACGGAGATTTCATCCATGAAGACTACCACAAATGAATCTAGGTATAGGTAAAA
The DNA here is from genome assembly GCA_963277665.1 of Viscum album. Lineage (NCBI taxonomy): Eukaryota > Viridiplantae > Streptophyta > Magnoliopsida > Santalales > Viscaceae > Viscum > Viscum album. The sequence continues at coordinate 126,676,166 of OY728125.1, read as the reverse complement.
AAACCAGTTCATCAAGGCCATGAAAATGGAGGGCGTGTTTATAAGACCAAACATCATAACCAGGTACTCGTACAAGTCGTATATGCTCCTAAATTATATAAATGGTATGTCGGATGGTATAAAACACACATTATGGTAGAAAAACCTCAAATCAATCTTATAGAAAATCTTCACTCCTCAAAGATGGTTGAAGGGGTCATCTTTACGAGGTAGTGAAGACCAGTTCCTTACCATAAGCTGGTTCAACCATCGGTAATACACGTAGAACCCGATGTTACTATCTTACTTCTTAGTAAAAAGGACAGGTGAACCCCATGTCGAGGTATTGGGTTATATAAAACCTTTTCCCTCCAAGTATTCTAACTACTTCTTGAGTTTCTGAAGCTCAGTAGGTTCCATCCTATAGGGAGGAATGGACATTGGTGCCGCTCTTAGAACTATATCAATGGTGAAATCCACCTCTCTTATATAGAAGGTAAACTAGAGAAATCATCAAGGAATACACCCCTGAAGTGATCCACCATAAGAGGGAATTCCACAATCCACATTCCCTAATAAATCATAAAGAGACTATACATATAGGTTGTCACTTTTCCTAGCTCATGATTCTCCAGTCGAGCTCGACTCCCTTAGATATCTCATTCAACCTTATGAATATAAGCACTACACTTAGGTAATGTGAAAGACATCCTCCAACGATAGAAATCAACACGGGTTTGATAAGGCACTAGCCAGTCCATACCGAGAATGAAATCGAAACTGATCATCTTGAGGACAAAGAAATTCCGCAAGAAATGATACCCACCTATCCTGGGGGGAACTCCTTACACTAGCGTATACTCTATGATTAGACCCCCAATGATGTGTTGAGATTCATCACGCCACAAAATTACTCCATATATAATCCCAAACTTTCTATAATGACCGTAGATATAAGAGAGTGTGATGTACCTATATCAAATAGGGTAGAAAATAAAAGTAGAGGATACCCGAATAGTTCCTCTTATAGTAGAAGGCCCTAGACTCTGGTCCTCAGGTGTAGGATGTATTGCATAGATATGGCATGAACTGAGACCTTGATATACAACCTGACTAACCCAGTAAAGTCTGCTCTTCTTGAGTTTAACCTCAAATGTATGACTACCTCAGCCATGTCAGCCTCCTTGGACTAACCAACCACTAGTATAACAACTCCCATATTGACATGGAGCTGATTATCCTATACCTGAAAGAAACGTCGGCATAGATCCCTTCTCACTAGATGCAGGAAGGAAATTTCAGTAAAAGTGTTGTAGGCGACTCATCCTGCTGCAATCTTGACACTCAATTGGGATCCTCGTACACTGGGGATTTTTATACCCTACACTGCCACACTAGTGGCACATCGCATAACGGTTTGTGCATGTCATCTGGATAGCACTGCCCTCCTACGTTCACCCTCAAAAAGAAGTTTCCTAATGCTAGATAAACCGTCTCCCTACCTGAATGTTGAACCACCTTGGATCACATTTCCACCTTCCCTCAGGTTTCTCTCTATGATGAGGGTCAAGTTTACTATCTCTGAAATAATGGTCAACTGTAAATTTTTCACCTGTTATCGGATGGCGTACACAATCCCATCATCAAAATGTCATGTATTTTTTAGCTCGTCACTAGTAAGAGTCGGTGAGAAACGATTAAGCTCAATGAAATGATCCAAATACTCCATTACCAACACGGCACCCTATTGTAGGTGCATAAACTCTTGGACACAGTATATTTGCAATGTTTTGGGGAAGAAGTAGTCATGGAAGGATGTCTGAAAAGCCTACCCAAACCATACCCAGATGGCATATGAAATGGGTAATGAAATCCCAACAACAATTATCAAAATCACAAAGCATGTAGGTAGTGAGATTGACCCTTCGCTTCAGAGGTGTCTCCAAATGCTCAAAGACTGAAAACATGAAATCAAACCATGGCTCAGCAGCTTGAGGACCTCCATCCTCCAAAAAGGTGGTAGGATGATACTTTTGGAATTCCCACATCAAATCTTTAATAGTAGGGGAAGGTGGTAGAGTTACCTTTATAGAATTCATAAAATGAAAGAAACTATCTCAGAATTGATCATCTATTCCCAATGGAAGATCAATAAAAGGTGCCTAAGGTGTCACTATAGGAGGTAATACTGGTGGATTAGGGACCACCCCCTCCAGAGCATGGTCATCACCACCCTCCTGGAATACGATGTGAATATGTTGTGGTGACATAGCTCTATAATTTCCAAGTGCAAGTCTTAGATAATATTTAAAATAGATAGAAAATAGGGAAAGTTGGAAAGGGTTGGTATAAAGCCTTCCTATGAATGAGTCAAACCTCTCTACCTGCTCCTAAATCCATGTCTAGGTGATAAAATAGATCATGATAGACCATAATAGACACGACTTACTTCCCACTACTAAGGTCGGGTCAGGGTCAAGGTCTCGCCCAACACAATAGAGGTTTTAGTATATGGAGTGTTAATTGTAATGTATAGAGGAAAACACCATTTACCTTGAAATTGTAATCCCCATTTAGTGGTAACCATTTCATTTTAAAATTTTAATTTATCAAAGTTCATTATTATTTATATGAATATAGATATCTCAATCTAGTTAAATGCGTTACCATTCCCAATTTTTATAAAGTCCCATACTCTTTATAAATTAAAATTGGTACATCAAGTAACTACGACTTGAACTTTATGTCCAGTATAAGGATGAAATAGGTCATTTATATTTATTTGATTGAATGAACTAACATTTCCAACTTATATAAGTACTTTCTTCATAAATTACAATTAGAATTCATCAACCAAATCAACTAATATATCATCCTGAAGAACCAGTGGTTCATGGCTCAAATGTGGCATAATTGGTTAATTAAGGTTTCATCATAAATCTATGTGGGAAAATACTATTTATATTGATGTATGAACTTTAATTAATCCAATTATTTTATCCCTACAAAAAAAATTAGCACATTTCAATATATAAAAATCAAGGAACACACAAAAATCCCATAAAATATAGGCAATGAATGCGGAAGTAAAAACATGGAATGTCATAATGCATGAAATTTAAGTCCTAAGGTGCCTAGTATGATGCATGAGTTTATAAATCCTTTCCATACTAGGCCATGGAAAATAAAATACTTAATAATAATATATCAATAATAATATCACAAAACATGTGCATTACCGAATAGTGAAATCAATGCAACTGTAACAGGCACAAATCCAAACAGCAATAACCCATGCCAAGTAATTTGGGTTTCCCCTGTACATGGATTAGAAACTCCCAAGCACTGGCTCATTACCAAATTCCAATACATCCTAGTCTCCTATCTAATACCCAAATAGTAAGATGAAAGGAAAAGACAACTTTGATACCACTTTGTAATGTCCCACCCTGGAATCCACTGAACGGTTCCCCGAGATGGTTGGTCACATGACTTCAAGAGAACCTCCTCATATACCAGAGGATGCCGACTAGTAGCAAGATCCTAGGGTGTGTCCATGGGGAGACTATTCCCTCAATTATTAGAGTGTAAAACAATGGTATATAAAAATGGTAATTATCAGAATAAGATATAAACATCTAGTAAATAATAAAAAGGATGAAGATGGATATTAAATAGATACAAAATGATGATCATGTCATGTAGCCACAAAAAATGAGTACACAGAATACAAGGGAAACATACATATACCAAATGCTAAAAAAATAAAAAAGGCCAATAAAACTTCCTATACCAACATCACAAGCATAGGATCGATCCTTTGATCCTGTACTCCATCTTAGTACCCATAATCAAGCATCGAAAGATGGATGCTTCCCTTTATCTACACCTACAAATATGAAGTCTACTTGGATACCAAGGGTGGCCCAAGAAGGGTGTGAGATATACTCAGTAGGCCACCACAACGATGTCTAGATCAATCCAGTTAGTGCATATAAAATGATCAGTGTGCCAATAATAATAAATATAAGGTAATAGATAAATAAATATATTAGATTGGGTTCCTCATGGAATAAATAACTAACTCTACGTACTTCAGCCTAAGCCAGATGTCTCTTAACCAAGGTGACCTATGAAAATATGATATAAAGTATAATGGGTTGTCATAAACAAATTATCAAGATATATACCATTCCCAAGAATTTTATTTTTCTTGATGGACGTGTCATTTAATTTAATGAATTAATTTTCTTGAAATTATATAAAATGCATCCCTTGAATTTAAATAAGTGACATCCTGGGCCCGTCCAAGTTTAACTATAACAAGGAACCCAAGTATCGCACCAGGATCTCAATAAATACTCAATGTCATAGGAGTCCCTCCACAGTGATCCATAAATGGATTCTAAAGTATCACTCTCAAAATGGTGTAAAGATAATACCAGACCTCTGAGTCTATCCATGGTATCTTACGTAGGGGACCTAGTATCACTTGTGTATTGGTGTAACCATCTTTCCATCGATCACATCCAGTGTGTCTCCCCAAGGGAACTAGTATCACTTGCATGGAGGTAGTGAAAATGTACGGTGAGCCTGTACAAGGCATACTTGGTATCTCTCTCGATGTATATGAAATTCATTTGCAATTTCAAATTATAAAGCATGATGCACCCATGGTGATCCATAAATGGAATCCCTTATATCTTCCTAAACTAAGAATGGAAGTATGGATTCGTAAGCACGATTCAATTCATTTAGCATGAAATGGAATTTATGATACTTAAATCAAATTTCCCAAATCATTTATTCAAGAAATTAAATTGTGGCATGAAGTGTAGGATTCTAACCCATGGCCTGCCAATTTTCTCAATACCATTATTATGTCAATAGAATTTATTATAAGGTATATCACACATGAAGAGGTTCTTAAACAATTTAAGGTAAAGGGAAACTATAACTTTAATGAAATTCACACCCATAAGGGTGGATCACGTCAATACGATCAACCAAAGGGTTGATTCACCGCTATCTAGGTTCATGTTGAGCATGAAGAACCAATCAAATTAATTTATTAAACATTTATGAGGTATCACTAGAAGGTTTCAGTGTGTGGAACAAAGGTGCATGATATAAATGCAACTAAACTTTAGGGAAATAACTAGAACACCCACCTTAGACCCATAGAGCTCTCCTCGTCTAGAGTCATCCCTTGAATCAAGCTAAAATGAGAGAAACCAAAAGAATCATAAAATGACCTAAAATAGAAAAAATGATCTCACACCAAAATAACGCAAGATATGGGAAGAGAAAATAGGAATAGAGGAGGATTGTAGAGCTTATCGAGAGGAATTCAACACACCCGATGATGATGAAAATAGAGAACATATGCAGGATTTATCACAATCCCTAGAAGGGGATGAGGAAGAGCCCATGGAAGGAGGAAGGGGATATACATCCTTTGGAGAAGAAGAAAAAATAATAGAATATGTTTTTAAAACATTTAAGATAAAAATAATAAAATCTCCCTCAAATAAGGGGTATCATCGTTCGGCCACACGGTTGGACAAACTATGCACCAACCGTGTGTCATCCCCTTCCCAAGAACACCTCTCACGCGATATAGGAACACGATTTGACTAACCATGCACAACCTATGAAAAAAGAAACTATCAAGAAAGTCTGTAACTCTACACGAGCATGTGACTTGTCTCACACGGTTGTAGAAAAACCGTGCAACCTCTCCTGTGCACTAGGTAACTTGCACAGTTAGCATTAAACATGCAACCTAGTCTGCACCCTTAAATTTCAGAGCTCTAAACTCCAAATGAGCCCCATACTTTCTTGAAACATTCCTTAGCATTAAGAGTTCATTATTAGTATAAAATGAGAGGTTTTTAATAGAAATACAAGTGTCTGTACCTCTCCAAAAATTTGGGACATTACAAACTCCCCTCATTAAAACAAATCATCCTTGAGTTTCCTTTATGAGGGTGGTAAAGTGTCGTTTGAGAAAAGTTCCAGCCATTGGGTAGGTACATTAGCCTCCTTCTCCCAGGTCTCATCTAGAACATGGTCGTGCTTCCATGGCACCTAGACCAGTGGTACTAACCTGCATTAGAGAGACTTCATGTTCCAATTAATGATATGTATATGATGCTCCTTTAAGGATGAATATATATATAAATCGATTTCATTCAGCTGAAGAATGTGAGATGGGTCTGAATAGTAATGACATAGTTGAGAAATGTGAAACACATTATGCATATCACTATATCTTTGAGGGAGTGAAATCTAATAAGATACTATCCAACCCTCTCTAAAACCTAAAAAGGTCTAATAAAATGAGGAGACAACTTACCTTTCTACCTAAACTATCGATGACCCATTCTAGTCAAAACACGTAAGAATACTCAATCCCTAACCTCGAACTCTAGAGTTCATCAGTAGTGGTTGAAATATGATTTATTCCTAGATTGATCTATATCTATTAGCTTCTTAATCAGTTGAACCTTCTCTAAATTCTTCTGAATGAGATGAGGTCCTAGTAACATTGTCTCCCCTACCTCTAACCAGTATAGAGGTGATCGACATGGCCTATCGTATAAGGCCTCATAAGGATACATTTGTATATTCTTCTAAAATACATTATTGTAATTGAAATTGGATATAGGTATATGTTTCTCCCAAGAACCTCCAAAATCAAGGATGCATGATCTAAGCATGTCTTCTAACACCTGTATCTTGTGCTTGGATTTCCCGTCATTTTAGGGTGGTATGTTGTACTCAAAAGTACCTATGTACCTAACACCCTATGAAACCCTCACTAGAACTGATAAGTGAAATGAGATTCTCTGTCTGATATAATAGTTCATGGAAGTACATGAAGTCTAATAATCTCCCATACATAGATCATTCCAAGCTCATCCATTTAAAAGGTCACCTTGATAGGTAAAAAGTGAGTGACCATCATGACCCTATCGAAAATCGCCCATACTACATCATCGCCTTGAGGGGATCTCAGTAATCCAATCAAAAAATCCATGGTGATGTTATCCCATTTCCACTCTAGAATGGGAAACAATTGTAGAAGCCCTACTGGTCACTGGTGTTCTTCTTTCACTTACTGACAGGTGGAACACTGGCTAACAAAACAAACTATCTCCATTTTCATACTAGACCACCAATATTGGCGGTGTAAATCATGGTACATCTTCGTAGGACCAAGATGTACCACTCAAGAAGAGGCATGAGACTCTCGCATCAACTACTCCTAGATGTTTTTAGAAACACATACATGTCCATGGATGTTGAAGACCTCATCCTCATCAACGATCTAATCAGGTAGTGAGTCCTCTCCTGAAACACTTTCCATTAGGACTAAGCTTTTGGGGTCTGAAAGATTCCTAATCTTCACTCTCTCCAGAAGTGAAGAGATCACTACTAAATATGTAAGTATAGGCTATCCATTATTCTCCTAGACCTCTAAGGCATATAAAAAAATTAGGCCATCAAATTTCACTCACCACTGGACTCCTGAACTACATGTGTCTGATTCCTCTGGCTCAGAGAATCCACTACAGTATTTCCGTTCCCAAGCATATATGAAAGATCAAAATCAAAGTACTTTAGATATTCAACCTTTCTTTTATTCCTAATATTTAAGTCATGTTTTGTAGAGCTGTATTTGAGTATTTTTTGTTCTGTATACACCAAAAAACTCTCTTCTAACAAGAAGCGTGTCTAACAATGTAGGGCATGAACTATATATGCTATCTCAAGATCCTACGTCAAGAAATCATTCTCATGTGGACTCAATTGGCGAGACCTGTACACCACATATCACTCTTCCAACATCAAAACTACTCCTAGAATGATGCTCGATGCATCACAATAAATGGTATACTTTCTACCTAACTCTGGAAGAATTAAGATTGGTGTTGAAGTCAGTATCCCTTTCATCTCCTGAAACCCTTAATCACATGATTCAGACCATATAAACTTGACACCCTTCTTGTTCAAACCTATGAGTGGTGATACATGACATGAGATTAGAAAATAACTAGTGCTCTCTTAGTGTATTCAGTACAATCTTAAGATTCTTTACATGGATTTGTTGATTAATAGAATACACTAAGATTCCATCTATGAATATTACCACAAATTAATATAAATACAGGTGTAAAACTCGATTCATCAGATATATAAAAGCAGTTGGTGCATTCATGAGGCCAAACAACATAATTTGATACTCATAAAGACCATACCTGCTTCAAAATGTTGTATAAGGTATGTTCGAAGGCCTAACTTATACCTGATGATAACCCAACCACAAATCAATCTTTGAGAAAACTCGTGCTCCTTAGAGCTGATCAAAGAGGTCATCAATGTGAGGTAGTGGATATCAATTCTTCAGGGTAAGATGATTAAATTTTTGGTAATCTAGGAAAATTATAAGGGTACCATCCTACTTCTTGGTGAAAATAATCACTGAACCCCACAGGGAAGTATTGGGTTGTATAAAACCCTTAGCTTCCAAATCCTCTAGTTGCCTCTTGAGATCCCATAACTCAGTAGTACCTATTTTTCAAGGAGGAATGGATAACGGTGCTACTCCTAGAACTAGATCAATAATAAACTCTACCTCTCTCTCAGGTGGTAGTCTAGAAAATTTGTTAGGGAAAAAGTATTTGAAACTATCTACTATAGGTGGGAAATCAGCCTAAAACCTTCCCTAATCATCCATATAGAGGCTATCAATCTAGGTTTTCACTCCACCCATCCCAAAATGATCCGGTCCAAATATATCATCTTGGAAATTCCATTCACCCTTATAAATATAGCTACCAACCTTTAATGATGTGAATGATACCCTCTGATGATAACAATTGACATAATCCTGATAGAGAACCAACCAGTCCATCCCTAGAATGATGTCAAAGCTTGTTATCTTGAGGGAAAAGAGGCCCCATAGAAATGATAGCTACCTACCTCAATGGGGCATTCCCTGTGTTGGCATACACTTTCTAATATAATTCTCAATGGATTGTCGAGTGTCATTATGCCACAATAATACTATATTTCAAGCCTAAGATTTTTCACAATTTACATAGATATAAAGGAGTGTTAAGCGCCTATATCAAATAAAATAGATACCAAGGTAGATGATACTAAAACTGTACCTCAAACCATGGATGGTCCTTCACTATGATCATCATGCATCAAATGTACTACATATATCTAGCTTGATCCGCAGACCTAAGATACAACCTAATTTCCCTGAGTAGGTCCACTCTTCTGGAACTGTGAAAATGGTGTTTGTCTCCCTAGGCCATGACTAACCCCTCGTCCTGATCGGCAGGTATGCTCCAGCTCCTTTCCTGATGTGGAGCCGTTGATCTTACTCTATAACTGAAATTCGGTGCAGATCCTCTCTCATCGATCACTGGAGGTAATTTTTTACAGAACTATTATAGATGGACCATCCTTCCATAGGATCATCACTTAACTGGGTCTCTCTCACACTGAGGTTTCATGCGTCCCTACTTTCCACACTAGTGACATACTATATAACTATCAATATGTATACTCTAACATGTATTTTCCTCATGAGAGGTCTCAAAATGGAATTTCCTTCCACAAAAAACTACACCAATCGATTGAGAAGTTAGAACACTCTAATTTTTACCTCCAGCTTCCCTCATGTTATGTTTGGTAATAAGGATCTATTTTACTATCTTAGGCATAATAGTAAACCAAAAGGCATTCACCTAATATCAAATAGTATGCCTAATCTCATCCTCAAAGCGTCTCTCCTAGGACGCCTCATCACTAGTATAAATTGGAACAAAGTGATAATGCTCTATAAAGTGAGATGAATAATCCATGATATATATAGTACCCTTTTCAAGGTGCATAAACTACCTGGATCGATCAGATCTCAAAGTATTAGGAAAAAATAGTCATAAAAGTTATATTAGAAATCCATCCAAATCATTTCTTGGTGCTGATCTTCCTGGTTTAGGATATCCCATCAATGTTTGGTGAATCCAAAAAGAATATATATCATGATCATGACCCTACTTTCTAGATGCATCTCCATATGCTCAAAGATGGATAAAATAGTCTTGAGCCATAACTTAGTAGCCTAGGGGCCACTATCCCCCAAGAAAGTAGGTAGATGTTGTTACTAAAACTCCCACATCAACTCTACCATAGAGGGAACAGGTCGTGAAGCTTCATGTATCAACCATACTAATCATATGAAACCTTTTTGAAACTGATCATAAATGACCATATCAAGATTTTCATGAGTTCTGCAGGCAACACTATAAGAAGTAACACTGGTGGCTTAGGACCCACCACCTTCAGAGCATGGTCATTGCCACCCTCCTAGCGTATGACTTGAGGATGTCGTGGTGGAATAGCTCTAAAAATTAAAAGAACGCACCTAAAATATGATTTGATAATATAAGGATCATATATATAATAATATAATATATATAATCCTTCCTTTTCCAGAGTCACCCATCTCTACCTGCTTCTTAATCCAGGTATGGGTGACAATAACTATCATGAAGAATCACCAGAGACACTTCCTACTACCCACTATGAAAGTTAGGTCTGGTTGAAGTTATTTGTCTCATGTTAAGGGTTTTGGTATACGGAGTATCAATGGCAATTTATATAGGAAAAAACTCTTTAAGTTTTAATTGGAATCCCATTTAACGATGACCACATTTGAATTAAGATTTAAAAATTATTACATTGACACTATAGACTAGTTAGATGAAGTACCACTCCCAATTTATAGAAGAGAATGCTTTATAAATTACAATTGGTAGTTCATGTAATTGTATTTATAACTTTACAACATCATAATATAACAGGTCATATAAAATGATTTGACTAGATGAATCACCATTCCCAATTTATAGAGGTACATTCACTCTTTAAATTATAATTGGAATTCATGTATTCAAAATAAACTAATGTTTCAGTTTATGTAATCTCAGTTACATAGCTTAAACATGTTATAATTGGTTAATTAAGGTTCCACCATCAAACTATATGGGAAAACACCATCTAGGTTGATTTAGACACTTTAATAACCAATTATTTAATCCCTTTTTCCTACAGAAACATTAGTTTCATAATAGATATATCAGTCAAGGAATATACAACATGTGTCATGTAGTTAAACAATGTAAACTACATGGAATGACATATTAATGAAAAATTAATTCTCTGAAATGGTTGTAATGATTCATGAATATGTTTCTATGCCATATCAGGCCAAGGGTAAAAAGTGAATCCATAATAATAATAATAACACCACACAACATGTGTATCACCCAATGGTGAAGTCAGTACAACTGTAATAAAAAAAATAGAACATCATGTCCCATCCCATGCAATTTGGATTTTCCCTGTATGTGGGTTAGTTAATCCCAAACACATGCTTATTACCAAATTCTAACACTTTCCTAGTCTCCTATCTATCAATCCCAAAATAGTAAGACCAAAATAAAAGAAATGCTATGATACCAAGTTGTAACGTCTCGGACCTGGTTCACTCATAAGTAACCAAACCCAATTGGCCACATGGCCTCAGGCACGCCTCCCCATACACTAGAGTCTTTTGACTAGTAGCGAGGGTTATGATAGTACGGTGGGGAGACTATAACCTCATAATCAGAGTAGTATAACAATGTGATAAATGAATAAATAGTAGAATCATAATAATGAATAACAGAGTAATGAAATTAAATCATCCATATATTAATAATCATCCAATCCGAAGTGGCTCCATATACAAAATGATGATTATTTCATGGTACTATACAAAAATAAACTGGCATACATGGAATCAGACATCCAATAGAATACATGTTTAACAAAAGAACAAAATTTAAAAGGATATCTCTAAGTATCATGAGCCAAGGCTCGATCCTGTTCTCTTAAGATCCCATGCTATGTATAGATCAATAATCCATGACCAGGCGCTTGCCCTTTATGCCTAACCGTATCCGTGAATTTTATCCAGTTACCCAAAAATGGCCCAAAAATGGTGTGATATATAATTATTAGTACACCGCTAATGATATCTATAAAAAATATAACTTATGTATAAAACTATAACCATGTGTAGGTATAACATGTAAAGCTTTAAAATGAATTCCAGATATAATAAAGTCTATGGATAGAAGATATAACTAAAAGAATATTGTAAAAGGTGAGATTCAATACATAAGAGTGAGATATAAAGGTAACTAATAGTTTTGGCATGTTCCACATACATATAAAGTGTCATACCTACATAGCCTAGGATCCAAGGCAATAGACCAAGGCATCCTACTTGAGACCAAGAAACTCATCCAAGTAAATCTTGAAATAATATAAACCTACATGGTCTAGGAACCTAGGGCCCATGGCTGAGGCATCTTAATATCCAAATATATAAACATAGGAGTTCTAGGTGCCATAACACGATCCCCCTTCTCAGTGCTATACCAGTAAACAAGGTCGGTTCCATACTGGTAATCAAAGAAAGCACCATACCGAATTACCCATTGTTGGCACCATACCATGTTTTCCAATGTCAAGAAATCAATATAAAAGGTCAAGTTAAGTGTTAGTGCCCATTTCTAGGTACAACCATCCATCATAAAAGGCATAAGGCAAGATATCATCCATATTATCACAATGATTTTATTTAAACCATTCATTTAATCACTTTTTTCACATTCAAGGTTATTCCATAAGAGACATTAAACCCTTAAATATATCATTTAATTTACATAATGCTTCCACTAATAGGAGGAAATAGAATACAACCAAGGGGTGGTTTTAGTTTAGGTTAGGTAAATGAACCCACCACAGAGGTGGTTCAAGTTGAGGTTAACAACCTCTAACATGGTCAAGGTGCTATTAGGGCATCATATTCAAGTTAAAAAATTTATTTAAGGCATTACTCAATTTAGGAGCAATGACAAAAACATCTGAAATGAGGCATAATAATGATAATCAATAAACAAAATTACTTTTAGGGAAATGGGTATAGAACACCTACCTTATAGAGTTATACGAACCCTTATTCAGTATCAACATCTGATTTGGGCTAGAATGGAAGAAATAAACTAAATATAAAAACACCATAAAAATAGGGAATTGATTCTCGCACAAATTTACCCAAGAGAAGAAGGTAAGACGGTCCTTGTAGTTTAGCTTGGGTTATCGAATCCTCAGAGACCTAAGAAGAAAACTATAGACACGTACATTCTATGGACTATTTTTGGATATGAAGTGGCCAACTTGGGTTGATTTTATATGGGTTTAAAGGATAACTAACAGATTAAATTGAATTCAATTTAAAAGAATGAGTTGATCCTAGGTTATCGCTTGGGGTGGATTGGACGTATTTTCTTTTTAATGATTTCAATTTCTTAAATTTGAGATGGGTTCATTTAAGGAGATAAAACAACATCATCACTTACTGGTTTAATGCCTACACCCTTTAATACTAATCACCTATACACTTGAAGGATCAAATTTTTCAGCACTTCAAGGTAAAGGTTCGTATTAGCACTTGAAGTGTGTGGCCTTAACTTCAACAAGGACGATGGAGTTTAAAAGTCATCAAATAAAAATCTCAATTAAAGAAGTGATTATTCATTAATGAGGTGATAAATAACATCCAATACAGCCCCTTGCTACTCCCTTGGATCAACCCATAAGTGGGTTAGCCCTCCATTGATTCTATGGTTTCAATGGAAGCGGAAAGTAGACTCATAAGGGAGGAAATAGAGAAGTAAAAAAACGCAATAAAATAACAATCACTCCACCGTTGTGTGATAATATCACAAGGTTTGGTATGAAAAAGTTCACACCTTGAACCAACGGTATCAAAGTGATAAGGAGAATAACAGAATAATAAGAGAAGAAGAACTTTTATTAAGAAAAAAGGATGAATTAAAACAACTTACATATGGAAGACAAATTTGAGACAACAAAACCACATCATAACATTACAATGAAAGAAAGATCAAAGATTTTTCAATCCTCCAACACCACTACCTTAAATAGGAATTTTTGAGCCCTTGGGTCGAGCATACAACAGTCCAAGTCTCCTCAATTAATTGTGGTAGGCCATAGGTGGGTGGAAAGTAAGGGAGAGTTGATTTTTCCACCCTTGACCCGAGGTGGCAGCCAGCTTTCCTTTACCGAACAGATGTGTCTAGAAGACCTTCTAAATGGCCAAATCATAGTAGGCCATAGAAGAAGAAAATGGATCTTCAGATATCTTATAACCGCGTGTAAAATTTGGGCCCATTTGGAGTTGTTTATTCCTAGATATGATCAAATTAGTGGGATGTTTTTCTGGGCCGCAGAATCTGGCCCAGAATTGTATCTCTAACTTGGGCTGCCTTAATGACCACCATAGAGGCCGAATTAGCATTATCTCATGAAGATTGATTTGTTCCTATACATGTCTTCTATAATAAAAACAAATTTTGGATTCATTGGGCCTGTATGTTGGGCCCCACAGTCTCATAAGTGGTCTGGTTTCCAATCTTCCTTCTCTTAGAATTGCTTCCATTCATCTCCATCATTGTTTATGAATCATCCATTGATCCCTGAATGAAAAATGTTCACATTTAAGTGTAGATATAGTTCCCAAAAATATAAAATTAAAATATGTATAATTATATGAATCATTGGGTACTTCAAATGATGTTAAAAAATGTACCACATAATAGTGCATTTTAAGAAGGTATTACAATCATAATGTGAAATGATGTTCAAAGTGTAAAATGCAATAAAATGGTGTTTATGAATAATAAAGAACATGAATATTATATATATTAACAATGAATATTAGCCTAATTTCGTGGCTAATCACACCCCCAAACTTGAGTTTTTCTAGTCCTGAGCAAAATATATCTCAACAATATGAAATTCGAATTCCCTTTTCCAAAAATATTTTAATACACAATGATCACCAAAAAACCTTATACCAAACAATCATGAAACCCATCAAAATATTTTAATACAAGATAGTTTCATAAGTAGATCTCAATCCCAATCCCATTCCTTTGTTCAAATTCATTTACATATTTCATCCAATATTAATTAAGTATGAGGATGTGTTGTGCATCACAATAGACATGGGGGTTTATCTTTATTCAAGTGGGGAAATGACGGAAGCGCTAGGTGGAATCACATTTCAATATTAAGATGAGTATTCAATTTTTTTTTGTATAATTTTTTTTGTTTTTGTTTTTTGCAATTTTTCCATGGTAATTGAAGTTGCACTCAAAAGAGTCAACCCCTGTAGCGAGACTTTGCCGATGACTCCCAGGCTCAAAGACCTCAGGGCACCAAGTAAATCCCACATACTCAGGAATCATCTCGAGTTAACTCAGTCAAAAACAAATTCAAATTACCAAAAATAGAGATAAAATTACTAACTCTGGGCCAGACAACTATGGAGTCACGATCCCCAAGTGCCGAAAGCCACACATTAGGTCATTTCATTGCTCTATGCGCAAATTTTTTTTTTAATTTTTTTTGAATACTCATATTAAACTAAAATGATCACCAAACCTATGATATTTATTTAGGGGACCCCATGAACTCAAACTAATACCCCACTATCCAAAGTTCGTGCATTGTGAACTTTTTTTTATTTGGATGAAAATATAAACGATGAAATATCACATTGGACAACCACACTTTCCAAAATCAATGCTCATGAAATTATACAAGGATTAAAATCATAATCAGGGTGTGCTAAATTATTTGATATTCAGTTTCAAAGTGTGCAATGTGTATTACCATGTTTAAAGTTAAAGGAATTTTTCCTTCCATTTTCACAATTTTTTTTGCAAATCATTTATCATTTTTTTACACAGAAGCATTTTTTATTTTATCTCCCCCCCCCAACTTAAAATAACGCTATCCCCAGTGTTTAAAGAAAAGAAAATTTAGAAGGGGGTAGAGGTAGAGAATGAAAGTTCAAAAAGGAAATTGAAAATGAGGGTCATGGAATGAAGTCACCTGGTGGTTGAAGTTTGAAGTTCTTGCTGACCCAATTTAGTCCTTTGATTTCCATGTCGCTTGCAAAGTTCCCTAGTGGAAAAAGGAAAACAAATAAACAAAACAAAAGAGTATATATATATATATATATATATAAGTAAAATATAAGTATATTTATAAAATAAAATAAACTGATGATACATTGTCTTCTTTTTAAATTTCTGGGTAAGGTATTACTCAAGGATCACACCACGTGACACGGATGAATATGGTGCCCCCATTTCATACCCATCCATACTCATAATAGAAGAACAGGTCAACAGTCTATATATTTTTTAAATATAAAAATGATTAATTAAAATATAAATTTTATTAAAACAACAAAATGATAGGAAACTTGAAAAACATGGGTTGCCTCCCATGCAAAGCTTTTTTTAACGTCGTTAGCCTGACATAGACCATACATCTATCAATTTTTTCCTGGTTCATAGGTTGGCTCAGTTAACTCAACCTCTATTTCCTGTTTATTGAATGATTCAATGAATGGTTTTAACCTTTGACCATTGACCTTGAAAATGTAACCACTTGTGGGATCTTGAATCTCTACTGCCCCATGGGGGAATACATGATGCACTATAAAAGGTCCTGACCATCTAGACCTTAACTTTCCCGGGTGTAAATGAAGTTTTGAACTATACAAGAGCACAAGTTTTCCCGGTTCAAAATGTTTGACCTTGATATTCCTAGATTGGTAGGTTTGAACTCTAGATTTATTGATCCTTGAATTTTCATAAGCCTCCATCCTTAATTCCTCCAGTTCAATGAGATCTAATTTCCTTTTTGTTCTGTCCAATGAGAGGTCGTAATCCATTTTCTTAATTGCCTAAAAGGCCTTATGTTCAATCTCCACTGGAAAATGGCATGATTTACCATAAACCAACCTATATGGGGACATTCCTAAAATGGTTTTATATGCAGTTCTATAGGCCCAAAGAGCATCTAAGAGTTTCTCAGACCAATCTTTCCTAGAGGGGTTGACAGTTTTGTCAAGAATTTACTTAATCTCCCTATTCGCTAACTCAGCTTGACCATTGGTTTGAGGATGGTATGCAGTGGACACTTTATGAGAAATACCATACTTAGACATGAGTGAAGATAATGGGCGGTTGTAGAAATGGGTTCCTCGATCACTGATTATAGCCCTAGGAATTCCAAATCTTGAAAATATGTTCTCTTTCAGAAATCGAATCACAACTTGATGATCATTGGACTTAGTGGGAATGGCCTCAACCCATTTTGAGACATAATCAATAGCTAAGAGTATGTAGAGGTATCCCCGAGAGTTTGGAAAGGGACCCATGAATTCAATTCCCCAACAGTCAAGTATTTCAACCACTAATATTGGAGTGAGTGGCATTTGATTCCTTTTTGTGATGGACCCTACTTGTTGACACCTAGGACAGCTTTGAAAAAATGTGTAGGAGTCCCTTGAGAGGGTGGGCCAGAAAAGACCACATTGAAGAATCTTAGCAGATGTTTTCTTAGAGGAAAAGTGACCTCCACATGCCTCACTGTGACAGAATTTAAGGATGGACTCTTGTTCAGATTCTGGAACACACCTCTTAATGACTTGGTCAGGGTAGAACTTATAGAGGTATGGATCATCAAACACATAATGTCTAACATCAGAAAGAAATTTCCTTCGAGCTTGAGTCCCTAAGAATTTTGGAATGACTCCTGTCACTAAGAAATTTGCTATGTCAGTATACCAAGGGCAGTCACTCACAGAGTATAAGTGTTCATCAGGAAACGAATCAGACACAGAAAGGTGATTTGAGTTGTCTTTGAATTCCATCCTAGATAGGTGATCAGCTATAACATTTTCAACTCCCTTTTTATCCTTGATTGTGAGGTCAAATTCTTATAAGAGAAGGACCCACCTAATCAGTCTAGCCTTAGCATCTTGTTTTTGGAAGAGGTATTTTAGTGCAGAATGGTCAGTGAACACAGTGATGGGGGATCCTAAGAGGTAGGACCTAAACTTCTCTAAGGAAAACACAATATCAAGTAACTCCTTTTCAGTGGTGGTGTAGTTGATTTGGGCATCATTTAAGGATTTGCTTGCATAAGAAATGACATAAGGAGTTTTATCACAATGTTGTCCTAACAAAGTTCCTACAGCAAAGTCACTGGCATCACACATAAGTTAGAAAGGAAGGTTCCAATTTGGAGATTTCATAATGGGAGGAGAGGTGAGAGAGGATTTGAGGGTTGAGAATGAACCCTCACAGCTTTCTGTCCAAACAAATGGAGCACCCTTTACTAGGAGAGCACAAAGGGGATGGGATATTGAACTAAATTACTTGATGAATCTTCTATAGAAACCAGCATGTCCTAAGAAAGACCTCACTTCCTTGAAATTTTTGGGTGATGGAAGGTGATGAATGATGTCAACCTTTGCTTTATCAACTTCAATCCCCCTACTCGAGACCAGATGACCTAGAACAAGTCCCTCTTTAACCATGAAATGGCATTTTTCCCAGTTTAGGACTAGATTCTTTTCTTCACATCTTGATAAGACTCTCTCTAAATTCTGAAAACATCCCTCAAAAGTATCCCCAAACACAGAGAAGTCATCCATGAAGACCTCTAGAAAATCCCCTACCATGTCTGAGAAGATTCCCATCATGCACCGCTGAAAAGTTCCAGGGGCATTGCATAACCCGAAGGGCATGCGTTTGAAGGAAAATGTACCGAAAGGACATGTGAATGTAGTCTTCCCTTGATCCTCTAGGGAGACCTCAATTTGATTGTACCCTGAGTACCCATCTAAGAAACAATAGAAGGCATGACCTGCCACTCTCTCAAGGACTTGGTCAATGAATGGTAAGGGGAAATGGTCCTTCTTGGTGAATGAGTTTAACTTCCTATAGTCAATGCAGACCCTCCATCCACTACTCACCCTTGTTGGAAGAATCTCTCCATCCTCATTGGTTATCACTGTGATTCCAGCCTTTTTTGGAACCACTTGGATTGGGCTCACCCACTCACTCTCAGCTATGGGATATATGATACCAGCTTTTAACAATTTCAAAAGTTCCTTCCTTACTACCTCCATGAGATTAGGATTGATTCGCCGTTGAGGTTGACGACATGGCTTTGAATCAAATTCCATAACAATCCTATGAGTCCCGATAAGTGGGATAATCCCAGGAATATCAGAAAGGGTCCAACCAATGGATTTCTTATGCTTTCTAAGGACATCTATAAACATACTTTCATGATTGGCTTCAAGAGAAGAAGAAATGAAAATAGGATGTGTTTGATTGTCCCCTAGAAAGGCATACTTTAGTGCAGCAGGAAGTTCCTTCAATTCAAGATCTGGTTGGTTCAGAATTTCAGCAGAAGATTGGGACATTAGATCAAGATCAATTTCTTTTTTTAGAGTTTCAGATATGATTGATTCCCCACATGTAGAAGTTTCAGCTACTATATTGGCTTGATCAGATTTAGGGAAGGAAATTGGAGTGGTCTCCATGAAAGTGGTTTCTTGAAAGGTTTCACCGATTGTTGGACCTAAGAATTCATCATAAGAGCAATTTGAAAATGATTCAAGCCAAGGAGATAAACTTCCTTCATATGAAAAAACGAAATCAATCTCATCCTGATTTAAACATCCATCAAATATTCCTTAATGTTCCATGGATTCATTATCAATGCTTCCTATCATGTTTACTTCATGAATGTCCTCGTCATCCCCTATTTGTGATCTTTAATTATAGATGTTCAAGTCTAGACTCATGTCCCCAAAGGTGATGGTCATGTTCCCATTTCGGACTCGGATAACAGAGTTGATTGTTGCAAGGAAAGGAAGACCAAGGATGATTGGGGTTTGTTCCTTATTTCCTAAGTTTGGATGGTTTTCAAGGACAATGAAATCAGCAGGGTAGATGAATTTTTCAACCTTTACCAGAACGTCCTTTAAAATCCCCTTTGGAACCCTAATGCTACGATCAGCAAGTTGAAGTGTGACAAATGTGGGTTGGAGTTCTTCTAGGCCTAACTGGTAGTACACAGCATAGGGTATGAGATTGAAACTAGCACCTAGATCACACAAGGCCTTGACAACTTTGCTCTCTCCTAGTTCAACATTGATGTAAGGGAAACCCGGGTCTTTCAACTTAGGAGGAATGGTCCCTTGAATGGTGGTACTCACATTAGCAGCCAAAAGGACTTAGTTTTTATGTGAAAATTTTCTTTTAAAAGTGCACAAGTCCTTAAGGTAATTTGAGTAGGCAGGTATGGTTTGGATTGCATCGAGAAGGGGTATGTTCAACTTGACTTGTGAAAAGATTTCCCTCAATGTTTCACTCAGTTCAGGCTTGGTTTTCCCCCTCATGCGTTGAGGAAATGGTGCAAGTTGTGGGGTTGTTTGTTGAAGAGTTGTTTCTTTCACATTGTTATCAATTTCCTCTGTTTGATCTTGTGGTTCATTTTAATTTTCATCCAAGTTTGAATCTTCAGGTGGGTTCTGAATTAGTTGTTCAGGTTTCTCAATTGATTTTCCACTTCTTAAAACAGTCACAACCTTTAGTTGTTCATGAGTTGTTTGAGCACAACTTGACTCTCCCCTTGAAGTTGAGGATGGAACCTCCTGAGTAGGCATGGGTGCCTTTCCAGTTTTGATGGTTTGAAGTTCTTGTTTTAGGGAAGATACCTCTGAGTTCATCCTCTCCATTTGTTTGCACAGTTGTTCTAGTAGGCTTTGTGGAACAGTTTGGGGGGTGCTTGAGTAGGTTGGTTTATCCCAGGGGGATATTTTGGAGGTGGGATGGTTTGTTGAAAATGGACCAGTGGCTGTTGGTATTGGATAGGTTGGGTTTGGAACTGGTTATGGGTTTGGTAGTTCTGATGGGGGTAAGGATTTTGTCCCTGTGGTTGGATAGGTTGTTGGTTATCTTTCCAGCGGAAGCCTGGGTGGTCGTTATACCTAGGATTGAAGTTGTTTTGGTATTGAGGATTTTGAAAGTTCAAAGAATTTACTTCCGCTGGGGGTCCTCCTAAGAGAACATCCTTTATGGATGGAATGGTTGGGCAGTTGTCTGTCTTATGGTCATGTTTGTCACAAATTGTGCAAATAGGGTCAACAGTTTGGATTTCATGGACTTTCCTAAGGTCTATTTCTTCAACCTTCCTAGAGAGTTCTGCGAGTTTAGCCCTAAGGCTTTCCTCTTCTCTAAGTGTATGAATTCAAGTAGTTCTTTGTGGCTTTTCAGAATAAGGTGAAGTTCCCCATGTTTGGTTTTGTTCAGAAAGGCTTTCTAGATACTCGTAAGCATCATTTGGGGCTTTGTTTTTAAAGGTTCCATTACACATCATGTCAATGAATTGTTTGTTCCCCGGACCCAACCCTTCATAGAAAATTCTCACTTGTTCAGGAAAAGAAAAACCATGGTGTGGAACCATGTTTAGAGTGTCTTTGAACCTCTCCCATGTTTCATAGAATGACTCTCCCTCTTTTTCAAAAAGGTTTTGGATACTCTTTTTAAGTACAATTGTTTTGTAGTGGGGAAAGTATTTTTTGTATAATTCTCTTTGTATTTGGTACCAAGAGTTTATGGATGATGGTCTCAAATTTTTTAGCCAATTTTTAGCTCGATCCTTTAAAGAAAAAGGAAATAGCCTCATCTTAGATGATTCTAGTTGATGTGGGGGACACATGGTTTCTACAATGTCATTGAACTCCTTAATGTGAAGGTAGGGCATCTCGGACTCCATTCCATGGAATGTGGGAAGATGGTTTAGGACATGGGGTTTAAAGATGTAGTTGGCATCTCCTAGGGAATTGTGTCTAATGTATGAGGGGGCATTGGTCCAGGAAGGTTTGAGGTAGTCATTCATGGTTTGATCAATTGCATTCCCCAAGTTTGGGGCTGCCTTATTTGGGTTTCCATTTTGGTTCCCACCAGGGTTTATGAGTTGGTTTCTTTGAAGACCTTCCATTGAAATTGGCTCAATTTTGGACTCTAGAGTATTAGGAATATTAGGATCTAATGGGATGAGTTCCCTTGGTGTACTTGACTCCCCAACCCCAGGACTATCCACCCTAACTAGACGGTTTGATTGATCGCGGGTATAGGCGGACATGGGCCAAGAGAAAAAAAAGAAAAAAAAAACGAGAAAGGGACAAGATAAGAGAATTTGGATGAGAAAAGAAGAAATGGGGGAGAATAGAATGGGTGTTTATATGACTTACTTGGGTCCCTGGAAACGGTGCCAAAATTTGATTCTCGCTCAAATTTACCCAAGAGAAGAAGGTAAGACGGTCCTTGTAGTTTAGCTTGGGTTATCGAATCCTCAGAGACCTAAGAAGAAACCTATAGACACGTACATTCTATGGACTGTTTTTGGCTATTAAGTGGACAAATTGGGTTGATTTTATACGGGTTTAAAGGATAACTAACAGATTAAAGTGAATTCAATTTAAAATAATGAGTTGATCCTAGGTTATCGCTCGGGGTGGATTGGACGTATTTTCTTTTTAATGATTTCAATTTCTTAAATTTGAGATGAGTTCATTTAAGGAGATAAAACAACATCATCACTTAATGGTTTAATGCCTACACCCTTTAATACTAATCACCTATACACTTGAAGGATCAAAGTTTTGAGCACTTCAAGGTAAAGGTTCGTATTAGCACTTGAAGTGTGTGGCCTTAAATTCAACAAGGACGATGGAGTTTAAAAATAATAAAATAAAAATCTCAATTAAAGAAGTGGTTATTCATTAATGAGGTGATAAATAACATCCAATCCATCCCCTTGCTACTCCCTTGGATCAACCCATAAGTGGGTTAGCCCTCCATTGATTCTATGGTTTCAATGGAAGCGGAAAGTAGACTCATAAGGGAGGAAATGGAGAAGTAAACAAATGCAATAAAATAACAATCACTCCACCGTTGTGTGATAATCTCACAAGGTTTGGTATGAAAAAGTTCACAACTTGAACCAACAGTATAAAAGTGATAAGGAGAAGAACATAATAATAAGAGAATAAGAACTTTTATTAAGAAAAAAGGATGAATTAAAAAAACTTACATATAGAAGACAAATTTGAGACAACAAAACCGCATCATAACATTACAATGAAAGAACGCTCAAAGATTTTTCAATCCTCTAACACCACTTCCTTAAATAGAAATTTTTGAGCCCTTGGGTCGAGCCTTCAAAAGTCCAAGTCTCCTCAATTAATTGTGGTAGGCCATAGGTGGGTGGAAAGTAAGGGAGAGTTGATTTTTCCACCCTTGACCCGAGGTGGCAGACAACTTTCCTTCACCGAACAGACGCGTCTGTAAGACCTTCTAGATGGCCGAATCAGAGTAGTCCATAGAATAATAAAATGGATCTGTGGATGTCTTATAACCTCTTGTAAATTTTTTTCCCATTTGGAGTTGTGGATTCCGAGATATGATCAAATTAGTGGGCTGTTTTTCTGGGCCGCAGAATCTGGACCAGAATTGTATCTCTAACTTGGGCCGCCTTAATGACCACCATATATGCCGAATTAGCATTAGCTCCTGAATAGTGATTTGTTACTATACATGTCTTCTATCATCCCACAAAATTTGGGATTCATTGGGCCTGTATGTTGGTCCCTACATTCTCATAAGTGGTCTGGTTTCCAATCTTCCTTCTCTTAGAATTGCTTCCATTCATCTCCAAATATCTCCATCATTGTTTATGAATCATCCATTGATCCCTGAATGAAAAATGTTCACATTTAAGTATATATATAGTTCCCAAAAATATCAAATTAAAATATGTATAATTATATGAATAATTTGGTACTTCAAATGATGTTAAAAAATGTACCACATAATAGTGCATTTTAAGAAGGTATTACAATCATAATGTGAAATGATGTTCAAAGTGTAAAATGCAATAAAATGGTGTTTATGAATAATAAAGAACATGAATATTATATATATTAACAATGAATATTAGCCTCATTTAGTGGCTAATCAGGAATATTAGACTACATGGAAATAATTATGAATATAGAGAGATAAATTGATAAAGGAAGGTATAAAATTGAACCCCTTACTGGTAAGCTTCCAACATGACTGACGGTGAGAGAAACAGAGTCGAATGAGGCAAAAACCTCAATTCCTAGGAATAAACCATGGGAACGAGCTCTCACAGTGGGCTTTTTGTGAATGGAAAAAATAAGGAAAAATAGGGGAGAGTTAATAAGAAATAAGGGGGGAAATGGAATTTCACCAAACTTTAAAGTGGCGCATGGGTTTTCAAACCATACAATTAAACCATGCAACACCACTGGTTAAGTGGCACTAACCATGTGGTTTGGTGAACATTTTTTTTCAAACCATGAATCCCTATATAGTTTACTTCAACACCATGAATAATTTAAACAAACCATGTCGCTTGGGCGGCATGATTTTAACAAACTATGTGGCCCAACTATTTCCACCAAATTTCAGGGCTCTAGGATCCAAACAAGCCCCGAACACTCCCAAAACCACCATTATCTCATTAGGAATTTATATTAGGATAGAAAAATAATTAAAACAAAGTTTAAAGGTTCCATACCTTAGAGAAAAACTAGAGTGTTACACTCTATTTTCATTTTATGATTTTTGGGTCCCAAATTGGAATTAATGGTATGTTTTGGTCCCAAATCATCATTTTCCCATGTATATACCTTTAAATTGTGTTTTTACTGATTTTATAGGAAAAGAAGTCGCTATGAAGTGAGGATAATGTCTCAAGGAGGATTAGATGGAGTTCTAGGCATCTACATAAGAAACAATCCTAGGGAAGATCGTTTTGTAATAGTAATTAGCCACCCAAGCCACCATGTTTGATTAACTTGAGAATTTCAAATGTTGTGTTAGATTAACTTGGACTAGAGGAATATTACGTCATATTAATTCATGTGTACTACCATGCATCAAAATAACCAATGAACCTTCATATGAATCACCAATAAAATCTATAGCTGTAGAAGATTAATTTCTGGTGACATGGCTGCGCATCATATTAATCTTGTGGCCAACACGTTCTCATAAGAATAAACGTCATCCACATCAAATTAAAGTTAAAAATGCAAGGTTGTGTGAGATTAAATGAAACCTCAAAGGAATAAATGTAGTGTGTGATTGGATCATAAATATCCAAATCCTATGTTAGATTAAATGGTAGATATGATAGATTAACCCAATAATTGAAAAGGCTACATCAAAATAACTTCTTAGATTCTAGAATCTCATGTGAGGTTAAACAATTAGACGTTTTTTAAAATGATCAACTTTAAAAAAGCATGAAAAGTTTGGATCCAATTTCAGAAATGAACACAAAAAGATTTTTTGATTCCATATGATATAATAAGTGACTTTGGATGATGGAATAAGTAAATGTTATAGAATAATATGGGATCGTAAGAAAATGTTATAGAAGTAAATGTTGTGGAAGCAGTTGATACAAAAGGAAAATCTCAAAAGAATCGAATGATATGAAAGATAAAAACTGAAGAAATAAAATGGAATATGGAAGATTAATATAAATATTCATGTTATTAAACCTATATATTCAAGCTCTAGAGATGGATATTGCACTGTGATGAGAATATCCACACCAAAATATTGTTTCATGCATGTAAGCATGCACATGTGGAATGAAGATATAAATTTTTTGGAAATTTGAAGGATCGTTAAGCCAGGTTTTGAGGAAGAATTAAATGAGAAATAAAGAGGAATAATTCATGGATAATTAATGATATATTTTGAGTGATAATTCTACAGTTTTTAAGAAAGAAAAGTTTGACATATTGAAAATGAGAATATTTCCTGGATATTAATTAAATGAGAGGATCCCACCTTCAACAGATCCATGTGGAATATATCCCTATGAACATCAAAGACATGTTTCCACCAATTTAAATATCACATCCCTACATTTATAAATGATTCATGGTCCCTGATCCTAATATTATATTATGTTTTTAATGCTTTACTTCTTTTTTAATTCATTATGTAATTTTGAATAAACACTAGCTTTGCTTCTCTCTCTCTCCCTCCCTCCCTATCTCATTCTTAATGTGTTTCTCCCATCACATACTTATCTAAATCCTTGAAGGAGAATAACTAATTGAGGTATTTGATCCTTTGGGAAGTTGTGGTATTCCCAAGTCCCATTATGAAATTTCTTTAATATTTTTTATTCATCTTCATAGTGTGTAGTGATAATGTAAGGGTTTGAGTAAGGGATTTTAACCATTAATTATTATAGGATCAGATCACTCTCTTCTTTAACTATCTTCCCCCCGTTTTGGGAATACCTTTATACAATTAAGTTTGGTCTGGTTAAGGGATGAATGACATATGATTGAGATAGATGCTTGGAAGGAATGCATTCTTGATTGAGGTGTACACTGCCCTTGCATTATAGAGGAGGTATGACTTGATATGCATGAGAGATCTCTAAAGTTTGTTTGGTAGTACAAAATTGGTTAATGGAGAGTAATCAATGAATTATATTGACTTTTCTATTTAAATGAACTTAAATAATTATATAGAATAATGAAGGAATCCTCAATAACTATAGGATTCTTCTTCTTTGTTTCTAACTTACGTGATTTTAGTTTCTTTTATATAATTTTATTCATTCTATATAAAAAACCCTCATTTTCTATTATTTATAAATATTTAAAATTCCAAAAAATATAATAAATTGAAAAGGGACATTGAGTGATCCAAAATAGGATCCTTGAGAGACGACCCTAGCCAACTACTATACTAAAATAGGAAAAATATAAATTATATTTTTTCACTCTATATGATGGAAATATCAAAAATTTGGAATCATTGTTGAGGATCCAATCGATATTTAATTATTTCATTCACACTTTATAAGTATTTCTTGGTTTTTATATAAAAAATAGTGTGTATTTCCATGATTAATTTTCAATAAGAACAATATTATGCATGAACTAACTACTCTTAGGTGCAGAAGACATTTATGATGAAAGAAAATCTCAATTTCAAGGGATCAAGAAGAACATGTAGGAGATAAGGAACCAAATGACACTATTTTTAGAGTAAATCCAATAATACAATGAATAATTGCTAGAACAACAATAAAAATAACCATCACAGGAAGATCATTTCTCACTCACTTTCCATGTTAAAGAACCAGAGGATGTCGATAAGAAAAAAATTGAAGATCTACAATCAAAAATCACTCTGCCACTGCCAAAATAGATCACCAAAACATAATTTTATCTTGATACACATGTGAGAGATCAATTGATTTTGGACCCATACTTGAGAAACTTCCTAGAAGGAAACTTTCAAAATAATAACTCCATCTTCAGAGAAGCACCACAAACACCCTTATATATTTATCTATTTATAGAAGAAGAAGAAGATGCACCTATAGAGGAATATATGAATCTCCCCAAAACCATTTAACATTTATTAAAGGAAGTAAATGAGGAGTTACCATTGAATTTTCATGAGGAGAAAAATTTATAAGCCGATTTGATTAAAGAGAAAATATATATTTAAATTCATCTTGTTTTGATTTTATTAAAATAGAATTATTCACTAATTTCCCATTTGATGAATCATTTGATGTAACACCAATTAATTAGAACTTTTATTTTGAATAATAATCCACATAAGTAGTGGTGGAAGAATAGGACCCTTAATTTTTTCCACTCCAACAACCCAAACTATGTTTTATTGCTAAGGGGGTGGAAACATAGCACGTTATCTAAGGGAGCCTCGGTAACCATTAAATTTGGATGAGAAATAAAAGAAAAATATGCGGTGATTCACATAATATAAATGAAATCCTTATATGTATTGAGGATAATTACAAGAATTCATGGTCATAAGTAGTATGAAAAAACACCTCTTTGGGGATTACACAATTTTATCTTTACTTTTTCACATTTATTTCTTTCTTTAATTTTGAAATAATTAGTAATTCCTTTGTTTTCTTTATAGGTTTTTAAAAGTGGTATTTAGGAGTTTAAATCATTCCCTTGAATTTAGAATAAAAACCAGGTTCTGTTTCACCAACTTATTATGTTTACAACCTAAATACTTTCACTTTTGAACTTCATGGATGGGTAGTAACATTTAAGTGTGTGGGGGGGGGAGGGGGGGGGGGTCTTAACCTGTGTTATGAGTTTTTGTGTGTTTCATGTTTTATTTTCATTTTTAGGAACTTTGTAGGACCCCGGGACACCCTGAGAGGGGAGGGGTGAATCAGGGTGTCAACTTTTTCCTTCTTAAAGTTGTGGATCTTGTTCCCGCGTTGGTAGGAACTACTTAAACCAGTATGATGGATATGATCAGCAATGAAACATTCACGTGCATAGAGATGACACAACTATTTTTACTTGGTTCACCACTAAGGGCTACGTCCAAGGAGCATACGCCGACAGGTTGTCGGTCGTACCTAAATCCACTATGTTTCACTAGCAGTAGATTACAATTTTTCAAGCACAATCACTCTGTCCCAGGCACACTGCCTTTACAAAGGTTCAAGGATAGCTCACTGCTTCCCTCGGGTCACTCCCGTTGACTCCCCCTGGTTCACTGCCATTGGTGAAGTCTCACTCAGTTTATAGACGTGAAGGTCTCTTCAATAGATAGACATGAAGTTCTTTGTCTCCTGTTTAGCATGAGACTTTTCTTGCATCAGGGTTCAGAGTTGATGCTCTTTTTAGTTCAATATTTCTTCTTTAGTGCAATGACTGAATGCACTAGATCCCCTTGTCTTCGTTTTCCTGAATCACAATCACTTGTGTGATTGCTCAATAAATGATTCTTTGTTGAAGTCCAAATTTCATCAACTAATGAATACCCCTTTTGCACCTGTCCACTGGGCGAACAACCTTTGGAAAGGGCCTTCACAAAGTACCCTACTACGCAAGGCTCCCAATTTTGCAAAGCTCAAACAAGGCTTCGCGGAGTCCCTACCTTTTCGCGAAGCTCAATCGCGAAGCACTCTCGTGATGCTCCAGCCTTCTCAATGCTTGGATATCGCGGAGCTCCTGCCTCTTCGCAAAGCTCACTGAGCCAACGCAGGGCACACAACTTTTGCGGAGCTAGAATAGCCGCCACGAAGCTCCTCTTTCGCGAAACACACTACCTTCACGAGTGACCTTTGCGAACCGAGAGCAAAGGATTTTCTCTGAAATTCTTTCTACTTCTCTTGAGGGGGTTGGCCTCAATTTATAGGCGATTCCACTGACCCTCGACCCTTCCACGCGAAGTCAGCGCCACGTCAGCACAAATCGCGAAGCTCCAAAGTTCCCGCCGAAATTCTCTCAAA
Source organism: Viscum album (assembly GCA_963277665.1). Lineage (NCBI taxonomy): Eukaryota > Viridiplantae > Streptophyta > Magnoliopsida > Santalales > Viscaceae > Viscum > Viscum album. The sequence continues at coordinate 126,646,787 of OY728125.1, read as the reverse complement.
ATCACGAAGCACTACGGAAATTTTCCATTCGCGGAGCTCGTCATAATCGCGGAGTATCACTGTCATCATTCCTTCGCGCCTTCGCCGTGAATCTCCCTCGCAAATCTCTTCATCGCCGCGATGCTCTTCATCCTCTTCCGTTCATGAAGCTTTGACATAATCGCGAAGACTCACCACCTCCATTCTTCTGATCTTCGCGATTTCCAAACCATGCATCCTCTCTTCGCGAAATTCATGCCTTTGCCATATTAAATTATTATCTTCATGGAAATCCACTTTTCACGATGCTCAGCAACTTCCAGATTTTGGACCCCAAAAATTTGGCAAACATAGGGAAACGGCGCCACCTTCTGCAGGTTCACATTCTGAACTTCCGCTGAAGTTATTCCTTTCGCCCCCATTGACAACAATCCCAAAGGCCAATAAAGTGTTCAATGTTCTTCTCAAACCATACTCCCCATGGATAGTATCTCCCCTACAAACCAGCATCACATCCATAAACAGATAAAGAAAGTTATCATAATCGGGGAGAGGGGTATCTCGGATCCTCCTTATGCACTAGGAGGTGGCTGATCACCAAGGTTCAACGGATGCTTTTCAAACACAGCTGTTGACAATGGCTTCGTCAGGATGTCAGCCACTTGCTTATCAGTTCCTTCATAATCCATTCCTTTGTCGACATTCTTGAGTCAGACATGGATCCTTAATGACAGCCTTTGAACTCAACATGCCACCATGGAATCACCTTTGTCAACAATGTTTGTATGTCATTTGTTTGCTTTGTCAACAAGAACAATCACCTCAAAAACACTTCTTCTCAGTGATCTGAATCCTTCAGCAACTCTTCTTCTGTCACCACAAACTCCACTATCATGATATGTATTCTTTGAAGGAATAGCTTTAGAATCATCATCTTCTGATACAATGTGATGTGCATGGCCATCACATAAGTCCAATGTTCATGGCCGTCACAAAATGTCAATCCCTTGCACATTGTCTTCTTCTTCAACCATCTTCCTCTACTTCATGCAAAACATACGATTCTATTCTTCAAGAAGTCTCTTGCATGGTTCTCATGCAATCATGAGTAACTGCATCATCTTCATAAAATCCCATGGTTCTTTAATCATACTCAGATGGATTACACCTCACATTCTTCATTGTTGTAAACAATGTGTCACCTTTGACACATGTTCTTTTAACTTATTATCAGTACAACAATCGTCTGAATTACCATTCCTCCATTTCATTGGAGTACTACTTGATCTCATTCATTTTGATCTTCATTGACAACTATTGACAAAAAATACAACCTTATACACAAATTGGTTCTAATAATCTCCCCCTTTGTATTTTGTTGTCAATACCTTATACATTTTCTGAAATGAATTTTTCAATGTCAAAATGAGAATATTCTCTTCAATCAACTTTTCTCTCCAAACTTTCATTTCACTTTCTCTCCCCCTTATTGAAAAGAAATACAAAACACAATGTAGGGAGGGTATCAATCCATACTCAAGCAATGTTTCATTAATCATTTCACTCTAAGTCTACTTGAGCAATGCTCGATGTAGAAAACAAGAGGATTTGATTAAGTCAACATGGCTGACCATTATTCATAGATCATGATACCAACATGAGATGAGAACTCATTTATTTTGTCTTCAAGGGTTTTCCACTTTCATTTTAGTTTAAAGAAATCAAATGTGATTGGGAATACTCAACCTGAAACTCCTGCACTCACATCAGCAAACAGATCAAAAAAACATTCAATTGCATTTGGCAGGATAAGTGGCCTTGGGGCACTTCCATTCTTCTTATGTCACTGATCAATTCAGTTACTCCCCCTTTGTAGAATGATTTCTATTCTGAGTAACTGAGGATGAGAGATTGAGAAATGACATACCTTTATCAATGACATGTTCTTCATGAAATTTACAGAGTAATTGCATTTGATACCAGCTGGAGTTGATATTGATTGTAACAGTGATTTTGGAAGCTTCTTCATTTTTCTCCTCCCCCTCAAGGGAAACACTCCTCATCATCTTCATCAAGAGAGATCCTTCATCATATTATTTTTTTGAATATCATTTGAAGAATCTTCCAAGGATGGAAACTTCTTCAGCTTAGCTATCAAGAGTTGACAGCATTCATTACTTCTCAGATTCTCCCCCTGAGAGCATGCTTCACCTTCAATTCCCTGCATTATTAGCACAAATACAGTACACAAATGATTAAGGGAATAAGGTGGTACCTCCTTTCTTCATCAATATGAGCTGCAGGGTTGAGGTGTTTTTCTCAACCAAGTTCCTCTGTTCACTCCAGTCTTCATGCCTGAACATTTCAACATATGTTCTAATATGTAATGATGTGGCATGGATCTTTTCACATTCTCTTCTGCTTTGTGTGGAGAACTGTTCTGCTTAACAGCCATCATGAATGATACATTCTTACTCCTCTTAATGAATGCTTCTTGTTCTGGTATTAAGGTTAGACAACCTTTTGAAATGTTACCAGATTTCTTGCACCTCTCACACAGAACTTCTTTGACATATGTGTTTCTCTTTGTTTGCAATCTTTCATGCACTGTGTCTTTATCATGTGAAAGTTTTCATTTTCCTTTGTCACCATCCTTGGCCTTTTCATCTTCAAGTTTCCTCACTCTTTTCAAATCTTCTGGCCAGATGACCAATATGTCATTTGGAACTTTTGTGGAAGGTTTGGATCTTCCACATGGGTTCATCTGAGTATCATCCCACTTTTTGTTTCTTTTGGATGAATGGCCCTTTAATTTCACGGATCTAAAATCCCGGGTCTTCTCATCTTCCCTACTTGAGATCTTCTTGGGGATATGTGTGTTCACAATATTCTTCTGATTTCTTCCCAAGGAATAATCTTCCTTCTTAGCTGGATTGTGTGGTCTTCTGTTCTTATCAGCTCTGGATCTCTGTTGACATAGGTATGCACCAGTCTTATGACCACTGTTGTTGCATACATCACAGATGTTATCAAGAATTCCAAATCTGCTTGCGGTGAACATATGCTTCTGGATCTGCGGATGTTGCTTCTTCTTCTCTGGATTCCTTCCCTTTGATATAGGCTTTCCCTGTGCTTTTCCATGTAAGGGATTATAAAAACAATCCAGTGTACAGTTCCCAAAGCTGTTGCAGCACCAACATTGACCCACAAACCTTGCCTTCTTTTTATCTTCTGTATGAGGTTGTTGGGCCTTCTTCTTAATCTTTTGTGCTCTATTTGAGGAACCAACTTCCTCCTTTTGCTTCTCATCTACCCTAGCCATGGTGGTAGTTTTATTCCACTCACCTTTCCTCATCCATACTTGCTTATAACTTTTCTTCCAACCTGCACTGATTGTAGGAACGTATTTAAAAACATGAGTACAAGATGGTTTGGATGGTTACTTCACTTTCTCAGTTGCTTGTGATAGATCAATGAGTGAATTCATGATCTTCTTATCACATGTTGGAGGTATTTTGACAATAGAATCCTCCAGTGAGAATTGAGTACCAGCAACGACTGATTCTTGAGGTGGACACTCAAGAGTTGTCATAATCTTCTTGTCACATGTTGGAGGTACTTCAGCTTTAGTAGCCTCCAATGAACATTGAGTACAAGCATCACTCATTTCATTCTTTTGTGAAGTCTCAATATGTGTATTCTCAATCATGGTCAACCAGGCTTCCAATTTTTGACCCTCAATATTGAGGATGATCTTCTGATCTTAAATCATGATCATCTTCTCTTCACAAGTCTTCTTCAATCTTTCAACCTCATCTTCATGCATCTTAACTTTGTTTTTTAACAAAGAGTCAAGTTCCCTAAATTTAATGGATGTTTCTTCCAAAAAAAAACTCTTGACTTCATTACTCTTCTTCAGCTCAGCTTCAAGTGCATGGATCTTTTCTTTTAGAGTCTTATTGACTGCCTCGTTTTCTTCAAAGACTTTAACCTATTTGGTGAGCTTCATACTTTCCAGAACTTTTCTTTCCAACCCCTTTTCCATATTGTCAGCTTCTCTTTCTAGTCGAGTGATCTCAACCTACATTGATTGGAATAGGCTATAAATAATAGCAACCCGTTCTTCAGGAATATCATGTAGATATGTTTTGAGTTTTTCCGGAAAGCTTGAATTAAGGATGTCATCCTTTCTTCTGGAAGAATCCTGAGCCACATGCTTGATACTTTCCAAGCCCGATGTTTCTTCATTATTGGAATGGCATGGAGAACAAGACACGGAATATTCTTTAGATATGTGGGACTTATTTAGATGCTTCTTCTCTTTCTTTTTTCTGTTTGTCATGGTCTTTCTAGATGTAGACTTCTGCTCAGAAATGATTGAATCTTCATCAAGACTGCTCTTCATTTTTGACTTTAGGAAAGAAACTCAAATCCTCTTTTGAATATAATTACTATAGAATATCCAACATACGTCAACCTTTTCCTCTGATATCACTTGTAGGACCCTGGGACACCCTGGGAGGGGAGGGGTGAATCAGGGTGTCAACTTTTTTCTTCTTAAAGTTGTGGATCTTGTTCCCACGTTGGTAGGAACTACTTAAACCAGTATGATGGATATGATCAGCAATGAAACATTCACATGCAGAGAGATGACACAAATATTTTTACTTAGTTCACCACTAAGGGATACGTCCAAGGAGCATACGCCAACAGGTTGTTGGTCGTACCTAAATCCACTATGTTTCACTAGCTGTAGATTACAATTGTTCGGGCATAGTCACTCTGTCCCAAGCTCACTGCCTTTACAAAGTTTCAGGGATAGCTCACTGCTTCCCTCGGGTCACTCCCGTTGACTCCCCCTGGCTCACTGCCATTGGTGAAGTCTCACTCAGTTTATAGACGTGAAAGTCTCTTCAATAGATATACATGAAGTTCTTTGTCCCCTGTTTAGCATGAGACTTTGCTTGCATCAGGGTTCAGATTTGATGCTCTTTTTAGTTCAATCTTTCTTCTTTAGTGCAATGACTGAATGCACTAGATCCCCTTGTCTTCATTTGCCTGAATCACAATCACTTGTATGATTGCTCAATAAATGATTCTTTGTTGAAGTCCAAATTTCATCAACTGATGAATACCCCTTTTCCCCCCGTCCACTGAGCGAACAACCTTTGGAAAGGGACTTCACAAAGTACCCTACTACGCAAGGCTCCCAATTTTGCAAAGCTCAAACAAGGCTTCGCGGAGTCCCTGCCTTTTCGCGAAGCTCAATTGTGAAGCACTCTCGCGATGCTCCAGCTTTCGCAATGCTTGGCTATCACGGAGCTCCTGCCTCTTCGCAAAGCTCATTGAGCCAACGTGGGGCACACGACTTTCGCGAAGCTAGAATATCCGCCGCGAAGCTCCTCTTTCTCGAAGCACACTGCCTTCACGAGTGACCTTTGCGAACCAAGAGCAAAGGATTTTCTCTGAAATTCTCTCTACTTCTCTTGAGGGGGTCGACCTCTATTTATAGGCGATTCCACCGACCCTCGACCCTTCCGCGCGAAGTCAGCGCCATGTCAGCACAAATCATGAAGCTCTGAAGTTCCCGCCGAAATTCTCTCAAAATCGCAAAGCACTACGGCAATTTTCTGTTTGCGGAGCTCTTCGTAATCGCGGAGTATCACCGTCATCATTCCTTCACGCCTTCGCCGCAAAGCTCCCTCGCAAAGCTCTTAGTCGCCGCGATGCTCTTCATCCTCTGCCGTTCGCGAAGCTTTGACGTAATCGTGAAGACTCACCGCCTCCATTCTTTTGGTCTTCGCGATTTCCAAACCATGCATCCTCTCTTCGTGAAATTTGTGCCTTTGCCATATTAAATTATTATCTTCATGGAAATCTACTTTTCACGATGCTTAGAAAAATCCAGATTTTGGACCCCAAAAATTTGGTAAACATTGGGAAACAACACCACCTTCTGCTGGTTCACATTCTGAACTTCCGCTGAAGTTATTCCTTTCACCCCCATTGACAACAATCCCAAAGACCGATAAAGTGTTCAATGTTCTGCTCAAACCATACTCCCCATGGATTGTATCTCCCCCACAAACCTGCATCACATCCATAAATAGATAAAGACGGTTATCATAATCGGGGAGAGGGGTATCTCAGATCCTCCTTATGCACTAGGAGGTGGCTAATCACCAAGGTTCAACCGATGCTTTTCAAACACAGCTGCTAACAATTGCTTCGTCAGGATGTCAGCCACTTGCTTATCAGTTCCTTCATAATCCATTCCTTTGTCGACATTCTTGAGTCAGACACGGATCCTTAATGATAGCCTTTGAAATCAACATGCCACCATGGAATCACCTTTGTCAACAATGTTTGTATGTCGTTTGTTTGCTTTGTCAACAAGAACAATCACCTCAAAAACACTTCTTCTCAGTGATCTGAATCCTTCAGCAACTCTTCTGCTGTCACCACAAACTCCACTATCATGATATGTATTCTTTGAAGGAACAACTTTAGAATCATCATCTTCTGATACAATGTGATGTGCATGGCCATCGCATAAGTCCAATGTTCATGGCTGTCACAAAATGTCAATACCTTGCACATTTTCTTCTTCTTTAACCATCTTCCTCTACTTCATGAAAAACATACGATTCTATTCTTCAAGAAGTCTCTTGCATGGTTCTCATGCAATCATGAGTAACTGCATCATCTTCATCAAATCCCATGGTTCTTTAATCATCCTCAAATGGATTACACCTCACATTCTTCATTTTTTTAAACAATGTGTCACCTTTGACACATGTTCTTTGAACTTATGATCAGTACAACAATCGTCTGAATTACCATTCCTCCATTTCATTGGAGTACTTCTTGATCTCCTTCATTTTGATCTTAATTGACAACTATTGACAACAAATACAACCTTATACACAAAGTGGTTCCAACAAACTTTGAGTTTAAATGAATATCCATTATCATTTTTCACTCTTGAGTTGATTTTGATAAATTTTACTAGTTTTTTTAAAATGGATTTTAAATTATTGTTGAAATGGATGATTTTATTGGACTTTGATTTTCAAAACATTTTTTTAGTTTAATTAATTTTTTAAATCCATTTCCATGAAACACTAACCCAAATTATTTTTTCAATCCCAAGAGTTATTATAAACCTTTTTGAGATATTATTCATAATACCCTTATTTTTTTGAGAGAAACTTGGAACTTGTGATTATTCTTTTTTGGAAGATTTAGAGTTTTTGATTTTTTTTAATATTATTGAGATACTTCTTTAGATATCCATATTTTCCCTTAAGACCTAACCTTCGAATCATCCCTTTATAAGACCTTATAATACCATGAATGACCTTATATGTTTAACCCACATTACAAACTACTTACCTGCCTTTACTCTTAATATATTTACATGATAATTTTAAGTTTGATTGTGGGAGAAGGACATTTCATGTATTCTCATTGGGAAGAATTTTCATGTTAAGTGATGTGAGAGGTGCGTGTCATCATTCTGGCCATTTGGAAGAGAGAAATGGACATGAGTTATTATCATCCATTATATTCCATTATTCTCATCCTATTCTCATAAAATAAGAAAAAAAGAAAAAATGGGGAAAAGGGAAGAAATGGAAAAAATAGAGATGAGATTGAATTATTCACTATACTTGATTGTATTACTCATAAATCCAATCAAGAAAAGGTAATGTCTCATCATGTAGGTTTCGGGTGCAGCACAAGCACGAAGGAACGGTGCCCAACTTGATTTTTTTCTATAATTGATGATCAATCCAAGATCAATATGATGATGAATACTAGTATCCACAAATTGAATCAAGGAAATATGATAAAGGAATAGTAACTTGTAACCAAGAGAGAGAGGATCAATATATTTTTTTTATAATTAATTTAATTAAATAAGAATTACCTCCAAGGTGATTATTTCTTCATTGATGCATTTGGCCACAGTTCTATAGTTGTACCGTCGTTGAGTTGTAGATATCAAGGATAGATCTCATCTAGTGGTGATCCACACATGTTCCACGTATCCTTGGATGTCACCAAATGAGTCTCCAGGTGCTAACAAGGAAGATCCTTGCACTTGCGATGTCCACCTTTGATCTCCTTGAGAAATCCTTTCAAAGCATTATCTTTGATATGGTGGAGGAGGGTATCTCTTGTTCTTGAGAGCGTTCTTGGAGAGGGATGAACTCTCTAGGCTTAAGAGATTTTCTCCAAAATGTTGTACACAACTCTATTAGCATCACTTGGCTAACACTTAGCTAATATGAGAGTAATATAACCAGGCATTTAATTTACTAGGGAATAATAAATAATTTTCTCAAGTGCCTTAATTATTTTATTAATCCTAGAGAAACCCCCATGTCAAATAATAACAGAAACATTATTATTTCCTAACATGTGCTTAACTTTGGATTTATAATTAAATATTATTTAATCAAATAATATTCAATATTATTATTTCTCACTGGACCCTTAACTCAGTCCGCCAATCCTCTACCATATTTATTGAATTTTGAACAATGACTATTTATTTATTAAATAAATATCACTTCATTATTCACCAATAAATATATAAATATTATATTCACTAAATAAAAAATAAATATTTATTAATTAATTCACCCATAATATATTTTCTTGAATAACTAGTGTCAAAATAAATGCGATCAGACATCCATGAATAATTATTAAAACATAACCAGGAATAATATTTATTCAACTTGTTAAATAATAAATAATATATTATTTAACTGAGATACTGGATACACTTAGTGTGTGACCCTCTAGGCCTCTTTCTCAGTGGAATTAGGCAGAGCATCCTAAAGTCCAAGTTTAGCATCCAGAAACACGCCAAGGCACCCATAGAGAAAGAAGTTAATACCACAACGACATGTCACCTAATACGAATGCTTACCATTTAATATAATCCCTTTGTCTCGATATCTCCAATCAAGCAGGTTGCATGCAAGTTCCATCAAACCATGTGATTGATTTCTCATTCTTTGACTTCCTAGAAATTTAACTTTCCTATAAAACACCATGACCATGGATTTATTTAGGATATATCATTTCCATCAAAGGCCCTGAAATATCAAATTTCATTATGGAATAGAATGGAAAAATCTTTTCTCGCATTATTCATTAATTCATTGTTATTCATGATGCACCCAACATATACCACCTTACCGCGAACATATGTCATCACGGTTTTTTCCAATACATATAAATACGCGAGTCATAATACCCCTTAATAATAATCTTAAAGTCTAAGGACCAATACACACGTTCATAGATAGTAAAATCCAATGAAACTTAAAAATATGGATTTTCTACTGGCGGGTCTTGTTCTCATAATATCCTCCTAGACATTACCAAGGGAGTACACCATGAGAAGGTGCCTCAAAATCCTATGAGTATCCACCCATGATAACCTATATCATTTTTGTCCCTTAAAATGATATCATTCGAATATATAATATATATTCAAGAATAGTGTCATGGAACTTCCAGGTTCTCATCATTGTAGGGATCTGCTATGACCTTTTAGTGTGATAGCTACTCTTAAGACATTATCACATACAATGTCATGTAGAAGAAAAATCATGATGTGATAAGAAGTTTATTAATATCCATCCAATTAATACATGTTTTTTATAAAGTATAAATAAGTTGGTTATAGGGTACCAACTCCAATAGACTCCCACTTCCACTAGAGACAACTGCTAATGACCTTCTGTCCACTGGCTCTCACATGATACTCATGCTTCTACTGAGATAGGACTTTATTCAAGGTTTCCTCCACATTCTCTTCCATGGATACTCTTCTCACTATAACTTTACCCCTTTGATAAAAATACCTCAAGAGGTGATACTTCTGGAGTATGTACTTTGTATGTTGATGTGACCTTGGATCTTTTGCAAGATCCACTGCTGTAGTATTATCACAATACAATGTGATAAGGTCTTTACTTCTAGGTACCACATCAAGCTCCTGGAAAAAGTTTTGAATTCATATGGATTACTTGGTTACATCAGAAGCTGTTATATACTCAGAATTTGTTGTAGAATCAGTGACAACTGGCTGCTTTGAACTCTTTCATCTCACATATCCTCCATTGATACATAAAACATATCCTGATTACGACTTTAGATCATTATGATCTGTCTAAAAACTAGCATCATCATACCCTCTGATGATAAGACCTTCGTCTCCTCAATACACCAGGAACATATCCTTAGTTCTTCTCAGATACTTAAGGATAGTCTTAACATCATTCCAATACTATTCTCATAGATATTCTTGATATCTTCCCAACATGATCAATACATAGGAAACATCAATTATAGTACATAACATGGCATACATGATAGATCCTATCGCTGAAACGTATGAGATATTACTCATTTTATCTTTCTCTTATTGTGTCTGGGACACATTTTCTTAGAAAGTTGTAAACCATGTGACACTAGAACCAATACCCTCTTGGATTGTTCGATACTAAATATCTTTAGTATCTAGTCAATATATGTACTTTGACTTAGTCCAATCAGCCTCTTGGATCTATCATGAATAATCTTGATCCCTAGAATGTAGGTTGATTCGCCTAAGTCCTTCATAGAGAAGCACTTGTTTAACCAATATTTAACTGACTGTAATACTGGTATGTCATTTCCAATAAGTAATATGTCATCAGCATATACTACTAGGATAACGACTGTATTCCCATTAAACCTTTTGTAAACACATGGATCACATTCGTTATTAATGAAAGAAAATTCCCCTATATCTTCATTGAATCAAATATTCCATGACCTGAATGCTTGCTTCAATCCATAAATGGACCTCTGCAACTTGAAAACCCTTTTGGCATCACCTAGTGTCAAAAACACTTTCGGTTGTGTCATATATACATCTTCATGAAGGTTCCAATTAAGGAATTCAATTTTGACAACCATTTTCCAAATCTCATAGTCATGGTAAATTGCTATAGAAAATATGATTATGATGGATTTAAAAATGGAAAGTAGAGAAAAGGTTTCATCATAGTCAATTCCTTGATGTTGTTTAAACCATTTAGCCACTAGCCTTTCTTTATAGGTACTTAATTTACCTTCTATGTCCAGTTTCCTCTTGAATACCCATTTACACTCAATAGGATTTACATCAATTGGTGTATCAACCAAAACCCAAACTTGGTTCTGATACATGGAATCCATCTCATAATTCATATATTCTAGCCATCTTACAACTTCTGAGATCTCTATTGCCTCCTTATAGGATAGAGGTTCATCATTGTCCAATAATAATGAGTCACCATCCTCAGTGATAAGAAAACCATATCTCTCTGGTTCCATTACCTCTCGTACACTCCTAGGTATTACTTGTATTTTAGGCACTACTTCTTCCACAGGGACTTGTAGAACTTGTTCCTGTACCAAATCCTATGTATCTTGAGAATCAAATTCATCAAATTCAATCTTTCTCCCTCTATACTTTTTGAGGATGTGCTCCCTCTCAAGAAAGATGTCTTTTCTGGAGATAGTTACTTTCTTTTCTGAGGGGTTGTATAGGTAGTATCCCTTTATTTCTGTGGGTTACCCTATAAAGATACACATCGTGCCTCAGGGTGCTAGTTTGTTTCCTAAGAAAGTCTTAAAAAAACACCTCGCATCCCCATACATGTGGATGCGAAAAAATGGGTTTCTTTACACTTCATAAATCGAAGGGAATCCCATTTTTCACCTTAGTTGGTACTCAGTTTAATGTGTATGCTGCAATTTGTAATGCATATCCCCAAAAGGATAACACAAGATATGTATGGCTAATCATCTACCTTACCATGTCCAACAAGGTACAATTCCTCCTTTCACTAAAACCATTCCAATGTGGTGTATAAGGTGGAGTGAGTTGAGATAGAATCCCAAACTCCTGTAAAAAGTAGATGAACTATTGGTTAATATATTATCCACCTTGATCCAATCGAATCTTCTTTATCTTCTTACCAAGGCGATTCTCTACTTCATTATTGAATTCCTTGAATTTTTAAAAGGATTCAGACTTTTACCTCATCGAGTAAATATAGCCATATATACTCAAGTCATTAGTAAAAGTTATAAAGTAAGAATATCCACATCTAGATTATACTAGAAATGGTCCATACACATCAATTCGTACCAATCCTAGATGATCTATATCCATTTTACCATGTCCACTAAATTATGGTTTTCGTTATTTTCCATTGTAAACAAGCATGTCATCTATCAAGTGGTTTTAGCTCAGAAGAGTCCAAATACCCATCTTGACAAAGCTTTGTCAAACGCTTCTCATTTACATGACTGAGATGGTGATGCCACAACTGGGTGTTATATGAGTCATGTGAAATTGAATCGATGTCAATTACCAACACTTGGTTTTCGTAATTTAATACATACATACCGTTATTTAACTGATCCATACCATAACATATGTTTTCCTTATAAAAGAAACAAATTTTATTTATGAAATTGAAAATAAACCCATATGTATCTAAACTTGATACAAAAATTATGTTTTTGGTAACAATAGGTACATAATAATAATCATGTAAAACCAAAATAATTCCCATTGGCAATTAAAGGTGGTAGTCACTAATGGAAAGAGTAGCCAGCCTTGAACCACTAGAAACTCATAGATCTACATCTCCTTTAGAAATTTTCCAAAATCTAATTGGTTCCTACATTTAAATACATATGTGAGCACCAAAAACTATATCTAATACCCAATGTGTATAAATGGAAAGATTGAACTTGATAACGAATGCACATTTGGATTCCCATTGCCTTTGGGTGCAGTTCCTCTTCTAGTGGCCTAACCTTCCACATGCAAAGCATACCGCTTCTTTTTCCTTTCCCTGCCTTTAGATCTTATTCTTCTTGGTTGGATGGTGCTCGGGGGATTTTTACTTTTTATAAGTCTTAGGCCCATTTTTCTTATCCTTCCTCTTTCTATCCACCATAAGGACTATAGTTTTTTTCACACCCCATGTTCTTATCCACTTAGAAAATTAAATTAAGAAGTTTCAATAGACCCTTATCATTATTGTTTATATTATAATTAAAAATAAAACTAGAGAAGGTCTTGGGAAGTGATGATAGTATGAAATCTGTATGCAACTCATCTGGGAATTTAATCCCTAAGATGTACAGATTCTCAATGTATTCAATAATCTTGACTACATGTGGCCCAGCTGGCATAAAGTCTCCAAGATTAGTGTTGAACAAAGCATTGGAGATATTATACCTCTCTTGTCTCTTATTCTCTTAATAGATATCCCAAAGTTGATACATCATTCTATAATCATACATTTCCTCATGTTTATTTAAGAGTTCATAGGTCTAGGATGATAGCATGAGGCACTGAACATCCGTAGCATCATTCAGATGTTTCTCATATACAAAGAGATCCTCACCACTCACCTTATTTCTAGGCACAACTGGTATTGTTCTTCCAGCACATATAATTTTCTTTCATGGAGAAGGATGACCCAAAGGTACCTTTTCCAATCCTGTAAATTAGTGCTTGTGAGAAGGTTTTTCTTATCGAGTATGGATCACAAAGATAGGTTTGATTTTATTTTTTATTTCATTTCTAAAAATAATATGAAAAATATTTATTACTTTATCTAATAAATTTAAGAAAAATAAATAAATAAATATTCATTAGTCTCCCACTATTTTATCAAAACACAATAACCCTCACCATTGGCTTCAGAATGTCATGTTTCTTGGACATTCTAGTGGCAAGGATCCATATTGCTCTTTGAATTACCCCAAATTTGGATGGTCAATCAATTTTAAAGGTTTTAGGCAGTCATTACAAATGAAAACTGCATTAACTCGTAGATCCTTGACCCGTTGAGTGGACTCCCCAATCCTGAAATCCTTAATTTTTGATTTCCTCAACCTTTGCCTCTTAGTTACACTAAGTCCTACTTTGGTAGTCAACCCTTTATGTAAACTAATCCAAGTCAACCCAAAACCTCAAATTAGAATTCCCTAATAATTGAAAGCACCCCAACTTTGGCTGGTCAAGCACTTTAAACTATGGTTTGATTCTAACAGAAGTAATGGAAGGATATACCAAATTAATATTTTATTGAGGGATTTTATCCTTTATGCATAAATTGTTATTTATTATTTTTCACATGATTGTTAATATTAAGTGGGATAATCTTAAGTGATTAACCATGTATTAGATAATATTTATGCATAAACCAGTTTATTTTAGTTCCATCTTGCATGCTTGTTAATTCATTAATTATGTGATCTCGATAAAACATCTATAATGAATAACCATACAACTGACAGAAATAAAATAAAGGGTATGATCATTAAGCTTGTTCTAATGGTTATTTTATCTAGCAGTTGATAAACTAATCACTGACCTAGGGTAGAAACACCTTGAACCAATTAGGTTCATGTTTTACAGCTTTCCACCTATCCACCTTTGTATCTACTTGGATTGGTTTTACCTCGGCTCCTAACTTGAACCACCTCCACTAGCTTGGGAGCTCCATCCATACATATGATTTTACTCACACGCATGTGAGGGGTAAAAGTGGGTTTACATAAAAGAAACCATGGGCATGCATGAACTACATATTAATAAGGAGAGAAGGCACACATTCCAACAATTTAATTTAATAATAAATTAAAATGAAACCAATCACATACAAAGGTCTGGTCTAGCTCATGATCATCCACATGCATGCAATGATTTTATGCATTTAATAAAACTATAATTCAATTCTTTAATCATTATTATTTATGATAAATCACACTTGAATCAATTAATTATTATATTTAATTAATCAATCCTTTTATCTTAATCTTTTTCTAAATTTCCTTGAGATTCTCATCCATTGTAATTTTAAACAAATTAGAATTCATTTAAAATTAACCTTGTACATAACTTATACCTTGGAGGTAACTCGATGAATACCCATCCAAACCTACCCAACATTAATTATGCTCATATACTTTTTTACTCTTGTGACATATGGCATACACGACCTATCACATACTTTCATGACGTGTACTTTATAGATGATTACACGAATCACATTACTTTTCAGCCATGTGTTATGCTTCAATACACTTAGAGTAACAACCTATAATACGAATTATACATGATATGAAGATATGAAATTATGCAAATATTAAAGTTTTAATTCTGTATATTTTGGTAAAGTACACGGTGTGTAGATCTGATCTACACAACGTGTACTACCTTCACCGTCTATCCGAAGTACACACCTAGGGACTCAGTGTGTGAGGCGTACTTCAAAAATTTATGAGTACACAGTGTTTCCAATGGGACACATGCCATGTTGAATCCATGTTACATGGTCACTGGTTAGATAAGCTATGTATGAGATACACGGACCGACCCTGAACCGAAAGGGACTACACACCGTGTCTAGTGGGCCACACGACACATAGTCTAGCTGACCATGTGCCATTCTGTACACAGCGTGTACTACTGTGTTACTTGGATAGAATCCTTGGTACCTCCAGATGAGATCCACGATATAATTTTAATCATAAAATTAATCATTTTTGTTAGATCTGTGAGAAACGATGGAGGAAGAAGCAGATCTATTTATTCAGATTAAAAAGGAATGATTATACTTGAATTGAAAAAATAAATTATAAATGCACAAATCACCAAAGATTATTAAATAATTATAAACAATAATATGCCTTCTATAATACCACTTGTAGGTTCCGAGTGCAGCAGAAGTGCAAAAGAAAGGGTGCCCAACTTGTTTTTTTCCATAATCGATGATCAATCTGGTATCAATATGACGATGAATGCTAGTATCTACAGATTTTATCTTCGTTGATGAGTTTGGATATAGATCTACAGGTGTACCATTGTTGCATTGTAGATATCAAGGGTAGATCTCCTCTAATAGTGATCCACATGTGTTCCATGTATCTCCAAATATTTCTAAAGGAGTCTCCAGGTGCTATTATGGAAGATCCTTACACTTGAGATGTCCGCCTTCGATCGCCTTGAGAATTGCTTCCAAAGCATTCTCCTTGATCTGGTGGAGGAGGATCTCTCTTGTTCTTAAGAGTATTCTTGGAGAGGGATGAGCTCTCTGAACTTGAGAGCTTTTCTCCAAAATGTTGTGCACAAATCTATTATCATTTCTTGTCTAGCACTTGGCTAATAAGAGAATAATATATCTGGGCATTTAATTCACTAGGGTAATAATAAAGAATTTTCACAAGTGCCTTAATTATTTTATTAATCATAGATAAACCCTCATGTCAAACAATAACAACAACATTATTATTATTTCCTGACATGCAGTTAACTTTCGAGTTATAATTAAATATTATTTAATCAAATAATATTCAATATTATTATTTCTCACCAGACCCTTAACTCGGTCATCCAATCCTATACCATATTTATGGAACCTTGAATAACTACTATTAATTTATAAAATAAATATCACTGCATTATTTTCCAATAAATATATAAATATTATATTCTCTAAATAATAAATAAATATTTATTAATTATTTCACCCACAATATATTCTCTTGAATGACTAGTATCAAAATAAACATGATCAAACATCCATGAATAATTATTAAACCACAACCAGAAATAATCTTTATTCAAATTATTAAATAATAAATAATATATTATTTAATTGAGATATTGGATACACTTAGTGTGTGACCCTCTAGGCCTCTTTCTCAGTGGAATTAGGCGGAGCAGCCTAAAGTCCAAGGTTAGCATTTAGCAACACACTAAGTAACCTATAGAGAAATAAGTTAATGCCGCAATGAAATGTCACCTCATATGAACGCTTACCATATAATATAATCCCTTTGTCTCTATATCTACAATCAAGTGGGTTTTATGAAAGTTCCATCAACCCATGTGCTCGATTTCTCATTCTTTGACTTCACGGAAATTGAACTTTCCAATATAACACCATGGTCATGGATTTATTTAGGCTATATAATTTCCATAAAAGGGTCTAATATATCAACTTCTGTTATGTAATAGAAGGGACAAATCCTTTCTCTCATTATTCATTAATGCAGCATTACTTGTGATGCACCCAACATATCATACCTTGTTGTGAACATATGTCGTCACATTTTTTTCCAATACATTTAAGTGTGCAATTCATAATAACCATTAATAATAATCGTAATGTTTAAGGACCAATACAAACATCTACAGATAGAAAGATCTAATGACACTTATAAATGTGTATTTCTAATTGGCGGGTCTCATTCTTATAATATCCTCCTAAACATTACCAAGGGCATACACCATGAGAAGGTTCCTAAAAGTCCTATGAGTCTCCACCCCTGATATCCTGTACCATTTGTTTCCCTTAAAATGATATCATCTGAATATAGAACATATATTCAAGAATAGTGTCATGGAACTTCTGGGTTCTCATTATAGCAGGGATCTTCTATGACCTTTTAGTGTGACAACTACTCTTAGGACATTATCATATACAATGTCATGTAGAAGAAAAATCATGATGTGATAAGGATTTTATTAATATACATCCAATGAATACATGTTTATCATAAAGTAAAAATAAGTTGTTTCTAGGGAACCAACTCCAACACATCATTCCTTAATTATATTAATTTATAATCTCATCCTCTTTAAAAAAAATAAAAATGGAAATGGAAAAAAGAAGAATATGGATAAAGTCATTTATTGTGCTTCATATTCATGAATCATGAACCATGTCAAGAAAAAGGAGTGTTGTGTCATATATTATAATGGGGATTGAGTGAGGTATTTTCCATCATTTCACTTGAATATACATGCATTTCATTTAAGAGTAAAACCTCATCTTTCCAGCCTTTTATTTTTTAAAGCTTACCAGCCAACCCTTAGCCACCAATATAATCTGAAAAAACCTCATGAGTAAATACATTTTCATGTATCGTGATGTATAGAAATTATAATTTGTACAATCTTATAGAGATGCATGTATTTTTCAAGTATGAGCACAAGTCCATATTAAATTTATCTCGAGTGAAGAGTGACATAAATTTTAATGTAAAATAGGATGTGATTGTATAATGGATGGATTATTTAGGTTGAATGAATTTAAATATTAATAGAGAAGGAAATGGAATTGATTTTCATAAATTAAACATGATAAATTTTATTTTGAAAAACATCTTGGAAAATTCAATCATTATTAAGTGGATTTGATATGGATATATAGTTTTTTATTGAAGAGAAAAAATAAGTACAGGGTAGTGATGAAGCAAAATATTTAATTATAATTAAATGATTAAATTCCCATGAGTTTCATAATATAAGATCAACTATAAAATTTATTTTTAGGAGCATTTTTGAGTTTAATGTAAATATGACCAAAAATATGGATTTTAGAGGCATTAGTATTATTATTTATTTAATTTCCCATGGCCATACCATTGAAATAAAGTTTTTATTTATTTTTTTGGGGAATAATTCACTCTAACACGATGATAGAGGCTCACTAAGGATTAAATGGGGTTCTTAGAATCTATATGAGAATAAATCCAAGGAGAGATAACTACATAATATTAACTAAATGTCCAAGTCACTGCGTGTGATTAACTCAAAAATTTCAAGCTCTAGGTCAGATTAACTTTGACTAGAGTATGTTTTCATAAGAAAAATTCTTGTGACCTACCATGTTTCAGAATAACCAGGGTACTTTCATATGAATAACTAGCTGGATTGACAACTGCAAAAGATTAATCTCTCGTAACATGTCCCCATGCCAGATTAATCCCATAACCAGCATGATCATGTTAGAATAAAAGGAAAACACATAATATTTAATGTGGGAAATAAAATTCCATGTGAGATTAAATGAAACACATGGAAGAATAAAATTTCACTATGTGTAATTAACATAGAAATTTCCAAATTCTACGTCAGATCAAATGGAAGTTATGACAGATTAATCCAAGAATTTCAAAGGATATGTTAGAATAACTTTTGAGATTTTGGAAGCTCATGTGAAATCAAATACCTGAAGTTTTTTTAGAATATTAAATATATAGAAGCATGAAAAGGTTGGATCCACTTTTGGAAATTAACATGTGAGGAGTTTTTGATTCTATATGATATAAAATTTAAATGTTTTGGATGAAGATGAGAACATAATTCAATATTGTAGAAGTAAATGTTGTAGAAGTATTTGGTACAAAAGGTGAATTCTAGAAGAATTATCTTATATGGAAGATAAAACTTGAAGTAATTATAGTATTTTGGAAGATTAATATGAATATTCCCATGATTTAACCTATTCGTTCAAACTGGGGAGATGGATATTGCTCTATGATGAGAAAATCCACACCATAGTATTGTTTTGTGTATGTAAGCATGCACATGTGGAATAGAGATACTTTTTTTTGGAAATAAAAAGGATCACTCAGCCATGTTTTGAAGAAAAATTAAATGAAAAATAAATAGGAGAAATTTTTGGATAACTAATGAGATATTTTGAGCGATAATTCAGGATATTTTAATAAAGGAAAGTTTGAAAGATCTTAAAGGAGAAGATTTCTTGGATATCGATTAACTGGTTTGAAGTATCTCACATTCAACCAAGCCACACGGAAGCTATCCCCATACAAATAGATATTTTGTGTATCTATTTCTATCTCATTCATCATGTGTTTCTTCCTTCCACTGCATGCTTCCCTAAATCCTCAATAGAGGAGCACTAACCTAGGATTTTGATCCTTGGGGAATTTGTGGTGTACCCAAGTCCTGTTCTTAAATTTATTTAATATTTTTTATTCATCTTTATAGTGAGAAGTGATAATGCAAGGGTTCGGGTGGGCGATTATACCCATTGACTCTTATGAGATTGACTCACTCTCTTCTTCCACTATATCTTCTACCTCTCTTCTCTTTGAAAACCCTTCATACTATGGAGTTGGGTTTTTAGAATGGATGAACACCATACGATATAGTTTAATTCTTAGAAGATGTGATTTCTTGATTGAGGTGTGCATTGCCCTTGAATTGTAGAGTAGGTGGGATTTGATATGCATTAGAGATATCTCATGTGTGTTTGGTACTAAAACATTGGTTAAAGTATAGTAATCAATTAATGATATTGATTTGGTCATTGAAATCAATTTAAATAACTAAATAGAACATCTAAGGAATCATTAACAACCCTAATACCATTCTCCTTCCTTTATAATTGTGTGTTTTTACTTACTTTCATTTACTTTCATGCATTTTACATAAAAAAAACCCCATTTTCTCTTGTTTATAAATATTAAAAATATAAAAAAAATTAAAAGGGATAATAAGTGATCCAAAATAGGCTCATTGAGAGACAACCTTGGCCAGTTACCGTGCTGCACTAGAGAAAATATAAATTCTATTTTTTTCATGCCCCATGAGAGGCGTGCCACTAAGATAAACACACCATTATAATTATTTGTATCTTTCAAATCATGTTCACATATAGATTATGTCTTGAAAAAAGGATGATAATTTCAAACTTATAATCTTAAATCCTTTGATTGATTCCATTAAACAATAATGTTACCTCTTCACTTCCCCCATGATTATTATATTCACATTTTTGAAAAAAAGAGCCTTTATAAACTATGTGTTCAAAATACAACATCTTTACATGATCTTAATCATCCAACAAACCATAGGATGAAAAGTCAACTTGAAATATATGACATACTTGGTCTTCCATGCAGTTCACCTCTATGTGTGGTTCACCTCTATGTGTGGATGAAAATACACTTTTCAATAATTTCAAGTTAAATCCAAGGAAATAAAAATATTGGAGGACAATTTCCTAGGTTATAATTGACCCTACAACTTAGTTTTATAACCCTTATAATAAACATTGGTGGTCAGATAAACATAATTTTGGGTGAAACCAATAATGTGGTTAGTAAAAAATTTAATTACAATCAAGGGATACTAGGACACCAATAACAAAAGAAACATAATATCAATATATGATACCTAATTATATTTTTCTATAAAATCAAAATTATCAAGGGATAAGGGATCAATACAAGTTGAAAACCACAAATAAGATTGATCCCTCCTATTTCAGACCAAGATGGTATTTCTTGATGCTTAGTTTTGTGAGGGGTTGTGCGTGGATACACAATCCTTGCATCGGGTCACTACTCCTATCTCAGATGGCTTCCAATGGGGTTTATTCATAGAACTGGAAAGAACCAATGGTTCCCGCATATGTAATGAGCTACACGCCTACTTTACAAATGTAGAAAACCATTGAGGTTTCTTTCCAATAACACTTGGGAACTCACATTGGCCGAGTGGATGGGAGGTCGAGCTCATTCCACCTCATTGGGGGGAATCATTGCCTACTTTGGTATTATCTTATAGATTTAATTCATGTTCATGAATCTTTCTCAGATCCTAATACAATACTGGTTACCTTAATATTAGTAATTCATTATTGGAATATATCAATGTGAATTTCTATACATATCAGAGGCATCACATTGATGTGAACATCTATATTTATTAGAGGTTCTCCATCGATGACACCATCTGTATGTATTAGAGATTCTCCATATTGTTACTTAATATTACTCAATGATTCTCATATGGGGGTTACCATGTTTTAAAGCATCATAGTAGGGATCTCTAGAGTTTATCACCATATAGGAAGGAGGATGGTGTTGATGGTGTCAGGATCGAGCCCATAAAGGGGATTCATATACATCCTTATGAAATGAATCAAACCCCATGCAGTTCAGTGCTAATTAATGGGACACGTATTACCTTTTAAGGTTGTATGAAAAGGATGGATCCATGAGGTTTTTAGAGACTCTTTTTTTCCTTGTAAGACTTTGAAATATATTAAGGAAAAAATTTTAGAGACGGGTGATGAGACGACATGAGATTCAGAGGCTTGGTGAGCCAATAATTAATTTTATAAAAAATATTAAATATATTTTATATTACACATGCACAAATTTTCATAAATAATAGAATATATCCTGAATTTAGTCTCAGATCAGAAATTTGAGACCACAGTTGAATCTGGAGTGTGGGGTTTACCCTAGGCATGACCTAAAGTTGTTCGGAGCTAGAAATTTGGAAGAGGTAACCGTTGGAGGGTATGTAAAGTGGATTAATTAATTTAATGCCCAAAACCTAATTCCTTATATAAATATCCTATTATGGAAAATCATTAGAGTTATCCACATAACCATAGGATCATTGAGAGGAGGTTTCATCATTCTTCTTTGGCAGATCGATATCAGACGATGATTGGTAATCAGATCGACGTGGATTGAAAGACAACGGACATAATAGATCACCCTTATCACTAGAAAATGCATTCTTCACCAAATATTGATCCATAATCAAGGTAGAACTCATCGATTATGGTTTCCACCCTCTTTATTAAATTATTAAATAATTAATTTGATTTTCTCATTTCTTGTTGGCAATTACACACCCTTTGCATGATCCCATTATTTAAATAAATTGTTTTATTTAATTTACTATTTAGTATACCATGATCTCACCTTGGATTCCCCATTTTGTAATCATTGGCTGAGAATGCTTGCCCAATGATGTTTATCACCCTTATTATGGTGATTTTTCCCAATTGTTCTTCGCATTATTTACTACACTACCATAAAACAGGGCAAGGGAAGTGCAGCCCTTTATCAATGCTAAATAGAAAGCACTAATAAAGGGGTGTTCCTTTATCAATGCTAAAACAAGCGCTGATAAAGGGTACATTTATCATCACTATTATTAATGCTGATAAAAGTTTTTATTATTAATTTATATAAAATTATTATATTTATATTCAAAAATAATGTTTATTTGTATACATTAAATAAAAAACAATTGTTTATATTTAATATTTTTTTAATAATTCAAAAATATATATATAATGTTTTAATTGAAAAATTATTTCTAATATTATAATTATATATATATAATTAAATAATTATAAGATTATAATAAATTAAATTAAATAATAAATATATTTATTAGATTTATTATATTTATTAGATTTATTATATTTATTAGAGATTTATTAGATTAATTCATTGTATTTATTATATTTGTTATATTTAATATGTTTATTATACTTATTTCATATATAAATATATAATACCTTTTAATATATATATTTATAATTAAAATTATTGAATATATATGTGTTTTCTAATGAGTTTGGTCAACGAATATATGCGTATATGTTATATATGCATGAATGTTCATTTGTATATTACATGGTGTGGTATCTATTGATTAATTCATAATTTTACCCATATGAACTATATATGTTCTAAAAAATGCACTTATAAAATTAAATTAAATATATTTAAATAATAAATATATTTTATTATATTTGTAATGATATATATAAATAATTTTCAAATACATTTGTAATTATAATTTTATTAATATATATTAACAATTATATACCAATATTTATAAATATATACTATTTATAGTTATAATTATTAATAAATAAATACATATTTATCCTATATATCATTTTAAATAAATATATAAGAATATAAATAAATTATTAAAATTATACTTTTATAAAATAAATATTTATCAGCGCTATAATTTTAGCACTAATAAAACATACCTTTATCAGTACTTTTAACTAGCATTGATAAAGGTTCCAGCGGTTTTTATAAAAGAACCCTAATAGGCCCCTCCTCTCTCACACCTGTTCAAGCCTTCTTGGAAGCTGAACCCGACCCCTCCTCCGCCGTGACCCCTCCTCATCCTCCTCCTCCTCTGTCGTCGCTGCCTCCGCCGCCGCTGCCTCCACCATGATCCCTCCTGTGCCGCGATCCCTCCTACTTAGTAACCCTTAATGGTTTATAAGGACATGTTGTGGCTTGGTTTACTAGTTTTCATTGAAGTAAGAATCATCCATCTTGTTTATATGCATGTGCCATATGATATAATAATGTTGATTTCTATGAGGTTTTTAAGCCTTATTATGGAATAGGTTAAGTCCCAATTGTATATAAAAATTCTCAAGTGGCCTTCAAAGCATGAAAATATTTTAAAAATTCAAATTCAGTACTATATAAAGATTTTTAAATGGGATTTTTACACATATTGATTTCTAAATAATGTTTTTGGGGTGTATAATGTTCTTGAAGTGTCCTAAAGGGGTTGTTAGATTTTAAAAGGGTGTGTTAACCCATATGATTTATATTGTAAACATTGTGATAGAATTTCACTATTAAAAATGTTATTATTTTGTATTTTTGGATACCATGTGGTTTTATAAAATTATATTCATAATATTGGTCTTAAGAGTTTATTTGGAAGATATTTTAAATCATTTTATTTAGATTCACACCCTTAAAATGTTTTTTTGTTCATTTGGGACATTATGAGAAATGGTTTTTTATAAAGTCCTTGTGATCAAATTATTCCCATTTTTGTTTTGTTCTAACTAATGGGTGGTTCTCTATACATGTGGTGTTCTTATGATAGAGAAATGTGATGTTTCTTTCTAGGGAATTTGAAATTGGGTGATCGTTTATTTATAAATGTATTCAATTTTGATGATTCTTGATGCATTGAATTTATTGATTTCTAACCACCTTGTTTGATGTCTTAGGTCTCTTAAGAGACTAGGTATTGATATGAATATGTGTAAACCATTGTATAGGATGTCTATAATATTTTTAGGGTGGACCATTGGACCAAGTGAGATAATAGATTAGAGAGTGATCATTAGATCATGGAAGGTAAGGAGATAGAATCTTATGTCCCATGGTATTTGTGTTCTCCTAAGATATTTATCCCTCGACCATTTGATTAGGGGGATGCCTTGGTGGGAACTAGTGATGGAATAACTAGTGGGTAGGTTGTTGTGTGAGATATATCAAGGATTGTTTTAAATCTTATATCATATTGAGTACATGGTTTGTATTTATTATCCCACATAAAATATTTATCATCGCTATATGAAATTGTGACATCTCCCTTAGAACTCTTATAGGTACAGTACATGGACTGGGGTTGATTATGATGTTAGTGGAAATGATAATGTGGATTTCTTATGACCTTAAGGGTAGGGAAATCCACACATGGGGTGGTTTATGTTGGTAACTAAATATGAATAAAGAGATTTCTTGTTGATATATTGTTACCTATAGGTTTTGGGATCATCATGATATATTTTTTAACTATAGGATATACTAATGATGGATACCTTTAGTGAGGATACTTAGGATGTGTCATGTATGATCTTCTTATGCAATAGCCTCTTGCTCGATGCTAGGTATCAATCATTTGCTAGCTAAGATCTAGGATGAGGCTTATCTTTCATGCTTGTTTATTATATCTTAATCGTTATTATATATCTATGATAAGGATTAGGCCTAGAGACCTTGGGATTGCAATGTAGAGATACTCCACCAAGGTGAAAATCCTTTCAAATTTTTTAAAGTTTATGTTTGTCTATACATCATGGGGTATATGCGGTTTTCCATAAGACATAAATTATTTTAGTGGTTCGGATTGTGTTGAAGGTTAGATTGGTTATTCCTCTTTAGGTCCTCCTTTATGCATGTGAGTTTATCCATGGGACATGCCTTATGTTAA
Organism: Viscum album; assembly: GCA_963277665.1. NCBI lineage: Eukaryota > Viridiplantae > Streptophyta > Magnoliopsida > Santalales > Viscaceae > Viscum > Viscum album. The sequence goes on along the minus strand of OY728125.1, from coordinate 126,621,109 downwards.
TGGTTTGAATCATGTGGGAGGTTGGCTATGTTATGCCCTCCATACTATTTTCTGGGGGTGGATGTTATTCCATGAGGCATATAGTCACATCACAATTCATGATCAAGATTTAATGGTTTTGCCTAGGGGATGAGTGTTGCAGTGTATACCTTGTGGTAATTCAGTAATGTGACATCATAGGGTGCACTATACAATAGACTCTTAGGCTACACCATAATGTACCCTATTCTTGAAATGAAAAGAGATTTTTAAGTCTTTTTTAATGAGGTTCACCTATTCCTTATTTTCAACTTGACCCCATCACTCAAACCCCTCTTACCCATAATTTTCTCCTATCATAATTCACTCTTTAAGATCCCTAATGGTCGTTTCATAGTGGACAACCCACCCCCCTGGACAACCCACACCCCCTCCCACACACCCCTGTACCCCCCCCCCCCACCCCACCCCACCTGAAAAGCCCCCCCTGGACAACCCACACCCCCCTACCCCACACCCTTGTATCCCACCTACCCCCCCTGGACAGGCCACACCCTTCCCCTTTGAACCTTTTATGTTTTACTGGATTTTCCCCTTTTCTTATTGAGAACCCCTCCGCGCTATGCCACCCTCTCCTTCCTCTCCTCTTGGGTGGTTCTCCCTCACCCGATGTATGTTTCATCTTTCATCACTTGTATTGGAGAGCCTATTATAATTTTTACCTCTCTTAATCCTTATATATATTAGTGTATTCCCCCCAATCCTATATTTAAATGGACATGGGTCAATTACAATTGGAAATGTAATGATACGACCCAGGCTGGTATTATAAACAACAACTGAACTGACTTTCCACTAACCTAAGAAGCATTCATGATCCCTACGGGATAATATTGATCCCCTAGAAAAAAGATACAATTAATGTGTAATATTTTACCCCTAAATTAGAGTACATTTAAAATGATATTTATCCTAAAAAGAAGACATGTCCCATTCATAAGTTGAACATCTAGGAAAATAGTAGATAGAAAAAAATAAATAAACAGGAAGCATATATCATAGATGAAAAATAAAATCCAACTATTGAACAATAAAATTATTTAACCAGACATGTCCCATTCCTAAATATCATTGGACCTATTTTGGATAGGTATAACATATGAGTTCTCATTTTATGTTTTCTTTTCAGTTGGAAATCTCCTCTGCCGCACGCCTCTCCTATGTCGCGAACGCACCTCTGTCGCGTGCTAAAAGACACCTTCACGATGAGTTTTCTATTCTTACTCATTGTTTTCCTCTTTTTCTCATGTTATTACTATTTGATATTTATGGTAATAATGTAAAATGTATGGGCTAAATGCCCCAGTAAAAATCGTGGCTGTTGGTGGTCCTTGTTTGCGCACTAAATGAATTTCATGTCGGTTGGTTCCTGCTAAACATTTAAATATAAAAAATGGTAATTTACGTATACTTGAATAATGAATGAATGCACCAAGATGATAAAACTTATGTGATAACCCCTGAATTTACAAACAAAATTTAATAAGGGATGCTTTGTAAAATCTGAAATTGTGATTGTTTGGTTTGTATGGTGTTGCGATTGTGAGCAAGATTGTGTGTTTGTATGGTGTTGCGGTTATTGGAATGATTGATATGAATTTTTTTCCATGTTGTAGTTCTTCCACTATTGAATATCAATCCAAAATTTACCCATTTCAATGGAACCACCACTTTGTTACTAGTGCAATTCCAATGAATCCTAGAAAACCATTTCACTAGAGGACTCTATGAGACACTTTATGGACACCCCAGTCAAATAACCATAACAACACATGTAATGAATCCTTCCACTCACAATCAATCTATTGAAAATCATACCATCTATTAGTTTAGTACCATAGTTCTTAACTAGTGACATTATGTTTCTAGATAAACACTAAAAAACTAGTTTACAACAATGCATATAGATCACATGTGGGATACTAAAACATTATTGTGCAAGGGCTTCTCATAGCTTGTTGAACATATTTTTTGTAATTATTTTGTTAAATATTAATATTACTATATCAAATAGGATGAATATGAATAAATAATGGATGAATTACAATCAGTTGATAAAAGTGTATAAAGATGGTGTGAAAGAGTTTATCAAGTTTGAAAAAGATCATGCATGTGACCCTTCTCAAATCCTTTTTCCATGTTTAAACTTTTTTTATTCAAGAAAAATTAGTCTAGAGGAGTTTGAAGAATGCCTGATCTGTCATGGAATGGATCGAAGCTATACATGTTGGAATAAACATGGGGAAAAATGAATGTAGGTAGTGGATCAGATAACATGGCATTTTATGGATCATCTGATATGATTACAAGTGTGAACAATGAAGATGATCTTATGGAGGATGTGATTACAAATGTGAATGATAATGAATATTGTATTGAGGAAATGATAAGGACAGTTGAAGATGAACTTCATGATTGCCCAAATTTTTTTGAGAAGTTAAAGAGTTGTGAAAAAACACCATTGTATACTGGTTACACTAAATATACAGTATTGTCAGTGTTGGAACCATGATCTTCTATGCATGATTTGGAGTATGGTTTGTGTTTGTTGTCAATCCTCAATGGAGGTTCAGATCGTGTACTAGCAAAGAGATCATACCGTTCAAGCAGACAACAATATTGAAGGTGGCGCTGTTTCCTAGTGTTTGCCAAATTTTTGGGGTCCAAAATTTGGAAGTTGGTGAGCATCGCAAAAATAGGATTTCAATGAAGAGCACAATTAAATATGGCAATGACATGAATTTTGCGAAGAATGGCTTAATGATTTGGAATTCGCGAAGACTAGAAGTATGGAGGCGGTGATTCTTCGCGATTACGTCAAAGCTTCGCGAACGGAAGAGGATGAAAAGCATCGTGGTGATGAAGATCTTTGTGAGGGAACTTCACGGCTAAGGCGCGAAGGAAATGATGGAATGCTCCGCGATTACGACGAGCTCCGCGAATGGAAAATTTCCATAGTACTTCATGATTTTGAGAGAATTTCGGCAGGAACATCGGAGCTTCGCGATTTGAGCTGACGTGGTGCTGACTTCGCGCAGAAGGGTCGTGGGTCGGTGGAATCGCCTGTAAATAGAGTCCGACCCCCTCAAGAGAAGTAGAGAGAATTTCAGAGAAAATCCTTTGCTCTCGGTTCGCAAAGGTCACTCGTGAAGGCAAGGTGCTTCGCGAAAGAGGAGCTTCGCGGTGGCTATTCTAGCTTTGTGAAAGTCGTGCACCCCGCGTTGGCTCAGTAAGCTTCACGAAGAGGCAGGAGCTTCGTGACAGCCAAGCATTGCAAAGGCTGGAGCATCGCGAGAGTGCTTTGCAATTGAGCTTTTCAAAAAGTCAGGGACTCCGCAAAGGCTTGTTTGAGCTTTGCAAAATTGGGAGCCTTGCGAAGTAGGGTACTTTGTGAATGCCCTTTCCAAAGGTTGTTTTCCCAGTGGAAAAGGGAAAAGAGGGTATTCATCAGTGGATGGAATTTGGACTTTAACAGAGCATCAACTCAGGACTCTGATGCAAGAAAAGTCTCATGTTGAACAGGAGACAAAGACTTTCATGTCTATCTATTGAAGATACCTTCACGTCTATAAACTAAGTGAGACTTCACCAACGACAGTGAGCCAGGGGGAGTCAACAGGAGTGACCCGAGGGACGCAGTGAGCTATCCCTGAACTTTTGTAAAGGCAGTGAGCCTGGGACAGAGTGACTGTACCCGAACCTTTGTAATCTACAGCTAGTGAAGCATAGTGTATTTAGGTACGACCGACAACCTGTCGGCATATGCTCCTTGGACATAGCCCTTAGTGGTGAACCAAGTAAAAATAGGTGTGTCATCTCTCTGCATGTGAATGTTTCATTGCTGATCATATCCATCATACAGATTTAAGTAGTTTTTACCAACGTGGGAACAAGATCCACAACTTTAAGAAGAAAAAGTTGACACCCTGATTCACCCCTCCCCTCTCAGGGTGTCCCGGGGTCCTACAGTCAGTCGTACTGAAGCTGTATAATTTGAAATAAGGAAATAAGTGGAGTGATACCAGTTTTATGGAACTACTTTATCTCCTGAATGACATGCTCTCAGAAGATAATGAGCTCCCGAGCCGAACATACGATTCCAAAAGAATGCTATGCTCGATGGGTATACTCTTTGAAAGAATACACGCCTGCCCGAATGACTATATATTGTTTTGAAAGAACCAAAAATTACTTAAATAATTCCCAAATTATGGTGCTTCTCGATATAAGAAATATGATTCTAGTCCTATGAAAGTTTTATGGTAATTTCCAATCATTCCAAGGTTTAGGCACCTATATGGAAGTGAGGAGACTGTAGGACAATTAACATGGCATGTAGATACAAGAATTAAAGATGGGAAACTATGTCACCCAGCAGAATCTCCTCAGTGGAAGAGAATTGATCATGAGTATCTTGAATTTGGAAATGATCTGAAAAAACCTTCGTCTTGTGTTATCTACAGATGGGGTGAATCCTTTTAGTTTTCAAAGCATTAGTCACAGTATATGGCCGATTATGTTGATAAATTATAACTTACCACTGTGGTTATGCATGAAACAAAAATGCATCATGTTATCTATGATTATATTAGGACCAAAACAACCAGGTAATGATATTGATGTTTATTTGGCTCCATTGATCGATGATTTGAAATTATTATGGAATTCAGGTGTTACGTTTTATGATGCTTACAAAAATTAAGATTTAACTTTGAAAGCCATATTGTACAGGATGATAAATGAATTTCCTGCTTATGGAAATTTGTCAGGATATAGAATTAAAGTAACTCAAGGGTGTCCCATTTGCGAACAAGGTACACAATCAATTAGGTTGAAACATTCATCAAAAAATGTGTTTCTAGGACATCACAGATTTCTACCCTGACGACATAAGTACCGATCTTGGATGACATCATTCGACAGGAGTTCAGAAGAATGTACAACACTATCTCCACTAATAGTTGATCAATTGTTTGATAAAGTAATAGATGTGGACACTACTTTTGGTAAACTGTTATAAAAAACCTTATGAAAACCGGTTGGAAAAAGAGATCAGTTTTTTTTAATTACCATAATGGAATTGTTTGTATGTCATACATTTTATTGATGTTATATATGTTGAAAAAAATGTATGTGATATCACCAACACGTTGCTAAATGAATCTGGAAGAAAAATGATGGAATTAAGTCTATATTGGACATGGTTGAGATGGGAATACAAGAAGAGTTGGCACTAGTGAAGGGTGAAAAACGAACATTTCTTCCTCCTGCTGCTTACACTCTTTCCAGGAAGGAGAGATATCAGTTTTGAAACTTCTTGAATGATGTAAAGGTTTCAGAGGGGTATTAATCAAATATCAAGAACATCGTGTCGATGAGCGATTTAAAATTAAAGGGTTTGAAATCACATGACTGTCATGTTTTGATGCGAGATCTAATTCCTAGAGATTAAGTTTCATTTTTCCCAAGAATTTCCACCATACATTAATGAAGTTATGTTTCTTCTTTAAAGCTACATGCAGCAAAGTCATAGACCCGGCAAAATTGCCAACTATGGAAAGAGAAATTACTGTCATATTATGTGAATTGGAAATGTTCTTCCCGCAGACATTCTTCGATATGATGGTTCATTTGATGGTTCATTTGGTGAGAGAGATTTGAATATGTGGTCCTATACATTATAGATAGATGTACCCCATTGAACGGTATATGGATATTTTGAAAGGGTATGTCAAAAATCGAAGTCGGTCAGAGGGTTGTATTGTGGAGAAATATATTGTTGAGGAAGCCATTGAATTCTGTACTGAATACCCATCTTCTGTGGAAAACATTGGCCTACTGAAATCACATCACACTGGGCGGCTTGAGGGTGAAGGAATTTTTGGAAGAGAGGTTGTCACAATCAATATTACAGATCAGGAGTAGGCCCACCTTTACATTTTGCATAACAGTTTCAACGTTGACTCATATGTTCAAACCCAAAAAGAAATTCTTAGGCATTTGAATCCATCTAGGGCTGAAAATTGGATATCAGATACACATAATCGACAGTTTATAGGATGGTTTCAGGACCATATTTTTAAGAAGTTAGATGAAAATCTGGACTCAATTTCAGAATGACTTCGATGGCTAGCCGGAGGAGCAAGTGTGTATGTATTATCTTACAATTCTTATGTAGTTAATGGTTATAAATTATATACTAATGAACATGATAAAGACAGTACCATGAAGAATAGTGGGTTTAAATGTGTGACTGAATCGATGCATGTTTCTGGTGCTAAGGAAAGAAATCCGATTTATGTGAATATGTCATACTTTGGCATCATCAAACAAATATGGGAGTTGGATTATATGAAATTCCAAGTGCTGATTTTCTAATGCAATTGGGTTGATAATAAAAGTTTTGTTAAAATAGATGAATTGGGATTTGTGAAAGTTGATTTTAGTAAGGAAGGGGAGAAAGACAAACCATTTATAATGGAATCATAGGCAGTAAAAGTATTTTATGTTCAGACCCTACAAATCGAAACTGATAAATTGTTCTGTTATCAAACAAAACAACTGAAGGGTTAAATGAAAGTTCAACGGAGGATGACCCTTTCATAGGGACTTCACAATCATTTCGTAGCGTTCCCAATGTAGAAAAAAAATTTTATATTAGAGGACACCACAATGAAGGGATTTATATAGTCGATAGAGGGTTCAAATATCTTAAGCCTTAAAAAAAGAGTTCAATAATTAGGTTATTTGTTTATTGTAATATACATTATGTTATGTTATGTTATTATCTGTTCTCTACTGATTTTATGTAATATAAATTAAATATTAAACTACTTCTATAGATAATTACTTCTGTACCTACTGATGCACCCAATCCTGAGGCACAATAGGTCTCTCAACCTGCTACTGCTAGTCCTAGTGTAGAGAAACAACAAGTTTCTCAACCTATTGATGTAGGTCCTAGTGATGAGGTATAACAGGTTTCTCAACCTATTTCTGCTAGTCCCAGTGTCGATGATAGCACTCCGAAGGAACATAATGATGATGCTTCTGAGGAAATGGTAGGAAATGAAACCCTGGAGGTGAAAAAAAAAGAAGAGCCCCGTAGTCTGACAGTGTTAGCCAAAATTCTTAAGGTAAAAGAAAATGGAATCAAATTTGAGGTGGGATGGAATAAGTGAGGCCAACATGTTAACCCCAACAAATCCATATTTAGTAGCTACATTGGAATCGTCACTCGGCAACGCGTGCCGATTGATGTACAATCATGGCACTATGTTGTCACCGAGCTTAAGACACTAATGTGGGAAGAGATTACGGTAACATTATGATATCATTTTTTTAATTTATTAAAATGAAATAAAATACTAAAACATTGACTTACTCTTCATCATCCATTACAGAGTTCATTTATAGTAGATTCCTCGCACACGAAATATATATTAATAGTTTCAGGAAGGATTCATAGAGGCTTCCTCACAATTTTAACAAAATATCATCTTAAAGATGCGGAAGGGAAAATAAAGCTACACCCACCTCCTCTTTATACACACTTGATATCCCAAGGAGCGTGGGATGTGTTTAGCAACCGTCATACAGAGTAGAATTATCAGGTACATTGTGTGTGGTAATACGTTGTTTGACGTTGCTTGTATTCATCACTTTGATTGATAGTTTTTTATTTATAAAATCGCAACTGAGTGATAAAAATAAATAAAGTGCAACAAAACCATCATACCCCTACTGTAAAGCAAGGATGGGGTACGCTTCACTTGAGAAAAAATTGGTACATCTTTTAAATCTACCGTAATACTTTTATGTGACATAAAACAACACCATAACCATGTTTCTCTGTTTATATGCAGATTGATGAATCAAAATAGAAATCCATATTCATCTCATTCCATGTGATATGGAAGGAGGCTCATGTAAATAAAGAGGGGATACTGATAGATGAAAACACACAAAAAGTGTGGGAAACATGTGTAAGTATGACATAATATAAATATGATTTGCTTTAAATCACTATTACATAACAATGACTACTTATTTTCTTATATTTTCTATCTGACATAGTCATAGGAATCAACAACACCCGCACTAGATTCAGACATACTTTCAGCAGCCTTGAAGCATCCAAAACAGTATGGCCGCGTCAAAGGTGTGGGTTTTGGGGTGACACCTCGAACATATTTTCAGAAACAAAAACAAGAGGAGGATCAAACTGAGTAAATGAAAAAGATTCAAGAAAAAATAACTATTTTTCAAGATTAATTACAATACCAGAAAGAGATGATAGTAAGTTTGATGTGGGAGAGGCAAAGAGAATAAACAACTCAAAAACAACCCGTGCGTGAAGATCCCACCCCACCCACCACCAGCTTTGAGGTGAGACATTCCCCTAAAAAACCTGACTTAGCTGAGGTAATCAATGTTCTAATAATTGTTTCTGTGAAATGTGAATCACATAGACACTGATACCTTTCCTGTACTAATATTCTACAGGGTGAAAATGATTGTTATTTATATCTATCAACTCCCACCTATCGCCTTGTAGAGAGGGATACAATGTTCAATATGCAGAATGACATGTTACACAACAAACAACTTCCAACATATCATGTCAGAGTATCAATTAACATAGCTAATGAGCCGAGTTCCAAGATACCTATTACAAATGATGACGACAACATTCATACAATTGAACAAGATGTTGGAATATTCATCGCATGGCTGTCAATTCTTGTAAAAAAACATGTCGACAAGGAGGTATCCATTTCTAATTTATTTTTCAAGACAAACCTTTAAAATTTAATGAAAAAAGGTCTGAACTGATGAATGTTATTACAGAACGACAAAGAGAAGGGTGTGAAACAAAATATCAGCTCAAAAATATCTCAAGGATCAACCAACCGATTGAAATAGTCTACTGATATCACCTTAACCATGCCCATTCTATATCCACAATTAATATCATTGCAGGCTCATGTGGATACAAAGTTGATAGATGACAATACTCACACAATTGATTTTGAAAAAAAATATGTATGGAGAGGAAAAATTGGATTTCATTAGTGCTGAAAATGTAAATGAAATACCCAAGTATGAATGACTAGGTGCCTTAGTTATAAATGTATACATGAGGTATATTTTCATGATTTGATTTTACAAATGCTGATATACTATGATAATTATGACTAAATACATTTCATATTTTTCATAGGTGTATATATGAAAAAAAAATTGAAGGGATTTCCCCATGAACAAAAATTTGGACTCGTTAGTCCTCACATCACCTCTTCAAAAGAATAAATAGATTTTGATAAAGAGGCTGCAATAATGTCATCCCTGCTCAAATCGTTTGAAAAAAAAATTACGAATGACAAACTCTTTTTAATACCAACGATGTAGGGTTTAAACTATAAAATTTAATTATATCAACTATATTTTAATTTCTTTTATTACTTTTTTTTGTGTTTTTAGGCAGCATTGGATGCTGATTGTAGTCAATTTGGATACTCCAAAGATTTATTTTTTGGATTCAATGCATGGATATGCAACAAACAGACCATGCATGACGGAATTTGTTAATTTGTAATACTCTAGATCCAACATTTTAGAACTAAAAATCTAGTTATATAATTTATATTATCTTTTAATTAGGATTATGCTATGATAGGGTAGTGTATCAATATCATCTAATTTATGGAATGAATCCAGGGCATAAGGATATGAACGCCTACAAGATCTAAAACTGGAAAAGTATCATGTTATATATAATAGCATTGCACTATCCAAACACATATCAAAACAAATTACTTATTTTTCTCGATGTTTATACAATGTCCAAAACAAACAAATGGAAAATACTGTGGTTATTATGTTTGTAAATTTATGAAAGAGATTGCATTTCATCAACAAACTAGCATCCATGAAAATGTATTTTCAAAAATAATTATGAGTTCATTTAAAATATTTATTAATCCTTTGTGTATTTATATTTTTCAGTACTACCATGACTATCGCAAAAACTCATATTCACAAGATGATATAGATGTGATTAGAAACGAATGGGTAGTATACCTGATGGAAGATTGTACACAAATAAGATGAAGCTGAATTCCTACTACTTATGTTATCCTTATATGATCATTGATATCTCCCTTGTTTACAATTATTGAGCATATATGATCACCCTTTATTATGTTTTATATACTTAGGTTATGAATAATGGTTTTAGAAATGATTTAGATTTATAGTAAAGCATAACTTAATGAGAGACTCTTATGAACTATTTCTTTATGTTTCTATGTTTCCAAAATCACTATACCTAAATTATTCTGGAATGGATCATTTATATTCTGTATTTTGGTCATTTATGTAGCTATTTCTACTGATATAGTGTGTTGGAAGAATATTGGTTGTGAATTCAAGAATTGAAGTTGAGGAGACTATATTTCATTGGACTAAAATGGTCGATAGTGTGGAAGTCAACCAATGCATAGTCATTCAGTCCACTCACGATCATCTTAAAAGCTTGATGGGAACCAATGTCTTGGATTTTCAATTTTATAATTAGTTTATCTTATATGTGGGTGAGGGTGTCCAGGAGGGAGGGGGTGTCCAGGAGTGGGGGTGTCTAGAAGGGGAGGGAGGTTTCTAAGAGGGAGGGCATGTCCAGGAGGGAGGGGGGTCTCCAGGTGGGAGGGTGGGGGGAATCCAGGAAGGAGGGGTGTGTCCATAAGGGAGGGGGTGTCCAGGGGGTGTCCAGGAGTGGGGGGTTTCCAAAAGGGAGGGGGGTTTCCAGGGAGGTGTCCATGAGTGGGGTGTCCAGGAGGGGAGGGAGGGGGTGTGTCTAGAAGGGAGGGGGTGTCTAGGAGGGAGGGGGTGTCTAGGTGTGAGGGTGGGTGGGGGTGTGAGGGTCTGTGGGGGGAGTTCAAGAGTGGGGGTGTCTAGGAGGGGAGGGGGTGTCCAGGAGGGAGGGGGTGTCTAGGGGGTGTCTAGAATTGGGGGGTGTCTAAAAGGGAGGGGTGTCTAGGGGGTCCATGAGTGGGGTGTACAGGAGGGGAGGGAGGGGGTGTTTCCAGAAGGGAGGGGGTTTCTGGGTAGATATACATTCAATTACATTCAATACTGATAATATACAATGGGTAGATCAATTATAGAGTATCCTGAAGTGGGTCCATAGTGAGGTATCAAAAGTTCCAACCAACCAAACCAATTCCAAGCCCATGTAAAGGCCCAAGAATTATATTCCAGTTCAATTTGAGGCCCAATATATCTTATTTAATGTCATAATGACTCAACATATGCATCATTTACCTTTATCACATTAGATTTCTAAGAAACACACTTTTTCTATACACCAACGTTGTAGTAGAATACATCTGCTGGAAAAATTACTGATGATATATGAGTTTTATGGAAGGAATAATTTTTTATCTAGAAGAGTTGTGAGGACACTCTCAACTAAATCAATTTTGACCCTCAATCTTGGCATGTGGATTAAATCTACGAAATGAGATGTTTTTACCAGAAACAGAATTCTAGAAGATGTATCTCCGCTACTTATATATATATATATATATATATATATATACCTTCTCCCACTTTTCATAGGATTGGAGTCCGTTGGTTGTGTCATAGGATCTCTATGTTTTTTCTTTATGTATTTTTAAATTATATTTTTATTAATGTTATGTGAAATTTCGTTCCTATTCCTCTAATATATTATTTTTTTGGATTTTTTCCTTAATTTTTTGAACTTTATCTCTTCAAAAATCATAAAATTGGAGTACTAATCAAAGTTCAAGAATTCCCAGGGGAGGACACTAATTACTCCAATCACTTTTTCTAATTTTGAATATCTTATTCAATTAAGAGGAGGAAACAAAGTTTATTCATGTTTGGTTTGGAGACCAATAAATTTATCTAATGATCTTCATTTCTCTTTATAACCTCAGAGAATCTATTATCTACGCCTTTTTCTAGCTATCGTTATACCCAATGCGATGGAGGAAGTTAGGTACATGAAAAAAAGATAGAGTTGGGTGGAGTTTGATTATTTGTCTATGATTATGGACTGCTCAATATTCAAAATCATATAGGATTTGAAATTTAGTACACTTAGGATATTTCTAAAATTATATATGATTTTATAATTCATATTAATGAATGATGGTGTATGAATAATATTTATTCCATTATCAAATATATGATGAAAATATATTTTGATAAAGAAGGTTATTAATGGGTATACACTGGATTCATCCCTTTCATACTAACATCATTTTAGGATTGTGTGATACTTTATTTTAATTATCTGATACTTTATTTCCAGGGGGTGGGAGAGAGAGGGGGTTGTCTAGGGAAAGGGAAGGGGTTGCAGAGGGAGGGATGGTGGGTTGTCCAGGAAGAGGGATGGGGCTACAGGTGGAGTGGTGGGGGGGTGTGCTCTCCAGTGGTAGGGAGGGGGTTGTCCAGGGGGGATGTCTCTGGGAGGGAAGGGAGGGGGGTCTGGATAATCACACTAAAGAACTAGGAGGGGGGTGTTGAGGAGGGAGGGGGTGTCCAGGTGGGAGGGTGGGTGGGGGGTGTCCAGGAAGGAGGGGGTGTCTAGAAGGGAGGGGTGTCTAGGAGTGGGGGTTGTCCAGGAGTGGGGGAGTGTCCTGGAGGGGAGGGGGGCTATCCAGGGGGTGGGGAGGGGGCTTTCCAGGGGGTGGTAAGGGGGATATCTAGGGAAAGGGAGGGGGTTGCAGGGGGAGGGAGGGGGTTGTCCAGGAAGAGGGAGGGGGCTGCATGTGGAGTGGGGGTGTCTAGGAAGGAGGGGTGACCAGGAGTCAAGGGTGTCCAGGAGTGGTGGGGGTGTCCAAGAGTGGTGGGGGTGTTCAGGAGGGGAGGGGGCTATCCAGGGGGTGGGAAGGGGGATGTCCAGGGGGTGGGAAGGGGGATGTCTAGGGAAAGGGGGCTGTAGGAGGAGGGAGGGGGGTTGTCTTAGAGGAGGGAGGGGGATGTAGGTGGAGTGGTGGTGGTGGTAGGGGTGTCCAAGGGTAGGGAGTAAGTTGTCTAGGGGAAGGGAGGGGGCTATCCAGGGGGCTGTCTCGGGGAGGGGAGGGAGGGGGGGTCTGGTTAATCACACTAAAGAACTAGAAGATCAAGAGAAAAGTGAACCGGTATGATCATGGACTATCTAATTGTGTAGGTTCTCATCAGACCCTCTATAAAGCTGAGAAATACATTCCTTCCATACCTTCAATGGGACCTTAGATATTGTATGGGGTTCTTGGAGAGGCATAAGCGGTCAGGGTCCAAACAGGGTTGGACCCGATGTCTGATGCGGACATGCTAGCACTCATTACCTTTGACCTGGCATGTGAGAGTACACTCTTAGAGTCTCCTAATATATGTAACTATTAGGTTTATAACCTATCTATGATGGTGGTATCACTAGGAAAATGTTATCATTTATTCTAAAATTGAATACTCCTATGAAATTGAATACACCATCATGTATGTGTCATATTGTATAACCTGTGGAGATTCCTCCCTTTTTTTATTGTTAATAAATGAAACCTTTTGGATTCCATGTTGTTGTTGAAATTTCTTACTATTATTTTCTCATCCATGTAATCTTAACAAAACAATATTTATAATTCAATGAATCATATTGATACTCTTCTAAAATATTAATTCAATCCAAGGAAATATGGACATGTAAAGGTTGTAACAGGTAAAAATTGACATTTTATTAATGTATTATTTCATATTAATGTTTAATTTATTTCATTACTGTATTAATAACATAATATATGTTTTCTTATATAGGTAAAAAAAATTCTTGAGTTTGAATGCTTTGTTCGAAAACTAATACCATGGACGACAATTTTTGAGAGGGGGTCACAGATGCAAAATGGATGAAACATTAATGTTTTTAACTTTTTGTTGGATAATTATAATTGTAATCATATTAAACATTGTTTGAAATGTATATAGTGTTTTTTTTTTGTATTCATGATTTCAAGTAAATGTATATAGAATTGTTTGGGAAACTCTTGTGTGTTTTGTTTTGTTCTTCTATGCTTTGTCTGTGTGTATGTGTTGTTTGTGTTGTGTGTGCAGGTGTTGTCTCAGGTGTGTAGGTGTTGTGCAGGTGCTGGGTTTGCTCAAGAAACTTGGCCTTTATCCTTTATCAGCACTATTTTGAGCGCTGATATAATACACATTTATCAGCGCTCAAAATAGCACTGATAGAGGGGGGCTTTATCAGTGCTCAAAATAACGCTGATAAAGATGGTCCTTTATCAGTGCTTTTTTAGCACGGATAAAGGTGACCCTTTATCAGTGCTATTTTGAGCACTGATAAAGGGGACCCCCTTTATCTTTGCTGTGATTAACAACACTTTTCTAGCATTGTTAAAGGTGATTTTTAGCGCTCTTAAAAGCCCTATTTGTAGCAGTGTTATAGGTCAACGGGATTGCGATTCAACTTTTATGGGGTGGGTTAAAGCACTATCAAAACCATGTATTTATGGTAGTTGAGTGAAAAATGATCAGTATGGTGATTTATGGATGGAAAAGGTTTCATTTTGGGATACAGGTGATGATTCCTCTAGATCTGGGATTTGGGACCGAGTGACAGTGATCGATGGAGTGGTGTGGTCAGGAGGGATTTGTGTTGACGGATGAAATCCATTTTCTAGCCACTAAAGGCTGAGAAGCAATGGCCAGAGGTGAACCACATTGATTTTGGTTGGTGGAAATGGTGGATCCAGTATCCATGGAGAAGATATGTATTTTTATGAAAATCCCAAATACACAATGTGTACTGGGATGAACATGTTCTGTGTAGTACTCTGGCTGATGTATCTTGGGTTTTTGAGTGAAGATAAGCATCACACACCATGTGGGACCCCCACACACCATGTGACCTAGTGTATGCAACATAGGGTGTACTCTGAGAGTACATGGTCATGGGCATGACCAAACATACGAAAATGGAAAGGTACATAGGCATGTGTTAGTACCCAGGCATGGTCAGGTAAATGGAAAAATACATGGCTAAGTACACGACACAACCTAAAAAACATAGGCATAATCTGATAGACATGGGAAGGACCTGGGTGGATGAGACACGCCATGTGGGCCCCATACACTCCATGTGCGATGACATGGATTCTAATCCATGTTCATAATGGACATGGGCATGAAACGAGGTAGGATCACATATAGTTTGGACCCCTATACATGTTGTTTACTTCTCTCTACAACTTCTACCTCTTTTATTTCCTTCATTCTGACTTGGATTTTGACCCACAAGCAGCCTATCCTGAGTTTTTTTCCATGTAGAATTCAATGGTGGCCTTAGTAGTGGAATTTCATATATTATATGATATGTTTTGAGTGCAATTATTCTTTAGGTGGAGCTCAAAGATGGTAGTGACCAAGAAAGATCATTATATAGGGTCTAGGGTTGGAAACCCCCTATCACACCTGGTCATGGGTCCCCCATACTCCTTGCACTGTTTTGAGTGGTACCCCCTTGATAGACTAGGGCATGGGTCCTCTACCTACTGAGTGGAACCCCCTGATGGACTAGGTCATGGTTCCTCTACCTACTAAGTGGTACCCCTTGATAGAATATGATGTGGGTCCTCTATCAACCTATTGAGTGTAACCCCGTTTATGAAATAGCGTTTTGTTCCTATACTTACTGAGTGGCACCCACTAATAGACTAGGGTGTGAGTCCTCTACATACTGAGTGGAACCCCCCCCCCCCCCCCCCCAACATACCAAGTATTTTTTCCTCTACCTACTAAGTGGAACTCCACTGATAGACTAGAGAATGATTACCCTACCTACTGAGTGGACCCCCCCCCCTAATGGACTAGAGAATGGGTCCTTTATCTACCTACTAAGTGTCACCACCTGATGGGCTAGGGTGTGGGTCCTCTATCCACCCACAGAGTATCACCCCCTGATGGAATGGGGCATAGATCCTCTATATGTCTACCGAGTGACTCCCCATTATCATTAAGAGGTGTGAGCCCTCTACATGGAGATTATTCCCCCTCGACCATGAAACACAGTGGAGATGTGTGGTTCCTTCACGTGGTTACTTCTTTAGATGGACACGTTAGATGTTGGGCATCGATGATGGACCTTTTGAGCTGTATGAAGACTCATAATCCTGGTATAGACTGTGAGATTGGGATCCTCTTTCTCTCTCATCTGAGTTTCTTATATGAGAATATATTTATGTTTTTGGGTTTCTTTTTCATCTTTCTTTGGGTTGAGGTGACTACTTCTATCATTTCTTATATTGCTCCATCTTCATTTTTTGGGGTGTCCTAACATGTATGTATATAATCACCTCTACATGGTATTTTACTACATGTGTCAGATCTTATGATGATGAAAGATAGGTTGATAGTGGAATTGGAGGAGCTTAGGGATAATCAGGTGCATAGAACACATACGATGGTTAGGGTTAGAGATCCAGAGTTAGGTTCTCTCAGTATTTATTTTCTAGTTGTTGTTTGGTTGGGACATATTTTCTAGGTGGGTGTGTATTTTTCTTTTTACTTTTCATATTGCACTGTCACACTCTTTTTCATTCCCTAAAGGTTATTACAAGCATGGTTTTTACTCTAGAGGTTACCATCTTTTATCATTATTCCTATGCACTTCTTCATGGAGATGGTTGGGTGTGTGTGTACAAGTAATTTAAGAAAAGGCATCCCATTTTAGTTATGTCTTCTCGGTGTTTTTCACCAGCCCTTAAACTAAAGAGTTTGCCTTTTAGTTTTGATATTTTGGTATTTTTTCATCCATGTGGTCCCTGATGGGATAGGTCATTATAGATTGGTATCAGAGGTGGTTTTACCTTAGGATGATGTTTGGAGTTTTTTACTTTATGAGGTCGGTTTGGGAATTTAGAGAGATGATGTCAAAGTGTCTTGAGTGTGGCTTTCCTGGAAAGGAATCCATTTTTGGTGTGGTGACCAATGTATTCATTCACCAGGACTTTTATTACCTACTTGTCAACTCGAAATACCAAGACAATGGTTGCAAGGAACATTGGTACATGCATTATATAGGATTGAGTCATTTGGATGTCCTTCTTGAGTCATCTACCCATATATATATATATATATATATATATATATATTCTCATATGATCATGGTACATCTTGATTACTTTTAGTAAACCTCTATGAAGACATCCATCTAGGTTACAGATTATGGATTGTAACTGTGATATAATGAGTGATGAGCCCTCAGATCAGGGGAAATCTCATGAGATATTTCCTCCAGGTGGGTAGGTAGTATCACCTCTTCCATTTAATTAGTAGATTATACCAGAAAAATAGGATAAGGATGCACATAGGGTTAGTGCACTCCATGATTTCCAATGCTAGAGACTACTAAGGTTCCAGGTTGAGCTAGATCCCCAAGCAGTTGAGGATTTTCTTGATTTGGAAATCCAATTTTTTAGGATTGTACAGAACCCAACTAATCATATGGTTGTTCTAGAAGCCATTATTTTCCATGGAATAGCCAGGCATTGGTGAATTATAGTCACACAGACGCATGATGAGTCGACACTCTTATTGTCTGACTTCTGGTAACTATTTTTTGAGGAGTACTGCCATTAGTTCTTATGCTTAGTTAAAATTCATAAGTAATAGAGATATAGTAGGGAGCGATGATAGTTTTTGAGTATACTATGAGGTTCACTAACACTAAACGGTACTCCATCGACATGATTCAAGATGGTTACTTACGAGTATGGAAGTTTGAGCAAGGTATCCGTAGAGACATCCATGCTAGTGTGGTACCCCTATGCATTCCCACATATGATGGAGTGCTAGAGCGGGAGATGGTGATGGATATATTCCTATCTATGGGATTTCATGCAATAGGATCCGGTAGTGGGAATCATGGGGCTATGTCATATACAGCAGCTAGCAGGCGCTAGTCGACAGGGTATTAGGATAGGAGATATCCTCATGGTTAAACTTAGTCAAATGGTCATGAATCATAGGGACCACATAGAGTACTAGGGAAGCCTGGAGAGGAGTAATGTTATGAATGTGATGGTCGAGGTCACATGGAATGTGATTGATTGACTTGACATGCTGAGGAGGGAAGACAGATAGTGTATGGACCACCATCGTAGAGGTAGTTTCATGATTATGGGTCTCCCAAGCATGGCCAGGGAGGCCCCTAGGGAGGCGGAGCTAGTAAAGGAGATGGTGTGGCTCCTAAAGGAGGATATTTTGGTGGTGGATGTCGTTATGATCTCCTTCCACCACCACTACTGTCACGAATCATCCTGGGTACCCTGGTAACCCGATAACCGATCCAACCCTAACATAGCCTGAAGGGAGTTCCTGATCCCCATGGATCAGCAACTAGCACCTTGAATCACACAACATGCAAGTGGGAATGATTTTGCCACCAACAATGCGGAAGAAAAGAAACAAGACAGTATGCATAACAAAAAGAAACTCCACTGGGAGTAATGTACCAGAATACAAAGAGGCATAAAAAGCCCAAAGTACTACAACCCAAGTACTAAAAATGGGAAAACAGACCCAAGGTCCCTAAGGACATGATCTCATTGTCGAGTGCATCAAATTAGTTGTTTGATTTTGACTAGAATTTCTGCAGTATAGCAGCAACCCTAGGTCGTCTCTCGACAGAGAATTAGATCATTAATTCCAAAATGTGGTTCTGATTATGAAGTTAAAAAGGGAAATGAGGTTTTATAATACTTGGGTTTGATGATTAAAGATGATAATAGAAAATGAAAGCGATAAAACAAAGTATGAATGAACAAGATTAATTAAGTGTGATCAACCCGGGGAATTCTCATGATTTTTATCCTTCATCGCTTCATGATATAGGGTTATGATCTTTTAATCCCTGGTTTGTAACACCTAGAACCAGAATGTTACTGATTTTATACTAGGATACCTCCTAGGGTTCAGTCAAAAACACACAATGATTCACCGGACACCACCGATGATTGGGTGAATTGTGTTTGACTTCATAACTGAAACTCACCAAGGAAACATATGAAGAACTCGATGCATTGTCCAGGTCTGTATGTTATTTCTTTGTGATACCATGACATAAATGTACATGGCCTTTATAGTGCTTATGTGAGTTCAATTTACCAATATGAACCACACAAACACCGCAATTGAAAGGGGGAAAAGAAAGTGGTGAACGGTGTGTGAAACATCACATGAATGGGTACCCCCAAACATGATCATATGAGTTGAGCATGACATACCAGTACATAACTCAATAAAATAATAATAGAGGATGATGAAAAAAACACAACAAATTTTAATTCAAAAGATCATTCAAATATTACAAACATGAAGCTTGGGATTTACATCACGTTCCTCCCCGGGTGATCACAAGGGGTTTAGAAACCCATGGGAGAGGAAGAAGAAGAAGATGTTGAAGTAGAACTTCCCATAGCCTCCAAAACTTCTAAAAATGTTGAGAAGACTCCTTGGGGACTCCAAAATGTCAGCACCTTTCCTCTTGTCCGAACTTGCAAATGGGGTGCCCAAGGTGTCTTTTTATAGCCAAAATGAGAAGTGGTTTTGGGCACCCAGATTTTGATAAACCACTTGGAGAAAGGTTTTCAGCTCTTAGATAGTCGAATCTCCACAAAACTGGAAAGTTGTATCCCCGCGTCTTAGATATCACCACCAAAAGTTTGGAACCATTTGGAAAAATAAATCTCGAGATATTGATAAAATACAGAACGCCACTTTTGACTTTGTGCATATTCGATGGCTTGGACAGATCAATTCGAATGGGCCCCATAGAAGCCGAATCAGGATTGGGTTGTTTGATATGAAATGTAGAATATTAAATTTTTCATTGGTTCACAAAATATCAGCCCATTTGGATGCACGTATTTCACTTACTATTCAAAATAGTGGATAGATGTCCATGGATCCATGCAATATTGGCCCATTTTTCTTCCACTTCATCAAGGGCCCTCCAAATCATCTCCACCTACATTGAAATAATAAAAAACAAGTAACATTGTCCATTATAATATTTATTAACATTAATTAATTGATTCAAACATAAAGTGCAATTTATTATTATATTTGGAATATTTCTTACAAAACTAGATTAAAACAGTGGTGTAAGGGTGGAATAAAACAATGAATCGTGGTACGATCACACCCCCACACCTAAACATTTTCACTCCTGGGAAAAGTCACATATCCAAATAAAATGATTCATATATATATATTTCCAACATCATGAAGATTTATCATTTTAGTAAATTTTAATTCACTTAAGTAATGTGATCAATGCACGAACCACACCAAGGAGTTCTTTTTCTGTGGTTGTGTAGTTTACCTGGATAGGGTCAAGGGTACGTGAGGCATACACAATGACATGAGGAGCCTTCTCAACCCTTTGTGATAAAACTACCCCAATTGAAAAGTTAGAGGCATCACACATAAGCTCGAAGGGTAGATCCCACCTTGGTGGTTGGATGATGGGAGGTGATGTGAGACTCTTTTTTAGCGAATTGAATGCATCCTCATAATTTTTATCAAACACAAAATCATAATATTTTTGCAATAACCTGAACAATGGAAGTGATATCTTACTAAATTCTTTAATGAATCGACGGTAAAAACCAGCATGACCCAAGAAAGATCGCACCTCATGAACACATTTTGGATATGGAAGGGTTGAAATTAATTCAATTTTAGATTTATCAACTTGAATTCCCTTATTTGAAATGACATGCCCAAGAACTATCCTCTTCTCAACCATAAAATGAAATTTCTCATAATTTAAAACAAGATCTTTTTCAATGCAGCGGTAGAGGACAGAACCTAGGTGTTCCAAACAATCATCAAAAGAAGATCCATATACTATGAAATAATCCATAAAGACTTCCATACAACTCTCAAGGTACTCAGAAAAAATACTCAACATACATCACTGAAAATTACCAGGATCATTACATAGACTGAATGAAATCCTTCTATATGAAAATGTGCTGAATGGATAGGTAAATTTCATCTTTTCTTGGTCCTCAGGGGCTATATGGATTTGTAAATAACCCGAATAGCCATCAAGGAAACAATAATGGGACTTACCAGCCAATCGTTCTAACATTTGGTCAATGAAAGGTAATGGAAAGTGGTCCTTCCGCGTGGCTTGATTCAGTCGACGGTAGTTAATACTGACTCGCCAACTATTTTGCACACGTGTTGGAACCAATTCATTCCTTTAATTTGACACAATTGTTATTCCTGTTTTTTTAGGCACAATTTGCACTGGGCTAACCCATTTACTATCAGATATAGGATAAATGATCCCCGCAGCAAGTAATTTACTGACTTCCAATTTTACCACTTCAAGGAGAGTGGGATTCAACCGAATTTGACATTGTTTTATGGGCTTAGCCTCATAATCCAAAAGTATATGGTGCATACAAATAGATGGGCTAATCTTGGGAATATCAGCCAATGTCCATACTATTGCCTTTTTACACTCTCTCAAAAGTTTGAGCAGTTTTGATTCCTATTGTAGAGATATTTTATTGGAAATAATGACGAGTAGTTGGTTAATACCCTTAAGATATGCATATTTTAAATTATAAGTAAGTGGTTTAAGTTCCAACACCAGTGGTTTCTGGATTGAGGGAGGGGATTTAAGGGGAGTGAGGTCCATTAAACTGTCTATCTGCTCATGTTTATTCTCTAAAAATAGAGAATCTATAGAAATGAGATCTGCAGAATCATCGACGGTCATGGGTACCTCAGAATGAACACACTCATCAATTAAAGCACAAAATTTACACTTTTCAGAACCCACACAACACTCAAAACATGACTCAAAACTCAAATCATCCAAGGGTGAAGAAGAAGAAAATGAATCAGAGTATGGGTCGAGAAGAGAATTGTGTGTGTGTGTGTGTCGTTTGAGAGAACTTCCATCGAATAGATAGGAAGAGTGGAGTGCTCTTCAATGGGGTGTTTCATAGCCTCAAGGATGTTAAAACTGACCTTTTCTCCTCCAAATTCCATGGACAGTGTACCATTGTGAACATTGATGATCGTATTTTCTATTTTTAGGAATGACCTCCCAAGTATGAGAGGAGCCTGTCCTTGGGTTCAGGTATCTTCCATATCAAGAATGTAGAAATCAGCAGGGAAGATGAGATTCTTCACTCGTATAAGGACATCCTCAATCATTCCTTTTGGATGCGTTGTACTCCGGTTGGAAAGTTGTACGACAATGCTTATTGGTTGAAGCTCTCCAACCTGTAGAGAAGTATACACAGAGTGAGGCATTACATTAATGGAAGCACCTAAATCTAGCATAGCATTAGAAAAGAAGGTTTCCCCTATGGTACACGGTATCGTGAATGTGCCTAGATCCTTGCATTTGGTTGGAATTTCTGGTTGAATCAAGGCTGAGACATTCCTACCCAAGTTGACTCTCTCATTCCCCTTCAGCCTTAGTCTATGGGTGCAAAGTTCTTTAAGAAATTTGGCATAATGGGGAATTTTCTTGACTGCATCCAATAAAGGAATATTAACATGAAAATTTTTAAATGTATCCATTATCTCATTATCAATATCATTATCAAAAATTTATTAGATTTAGAGAGTCTTTGTGGGAAAGGAAGAGGAATATATTGTTCATTTGAATCATCAACGATAATTTGATTTCCCTTTTTATTTTGTTTTTCATTACATGAAATTTTTTAGGGTTGGGAAGGAGTGTTTTCAAGAGGGGGACATACCTGTTTCATAGAATCAGTAGAAGTAAAAGCTTCTTTACCACTATGAAGTGTAATTTCACATACATTACCTTTGTCCTTCGGATTGGCAATGGGTTGGGATGGTAGTTTTCCAGACCCTTGCATCTTAATATCACCGATGGTGTTCACCAATTGTCCCACTTGAGTTCGTAGGTCTTGAATTGAAGATTGTTTGGTCTGTTGGAACTGAAGGTTCTGGGTTGCCATTTGCTTCACCATATCCTCGGGGCTTGGTTCAGATTTGGGAGGAGGAGGATGATTGTTTTGAGAAGTTGAAGGATAAGAAGGTTGCATACCTTGGCCTTGTTGATACCAATTCTGCTTGGGGTAGCTTGAGTTTCCTCCTTGTCGGTACTGGGGTTGTGCTTGCCACCCTGGATTTGGATTTGGACTGAATTATTCTTGCTTGAAAGTAGGTGCTTGTTGGACTGGACGCCCTGGGAAGACAGCTGCACAAGACTGAGATGAATCTTGAAGTTGTGGGCACTGGTTAGAAAAATGAGTGTTATCAGAACAAATACCACAATACAATGGAATATAAGTAGAGTGCGAGTTACCTTGTGCTTGAGATAAGTTCCTTAGAAGGGTATGAATCTCATCAAGTTTAGTGTCTACCTTTTGTTCTAGGGATGAATGACTTACCTCATGAAATCCTCGGGTTGGTGCAATTGCTCGTGTACCAAATTGTTGTGCATTTTGAGCCATGTTGGCTATTAAGTCACGAGTGGTGGAAGGAGTTTTATCAACTAGGGCACCACCAGATGCAGCATCAATCATTCCACGATCCATGAGAATAATTCCCTCATAGAAGTATTGGATTAGTAGTTGTTCACTAATCTAGTGGTGGGGGCAGTTTGAGCAAAGTCTTTTGAATCTCTCCCAGTATTCATGAAGGGTCTCTCCTTGTGATTTCCTAATTACACAGATTTCTTTCCTAATTGATGCAGTTCGGGAGGCAGGGAAGAACTTCTCAAGAAAGAGTCTTTTTAGTTCATTCCATCCCCCAATTGTGGAAGGAAAATAGTATAGCCAATCTTTGGGTACACCATCAAGGGAGAAAGGGAAGGCCCTAAACTTAATTAAGTCCTCAGACACATTTTGGGGTTTCATGGTGGAGCACACTATGTGAAATTCCTTAAGGTGTTTATGAGGGTCATCACCGGGGAGACCATGGAATTTAGGAAGAAGTTGGATGAGACCTGATCTAAGCTCAAAGTTTGATACTTCCTCGGGATATTGGATGTATGCAGGTTGGTACTCCACATCAGGGGTGGTTAGTTCTTTTAAAGTTTGGTTATTTGCAGCAATTTTTTCTTGGGTTTGAATAAGTTCAATTTTGGATTGGTTTTGGAACACTTGAGGTTCCACAAGGGGTTCCTCAATGTTACTTGGTTGACCTTCTTTAGATTCCTTGATTTGTCTGTGAAGTGACTTTTCAATTTCAGGATCAAATTCAAGTAGTGTTTCTTTACCAGATCTTGTCATGCAACAATGATGTCCAGTTTGATTGATTGATTTTTTTGTTGTGTGTTTTTTTTTATTTGAGATGGATAAAAAAACTTAAGAAGGGTGAAATAAGAATATAATGTTATACTATAGAATTAGAGAGGGAGATGGAGAAGAAGAGAGAGAGATAGAGAGAGATAAAGAACACACCAAAAACAACAAAAAATAATGACAAAACCCAAAACAAAAACAATCAAATTGGGTGGGGTATTTAAAGTATTACTAATTAATAAGTAAAATAAATAAATAAAAAGAAATAAAGAAAAAAAATGATCTTGGATCCCTGGCAACGATGCCAAAATTTGATCGCATTGTCGAGCGCGTCAAATTAGTTGTTTGATTTTGACTAGAATTTCTGCAGTATAGCAGCAACCCTAGGTCGTCTCTCGACGGAGCCTTAGATAATTAATTCCAAAATGTGGTTCTGATTATGAAGGTAAAAAAGGGAAATGGGGTTTTATAATACTTGGGTTTGATGATTAAATATGACAATAGAAAATGAAAGCGATAAAACAAAGTAGAAATGAACAAGATTAATTAAGTGTGATCAACCCGGGGTATTCTCATGATGTTTATCCTTCATCGCTTCATGATATAGGGTTATGATATTTTAATATCTAGTTTTTAACACCTATAACTATAATGTTACTGATTTTATACTAGGATACCTCCTAGGGTTCAGTCGAAAACACACAATGATTCACCGGACACCGTCGATGATTGGGTGAATTGTGTTTGACTTCATAACCGAAACTCACCAAGGCAACATACGAAGAACTCGATGCATTGTACAGGTCTGTATGTTATTTCTTTGTGATACCATGACATAAATTTACATGGACTTGATAGTTCTTATGTGAGTTCAATTGACCAATATGAACCACACAAACACCGCAATTGAAAGGGGGAAAAGAAAGTGGTGAGCGGTGTGTGAAACATCACATGAATGGGTACCCCCAAACATGATCATATGAGTTGAGCATGACATACCAGTACATAACTCAATAAAATAAGAATAGAGGATGATGAAAAAAACACAACAAACTGGAATTCAAAAGATCATTCAAATATTACAAACATGAAGCTTGGGATTTACATCACGTTCCTCCCCGGGTGATCACAAGGGGTTTAGAAACCCATGGGAGAGGAAGAAGAAGAAGATGTTGAAGTAGAACTTCCCATAGCCTCCAGAACTTCTAAGGATGTTGAGAAGACTTATAGGGGACTTCAAAATGGCAGAACCTTGTCTCCTGACCGAACTTGCAAATGAGGTGCCCAAGGTGTCTTTTTATAGCCAAAATGAGAAGTGGTTTTTGGCACCCAGATTTTGATAAACCACTTGGAGAAAGGTTTTCGGCTCTTATACAGTCGAATCTCCCTTTTTACAAAACTGGAAAGTTGTAGACCCACGTCTTATATATCACCACCAAAAGTTTGGCACCATTTGGAAAAATAAATCTCGAGATATTGATAAAATACAGAACTCAACTTTTGACTTTGTGCATATTCGGTGGCTTGGACATATCAGTTCAGATGGGCCCCTTAGAAGCCGAATTAGGATTGGGTTATTTGATATTAAATGTATAATATTAAATTTTGGATTGGCCCACAAAATATCATCTCATTTGGATGCACGAATTTCACGTACTATTTAAAACAGTGGACAAATATCCATGAATCCATGCAATTTTGGCCCATTTTTCTTCCACTTCATCAAGGGCACTCCAAATCATCTTCACCTACATTGAAATAATAAAAACAAGTAACATTGCTCATTCTAATATTTATTAACATTAATTAATTGATTCAAACATAAAGTGAAATTTATTATTATATTTGGAATATTCATTACAAAACTAGATTAAAACAGCGGTGTAAGGGTGGAATAAAACAGTGAATCGTGGTACGATCAAGACACAACTCACTAAGACCAAAGCTCAACAGCTGGATCCACCTCCAAGAGATCCCTTCCCTTTGCTCGAACCTGGAAGAAGAAAGTCTACAAACACCCGAAGGAAAAAGTAGGGTGTGAGCCTAAGCCCAGTAGGATACCACCAAAGATTTTGTAACAGATGCCAAATATAGATTATCCAAATAAAAGCTTTCAATTTTAAAGTAAATAGGTTTGGCAATTCAAAAGCATATTTAAACAAAACTTTCTATACATTTTCAAATGACGGAAATAAATATTTTAATTAATGATTTTACAAATTATGGAATATTTCTAAAACAATGGCTTAAATAAAACATTTATATAAAACAGTTTATAAAAATTTAGCAGGCATGTAAAGTAGTTCAAAAGCATTGACATACATTTATATCTCAAATATAAATAAACAAGCGACCAACATGGTCATCTGCCAAAAGGTACGATAGTATTAACCAGTTATAATATTTCACACTCTCTATGTGAACTTAGAAAAATATGTATACACACGTCCCTATAACACTGGCCAAAGGAGACTCGTCACCAACCTGTCGATGATGTGATTTGCCGTAAGTATGTTTTAGAACATTGTCGTAGCATAGAGTGTATCCAAATAACTCACTAACTACCTAAGGCTTGCATGCGCTCTTACATAATGGGCAAACTATTTTAAGAATGCTTAAAAATACGATCAATCTCATTCTTCCATTTCAAATGTTCCAATTTCTTTCCATTTAAAACCAAAACAGGTTTTATTCAAAAACATGACTTTTTCACAAGATAAAACCAATGGGTTTCTATCAAACCATTTTAATCCATTTTCACCAATTTGAAATCCAATCAAAACTAATTCCATCATCACACAATTTATTTCCACAATTAAATTCAACAATTTAATTAAAATCATTTCCATCAAATCCACAATTTAAATTAAACAATTTAAATCGGCAAATTTTTATAAACACACCCAATTCAATGGAATTGGGGGTTTTCCAAATTTTCATGCCAAAACCATTTCAAATAGCTCGATTCACTGGAATCGACTTTTTATCAATTTAATTGAAAGCGAATTTGAGCAATTGAATTTAAATCAAAAATTGAAATAAATTAAGAAATACAAGGATAATCAATTTGGAAAGTCAGGACGGAACCACCTACCTCAAGGTTGCTGATGTCAGTGGCAATGATAATCCACCCATTGTGGTTCAATACACCTCTTCATGACATTATTATCGTAAGCGTCGACACACCAATGCTCGACGCTCGTCAAGGGTTCCTAGAACCAAAACATCTATTTTATTTCACAAGGAAGTAAAATATTACATGCGATTACATTTTCTCTCTCCTAGATAATCTCTGGATTATCGTTTTATGTTAACGTATGCAATCACAAGAAATATCGATAAGAATAATTATAAACCTCATTCGATGATTATATCCCTCTATTTTATTTGACAAGAAAATAAAATATTACATTCAATTACAATTTCTCTCTCCTAGATAATCTTTGGATTATCATTTTATGTTAACGCATGCAATCATAATATTTTCCTCCGAATAATTATAAACTACATTCTATATTATAATATCTTTAGATTAAAAGGATAACACATGTGGTAACCCTTTATAATTATTTATTGACAATTTAAATAATTATCCTTCGATAAATTCTTTTAATAATTATCATTTGGAAATCTCACGATTATTCATTACAATTATCATTTGATAATTTTTATAAATTACCCACGATAATTTATCATTTGATTAGGGAAAAAGAAGTCTTCACATATCTTATGAAAAGGACACCTGATGTCAAACGCACACGAGCAGATCCACGGTAAATGTATGTGATCGGTTCTCTTATAAAAAAAAACCCCAACCCATGTTTTCTTCGATTCAATAATTCAAAACCGGATGTTTGATCCATTATTTAATAAACAATTCAAAACAGAGTCATTTAATTCTTCCAATTAAGTCATTGCCACTGAAACAGATTAAAACAGTGAAGAAATGGATGTTTTTAAAAACTTGAAGCGGCAACAATGGAGTTTCGGTTCACTGTAATGAGAAAATGGCGTGAAACGTGAAAGATGAACAGGTTAAAAACGTATTTGATATTTAAAACCATATTTAAATATTAAATTAAATTAATTATTTTATATAAAATTTAAATTACATCTAAAGTCCGCTGCGAATAAAAATTATACCCCGTCTAGATTAAACACCTCGTTTTGGACCTAACGGTGGTCTCAGATTTCTCAAAGGATGAACGGTTTGAGAGATATTTAAGATTTAATATTTAAAAAACGGAATAATTAAATAATTAAAATAAAAAAGGCTATTTTTGTGGGCAAAATGTTCAAACACCTGATGCAAACAAATGTTATAACTTTTCTAAGGTAAACCCCCCATTCCGGACCCATCGGTGGTCTCAAGTTTTTCATATGTCACACCGTTTGGAAGATATTTAATTATCTTTCATAAATAATATATTAAATATTATTTAATAACTTTATTCCACGAGCGAGACATCTAAATGTCTGGCGCCTTCGAATGTTATACCCTTACTAGGGTAAACACTATATTTCAGACATATCCGTGGTCTCAAATTTCTCATACAACGGACCGTTTTGGAGTTATTCAATTGTTTTGAATAAATTGCTCATGCTTAAAATAATAAATTTAATATTTTTATTCCTTCCTCTTTGAGACTTTGCAGACCTCATAAACTCATACTTGCACAGTGTTTTAACTCAAAAAATATTTAATTGAATATTCTAGAGCATTAATTGGGTGTTATACCATTCCGCGACGTGTTTGACAAAAACACAACTTTTCATTGATAAACCATTTTTTCCCATTTAATGTAAGAAATTAATAATTTAACACTTGAGGATTTAGGAATACCCAAAAATAGTAACAGGATGTTACAACCTCCCCAACATTGGAACTTTATGTCCTCAGAAAGCCTATGAAAAAGCCTCCACGTCAAAAAGACAAGGTCACTGTTCTCTAATCAGTGCCTCCCTCTCTCATGTCTCATGAGAATTAGAACCATGCTTCCATTTCATAAAAACTAGTGGTATCGTCCTCCCACAAAGTACTTTGGTCTCAGAATCAACAACCATTACTGGTTGTTCAGTCACTGATAAAACAGGTTCCACTTTAAGATCACGTCAACTTAGAATATGAGAAAGATCAGATAAATACTTTCAAAGTTGAGATACATGAAGCACGTTATGTATCAACATCAGTTGCAGTGGTAGTGCTAAATGGTAAACAACTTTTCTCTCCTAATCAACAACCTCAAAAAGATCCCACAAAATAAGGAGCAAGCTTCCATTACCTCTCAAGTCGTTGATTACCCAATCGGGGTGAAATCTTCATGAATACATGGTCACCAAAACTGCTGCTTTAAGTCGTAGAACATCTTAGTGCTTCCTGGGTGCACAACCCATTAGAAATTATGGAAATCCCCCATTATAGCCTTCTTTATCACTAACGGTGCAACATAACAGTTCTGATAACACAGAACGCCCTCTTTAGAGAACGACCACTGGGTATTAGTCTCCCCACCATAAAGAGAGTCTCTAATTCTCACAGAATTTGTCAACAAGTTTTTGTTCATGAAGAATCATATCTAGAAGAGAAGATGTCAGAGAACTATTAGCTTTCATGGCGGAGAGAACCAACACCACCCAAAATGACACACTTGGGTAAATAAAGGATTTCTCAAGAAGATCGTCCAACTGGGACATTAATTCTTTCAGTTCAACGGGATCCATTTGGTAAGAGGGAAAAGAAACTGGTTGAGTACCAAACATTAAGTCAATAGAAAACTCAACCTCCCTTACCGGTAGAAAACTAGAGAATTCAGAAGGAAACACATTGGGAAACTCGACGACAACTAGAGGAAGATCACTACCCAAAGAATCTCGATCGATATCTAAAGTAAACACTGATATCACTTTCCCCAACTCTAGATAAAAAGTTCCAACTTTGCTTGACCTTAGGTCACATTCTTCTTGAAGGACAAGAGGCACACCACTAGGTGTAGTAATTTAGACCCGTCAAAGATAACAATCAAATCAGGCTTTATTGGTAATGAGCCAATCCATCCCGAATATGACATTAATAGATTTCAAGTTGAGTAAAAAAAACTCCAAACATGTTTGAAAACTGATAAAGAGAAGTCACAAGATGGATTACAGAGACCCTGCTCTCCATTTATACCGAGGGGTATAATAATATTAATCGCACAAGATAAAATCTCCATAGGAAGATTAAGCAGATTAACAGTACGGGTTGAAATAAAAGAGTGAGATGCACTTGTATCAAAAGAGTATTCACTACGACAAAGCTATAGTAATAGCACCACTCACGGTCATTGGACCAGTATCTGCTTCCTCTGGAGACTCTTCCACTGTGTGAAGAAGCTTCATTCTGGATGCCTGCGGCTGGAACCCTTTTGTACGCGAAGCATTTGATTGCCCCGTAGTTTTTGAAGATGTTAATGATCTGGTGCCGCTGCGTGGAGTGGTAAAGATGTGACATAACTTCTGCAAGTCCCCCAAACGTTTGTAGGAGCCACAGTTCTTTTAGCCTGCTCAGGCTTGAAAAACTCAACGGCTTTGGCCAACACCATTGGCTCTAGATAGAACTATTTGGTGAAAAGAACCTTTATGTCCTTCCAATCTAAGCCCTCGTGTTTCTTTGTCATCACTATCATGTCCCACCATCTTCTTCCTGGTCCCTCCAACACAAAAGGTGGCACACTTCACCTTGATCTCGTCCGATGTCTACAAGAACTTAAACAAAAATTATATCTTGCTCAACCATTCCTTAACATGTTGAGGATCAGTGGAGCCTTTGAAAACTGGTGGTTTCTAGTGAAATAACTCTTGAGAAATTTTTTGAAGAGCACCCCCATAGGTTCTACAGCTAGAGCCTGAAAGGGGACTAGAGGTGGTGCCTATCCGAGAGCTTAGACAGTGCGCACAATCACCTCAAATAGGATCGGGTCCACTAGAGGATTTGCTCACAGATGTTCAACAGTAGCCCCATCCTGGATCTGATTTTCAGGTCTTCTCGAAGGCATGATGTTACACAACATCAACAGAAAATAAGGAATAAATTAGATAATGCTCGTATATAACAAGTGAAAACAAGATCCCGACCGGTAGAACATACATGATTTGGATTTCACTCTATCCAAATCGAAATAGGAAAAGACTAGAACTAATACACAAGTCGTCTTTCCCTAACCACCCCTGGTGACTTAAGGTTCATTGCGGTGAGAGCTGGCCAGACACTCAATTGCAACTACCTCCTAAGTCCCAACAAGAAAACTCAAATGCATACTGTCATCAAGGCAAGATGCTTAACCTCTCTTTGATACCATTTTGTCATGAACCAGCCCGGGTACCCTGATAACCCAATAACTGAGCCGGACCTAACATAGCCTGAAGGGCGTTCCCAATCCCCATGGGTCGGCGACTAGCACCTGACATCACACAACATACAAGTGGGAACGATTTTGCCACCAAAAATGTGGAAGAAAAGAAACAAGATAGTATGCATAACAAAAAGAAACTCCACTTGGAGTAACGTACCAGAATACAAAGAGGCATAAAAAGTCCAAAGTACTACAACCCAAGTACTAAAAATGGGAAAACAGCCCCAAGGTCCCTAAGGACACAACTCACTAAGACCAAATCTCAACAGCTGGATCCACCTCCAAGAGATCTCTTCCCTTTGCTCAAACCTGGAAGAAGAAAGTCTACAAACACCCGAAGGCAAAAGTAGGGTGTGAGCCTAAGCCCAGAAGGATACCACCAAAGATTCCGTAACAGATGCCAAATATATATTATCCAAATAAAAGTTTTCAATTTTAAAGTAAACAGGTTTGGTAATTCAAAAGCATATTTAAACAAAACATGCTATACATTTTCAAATGATGGAAATAAATATTTTAAGTAATGATTTTACAAATGATGGAATATTTCTAAAACAGTGGCTTAAATAAAACATTTATACAAAATAGTTTATATAAATTTAACAGGTATGTAAAGCAGTTCAAAAGCATTGACATACATTTATATCTCAAATATAAATAAACAAGCGAGCAACATGGTCATCTGCCAAAAGGTACGATAGTATTAATCAGTTATAGGATTCCGCACTCTCTATGTGAACTCAGCAAAATGTGTATACACACATCCCTATGACACTGGCCAAAGAAGACTCATCACCAACCCATCGGGGATGTGACCCACCACAAGTATGTTTTAGAACGTTGTCGTAGCGTAGAGTGTATCCAAATAACTCACTAACTACCTAAGGCTTGCACGCGCTCTTACATGATGGGCAAACTATTTTAAGAATGCTTACTAATACTATCAATCCCATTCTTCCATTTCAAATTTTCCAATTTCTTTCCATTTAAAACCAAAACAGGTTTTATTCAAAAACATGCCTTTTCACAAGATAAAACCAATGAGTTTCTATTAAATCATTTTAAGCCATTTTCACCAGTTTGAAATCCAATCAAAACTAATTCCATCATCACATAATTTATTTCCACAATTAAATTCAACAATTTAATTGAAATCATTTCCATCAAATCCACAATTTAAATTAAACAATTTAAATCAGCAAATTTCCATAAACACACCCAATTCGATGGAATTGGGGGCTTTCCAAATTTTCATGCCAAAACCATTTCAAATACCTCGATTCACTGGAATCGACTTTTTATCAATTTAATTGAAAGTGAATTTGAGAAATTGAATTTAAATCAACAATTGAAATAAATCAAGAAATACAAGGATAATCAATTTGGAAAGTCGGGACGGAACCACCTACCTCAAGGTCGCTGATGTCAGCGGCAACGATAATCCACCCATTGTGGTTCAATACACCTCTTCACAACATTATTATCGTAATCATCGCCACACCAATGCTCGATGCTCGTCAATGGTTCCTAAAACCAAAACATCTATTTTATTTCACAAGTAAAATATTACACGCGATTAATTTTCTCTCTCTTAGATAATCTCTGGATTATTGTTTTATGTTAACGTATGTAATCACAAGAAATATCCATAAGAATAATTATAAACCTCATTCGATGATTATATCCCTCTATTTTATTTGACAAGAAAATAAATTATTACATGTGATTACAATTTCTCTCTCCTGGATAATCTTTGGATTATTGTTTTATGTTAATGCATGCAATCATAATATTTTCCTCCGAATAATTATAAACCACATTCGATATTATAATATCTTTAGATTAAAATGATAACACATGTGGTAGCCCTTTATAATTATTCATTGATAGTTTAAATAATTATCCTTCGATAAATTCTTTTAATAATTATCATTTGGAAATCTCACGATTATTCATTGCAATTATCATTTGATAATTATCCTTTGATAATTTTTATAAATTACCCACGATAATTTAATGAAATTACCATTTGATTAATCTTTACAATTATCCATGAAAATTTCCAGAAAATATTGCTTTATTAAACCTTACAATTATCTTTAATAATACCTCACAATTGTCCTTTAATAAATTTAGTGCAATTGTCCTTTAATAAAATACGTAATTATCCTATGATAATTTCAATAATCCATGTCACGTGATAATTACGTTATAATTATCCATTAATTTTTTTCATAACTATTTACGATAAGACGTATAACTGTCCTTTAATAATTCAAAACAATTATCGTATGACAATTTTACAAATTATCGTTAGATAAAACCATGTGATTATCTTTTATAATTATTTCTGATAATTCACGTAATTGTCTATTGATAATTCAAATCAATTTATCGTTTAATTAAACTTTGCATTTAACTAGTGATAAATTCTTCAATAACTGTTCTATTGCAATTTCACAGAAATTATCGTTATATAATCCTATATAATTATCAAAGATAATTTCACAAAATTATTCTTAGTTAATTTATTTATTAAATATCTTTTGATAATCCAAAAATAATAATATTTGAGTAAATTATCAATTGATAATTTTCGGATTATCATTTTATTTAATACCAAACATTTTCTTTTTCTTTCATATGTTGAATTATTGAATAAAAAGGAAAAGAAAAGAAAACGATAAAAAAAAAACATGGAAGAATAGTCACCTGGGAGAGGTGCAACAAGAGGTCGCGCTCCACTTTGTCTCTGAGGAAGAGGGTCTTCACAGATCTTATGAAAAGGACACCTGATGTCAAACGCACACAAGCAGATCCACCGCGAATGTATGTGATCGGTTCTCTTATAAAAAAAAAACCCAACCCATGTTTTCTTCGATTCAATAAATCAAAACCGGATGTTTGATCCATTATTTAATGAACAATTCAAAATGGAGTCATTTAATTCTTCCAATTAAGTCATTGCCACTGAAACGGATTAAAACGGTGAATAAATGATGTTTTTAAAAACTTGGAGCGGCAAAAATGGAGTTTCGGTTCAGTGTAATGAGAAAATGGCGTGAAACGTGAAAGATGAACAGGGTAAAAACGTATGTGATATATAAAACCGGATTTAACTATTAAATTAAATTAATTATTTAAATAAAAATTAAATAACATCAAAAGTCCGTTGCGAATAAAAATTATACTCCGTCTAGGGTAAACACCTCGTTCCGGACCCAAACGGTGATCTCAAATTTCTCAAAGGATGAACGGTTTGAGAGATATTTATGATTTAATATTTAAAAAACGGAATAATTAAATAATTAAAATAAAAAAGGTTATTTTTGCGGGCGAGACGTCCAAACACCTGATGCGAACAAATGTTATAACTTGTATAGGGTAAACCCCCCATTCTGGGCCCATCGGTGGTCTCAGATTTCCCATATGTCGCACCGTTTGGAAGATATTTAATTATCTTTAATAAATAATATATTAAATATTATTTAATAACTTTATTTCACGAGCGATATATCTAAATGTCCGCCTCTTTCGAATGTTATACCCTTCCTAGGGTAAGCACTATATTTCGCACATAATCGTGGTCTCAAATTTCTCATACGACGAACCATTTGGGAGTTATTCAATTATTTTGAATAAATTGATCATGCTTAAAATAATAAATTTAATATTTTTATTCCGTCCTTTTCGAGACTTTGCAGACCTCAAAAACTCATACTTGCACAATGTTTTAACTCAGAAAATATTTAATTGAATATTCTAGAGTATTGATTGTGTGTTATACAATTTCGCGACGTGATTAACAAAAACACAATTTTTCACTGATAAACCATTTTTTCCCATTTAATGTAAGAAATTAATAATTTAACACAAGAGGATTTAGGAATACCCAAAAACAGTAACAGGATGTTACAACTTCTAGGAAGCCTATGCCAGGCTCAGGGAGATAGCAGTTGAGGTCATGGGCAACTGCAGGCTATAGAGGTTTATGACCCGATATCTTATGAGAATATTAGAGATATGATATGTGTTTATTCTACTATTTATTTAGTATTAGTATACATAGGTGTGAGTCATTACTTTATCTCCTCACTCCAGGTGTGAGAGATGCAGCTCCCAATTGAGACTTTAGCCCAACATCTTTGGCTTTAGGTTCCTACATGGAACACTTATTTGATATTACTTATCTACCAAAAGTGAAATCTGTCGCTTGGTGAAGAGAGTTTCTCATGGTAACTCTTGGTCATTAAAATGAATACCAAAATTGAAAGTTATCACTTGGTGAAGAGAGTTTCTCATGGGAACTATTGGTCATTAAAATGAGACCTTATGATGTCATCTTGGGTATGGACTGGTTGACCATGGTCCAAACCTATATTAATTGTCCCCACAGACAAGTTAGATGCCTTTGGATGAACGATATGTTATTCTCCTTTGTGGGAGGGAGAGATATCACACCGGTGTTATTGAGTTTTGTGATTAGGAAGTTGCATCCCATCACCCATAAGTTGATAAGTTTATCCATTGGAACAATGGGCTTGTAACATCCCGGCCCAACTGACCACTAAGATGGTAGCTGGGCCGGTGGGTCACATGGCCTCAAGCGTGCCTCCCCATACGCCAGAGGCTTCCAACTAGCAGCGAATGTCTAAGTAGGTGATTGTGGGGGGAATATACGCTCGTGATCAGAGTAGTACAACGATATATCAGGAAATAATAAATAACATACAACAACAGAAGCAATAATAAATGAAAATCGATCAACAAAAGAATAATAATAATAACTAAATAAAAAGATGGCCAACTCCATTATACATAAATGCATGCATGTTCCGATGATAATACATAACTAAAACAACAGACATACAACAGAAAACAATATACAGTACACTATACAAATAAAGAAAAGACAGAAAATCCTCAAGCGAAAACTCCATGAGCATCCCGATCTCCAGCTCATTCCTGTGCTCCTAACTACCAGGTACAAGCAAACATCCACAAACAAGAGTCCATGGTCCTGCGAACATGAGATCTAATTGGGTACCCCAGTGTAATGGTGTCCCGAGCAGGGTGTGAGAAATAAATCCCAATAGGTTCCCACCCATGGCGTTTACATTTGAATCCAGTCTGTGAATATAAGGTAAAGAAGTGTGTAGGTATAAATAGAATTACAATAAGCAGTATTGAATAAATAAATAAACACCAGTCGGCTCAGGTTCCAATAGGACACCTATCTAAATCTACCTGCTTCAGTTCAGGTCCCAAATAAGTGTCTAAATAGTAATCGTGTGTATATAGTAATAATATATACGTAGTATAGTTATATATTGCATCCACATATATGGACCAAGTGTGTTCTGACTCTAATGGCCATATACCTGGAATACTAGTTGTTGGTTGGACTGAGCATAACTCAGTCATCCATAACCAGTCTAAAAAAGCATATAATCTCAAGAAAAGGGTACATGCCCTACATCCCAATAGAGTGTGAGATGTCATTCACGACACTCGGTATGGGGAGTGATCCATCATGTTAACACTCTAAACATGGAGTGTGGAAAGTTAGTCCAGTGTCCTACATAGTATCAATGGTGCGAGACGTCATAAACTCAATACCCGATGTAAGGGAGCATGATTTTCCTCCATGACCAACAGATCTCTTACCATCGTTCCACAACCTATATCAAGGCATACTCATTTGACAATAATAATAATAATAACCAGATCAATGAGGAATTACCTATCATGCTCTACATTTAATTAATACCAATTACTATTAAAGGAATTACATTTTAATTACATCGTGTACTAATCATGCATTGAATGGAGTGGCCTTGCTACCCTTTACAATTCATTTCCATTGAATCATTTAATCCATTCAAGTAAAGAAATCCATCCTAAACATGCTATTCAAACTAATCAGGTCAAGATATACCATTTAAATCATTTAAGGAAGGAATACCATCATGTCAAGCCATACCATTTATTTCAATCCATTTAATCTATCTAAAACATGGAAATTTAATTACAAGACTAATGAGGCACTTAGGAGGTATCATGGTCAACTATGAAATTACCTACGTGGGTAACCCCATTTACAAAGAAATCCAAGCACTTAAAAGGTTCTTGGTTTGTTAGTTATTTAGACATGGAAGGGTCAATCCATTCAATTTATAAAATAGGATAATCACTTAGAAGGTTCCTTGGTTTAATTAAACATTTATATAAGAAGGATGTAAATTCCACTTAATAACCTCAATAGAGGAAATGTCCTAGACACACCATTTAATCTATCGAAACAAAATCATAGAGAAAAAATCCAAGACATACAACCAAGAAAGATGAAAATCTCTAATTACAACTTTGTAATTTTGAAGATAACACACCTCATCTGAGGGGTTTTATTATAAAAAATTTCATTGTTTATTACACAATCCATTTTTCATAATTAAGCATCATTTATAAGATCTATAACTCAATTAACTTTTAATAAGTATTATAAAATAACTATCCTGCAAGGAAATTCATTTATAAAGTTGAAAATGGAACTTAGGTGGTTCCATTATCAATTTTAAAAAAAATACTACTAGGGGAAATTCCATTTTCAATCCAAGAAAAATTATTAGAAGGCATTCTAGACGTTCAACCATTTAATTATAAATGAGAAAGTTAAGTCGACACACCCAAGGGGTGTCCATGATCAAGGTTGATATCCTTTATTCACATAACAAGGATCATAAGAAGTGTATCTAGATTAATTGATCAATTTGATATGAAGAACTCAACAAAAGGTCAATTCTTGGCAAAGGCTAGTGCACGACACAATGGAAACATTCATATTTCAATATAAATTTAAGGAAAATCCAAACCACCTACCTTATACTTAGGATGATCTATTTATCCAATATCAAGCTCTGATTTGATCTGGTTTGGAAGAAATTGATGAAATATACATTTACCTAAAAATATAGAAAATGATCTTGCACTTCAATAACTTTGTTGAGAGGATATTAAATAAAGAAATGTTAAAAAGGAATCGAGAGTTTATTGATGTAGATCCTAGAGATTGACAATGCTCAAATCTGATGACAGATGGAGGAGATATCTTGAAGAATATATTAGGCATTGGAGGAAACCCATGGTGCACAAGGGAGAGGAGACACCTACTGGAGGGAGAAGAAATAAAAATAAAAGAGGATGACAGTTTTCATTAAGGAATTTTTTTTAATTTCACCCTAAAAACTAGGTTGTACGGTTTGGCCAAACTGTGTGCCAACCATGCGAAGAATAATGCATAGGTACTGCCTAAGTGACACTAACCATGTGGTCTAGGTTTACAGTTTGGGAAAACCATGTGCAGCCTGTGTGATTCATATTTCCTCACCTCTATAAGTCACAAGATTTTCTACTAGTGGCTGCACAGTTTCATAAAAACTGTGCGCCCTATGTAGACAACCCACACCTTTGATTTTCAGGACCCAGAGCTCCCAAAACTTGATGAGAAATCTAAGGGACCTCGCGATCCTTTAACTAAGTTAAAAAAAACACTTAGAATTGTTTCAAATCCAGAAATTATATTCTGAAGCTCAGTTCAAAGAATGACCTATTTATTAAACGCCAAAATTCAATTTTCCTTAGAATTTCACCTTGGATAAAAAACATAGGTCGTTATAACCTACCCACCTTAGAAATTCTCATCCCTAAGAAGACTTCAGGAATAATGAAAACATAAATCAACCTACAAGGGTCATTAAGTCTCAACCAAATGACCGTGTTACATTTCCAAATGCCCAACACAGCATTAAGCATTACTTAAGCGTACGACACTTAATCCATCAAAACTCGATCCAATGATTGTTTTTCTAACAAAACATTGATATGGATCTTAATTGAGCTTGATATCTAGAGACATGATCACAATGTCATCTCATTAAAATCTATCCCAAGGTGCTCCCCAACTTAGGCTTCATCATTTAATGGCCAATTCCGAACTACAACACCTCCACTGTTAGAATTGACTATGAATCAGAACCCTAATCATTCTAGCGATGCTCTTGGTGTGTTTTTCTTTAGATAGATGAACCTGATTACATCAGAGGCCATATCAGGGACCTTATTTTAAAGGAATGGTCAAATCCTGATCGACCAAATTGAAACCGGTCATGTAAGTTTTTTAAGAAGACACTGATGACCTTAAAACCACACTCGCCTTAACCTGATGACATGATTTAAAGTGATTCCCTTCAACCATACACATAGATAGGAAGGAAAGAGAGTCAAACCTCTCTGACTGACTACTCTCTAAAATTCCCAACTCAGGAGGTCAACACAATTCAAACTGAATTGCAATGCCTTCCTCCAAGGCACCTTGCATTTACAAAAAGCACGCTCATTGAAGTCCATACCTGACTTTTGGTGACATTCCCTAGTCAAACCATCACCTGAGCATTTAAATATTCATGCCTCAACACAAAAAAAGGTAACCTAGATCCATCCCACTGAAATCATTACCCTTTTAAACAACACCTATGAGCCAAACAATAAGTTCAAGACAACCTCAGATTCATTAAAATAGGGTCTAATGACTAACCCAAGGTATTCCATACTCCATGTTCTAAGTGAGATGTTGGTACAAAGCCAATACATCCACATCATATCATTAAACAATCCCAGAGAAGCATCCTCATAGCGGTCAAGTCAGAGAAAAACGGCTGGTGTCCAAGAGTTCGTCCAAGGCGTTCCTACCTAGGAACCTAGGTATCACTCAATACTAACCAAGCTCATTTAAACAAACACACATCCAATGCGAGACTCTGAAAGAAATAAAAAAAATCCCAACAACTTTTAAAACTTTATCATGGTGTATAAATGATACTCTCTTAGTGAATAAAGGATGATGTCAATATAGGGGACACACTCACCGCTATGCAAGAATACACTAAGAAGATTCAAAGGTTACCAAGAAGATCAGTCGAACCACTACTGGTTGACTTATTTCAAGAAGATCAAATTCACCTACTGATGCATTATCAACCGATCCACGATACCTTC
Organism: Viscum album; assembly: GCA_963277665.1. NCBI lineage: Eukaryota > Viridiplantae > Streptophyta > Magnoliopsida > Santalales > Viscaceae > Viscum > Viscum album. Next base: position 126,580,299 of record OY728125.1, on the reverse strand, counting down.
ACCACTTGAGGCATTTCTTGATTGTTCAAGATTTACCGCTGAAGTCCACTCAAGAACAAAAATGTTTCTCAAGGGTTGTATACACATCCAACCACTTCAAAATTGTGCTGCCAAGTGAGAATCAACATGTAAACACTAGAATCAACATGAAACTCCCCACCTTAGGAGTTTCCTAGTTATAGAAATAAAAGAAACAGACTAGCCACTCATAAACACGCTTTATCTGATTCACCTCATATGAACATGTGACGCTCCTCTAAGCCACGCTCACGCACATCATATAATTTTAAAATAAATACAAAACCAAGAAGATCGGTGTGTAAAAAAACTCAATCCTACTGACACTCCATATAGTACAAACTTGATTCCTTTAAATCTTAGGTCACTCTACTATGGAGAAGACTCGAGACCTCACTCAATAGCATAAGTCACAATGATTTCACAAAACTCAACCGGTTCATTCCAACATTTATCAACTTGATGGGTAATGTGTATATCAACGCACACTACCCTGAGATTGCATGAGAAAAAGGAACATCCTAAATACTCTCCATAGGTTTTTCAACCTATTCATCCAAGTATTAGATGGCTCATGTAGAAAATTGGCTTGAAGGTTCATTATCCCAAACGACGGTAAAATAGACTGACGACCTCTCAATTCACCCAAGGAAAAAAGAAAAAGGGTTACAATACCTATGAAGTAGACAGATATTCCCTTAGAATTTTTGAACTACTAAAATAGAGAATTACTTGATGCTCACACTTATAACAAGTTCAAGGATACCATGAACACACAAGGGTTTCACTTAGAATCTAAAAATTCTACTAGGGACAACGACACCATACAGTATAAAAAATCACAGAATTAGCAAGGCATTTAAGCTCTAAGGGTGTTACCTACCTCGAGATATCCCCTTAAAAAAGAATAATCTTCAACCCTATCACTAGGTCATGCTAACCAGAACGTCACTAGGCTTAAGGGCCTACTATTTAAGCCATTGCTAAAAAGGGATAAGGCCTACAGAAAATGATCTCGTTTCCATTCCAAGGAAACTCAAATAAATGTTTAATCTACACTTACATGAGGGTTTGAACAAAGTACACCACTATTGGTTCTATTTTTAAATCCATTACTTTGGTCACATTTAATCTTTAACCATTCAATAGATTTAAAACTGAACATCAAGTACCAATTATAAAATTAAAGCACTTGGTACCTGATTTAACTAATGTCGTAAGAAAAAACAGGTAAGTTAGATCAAATTACTTATTTAAACATTAGTCATTTATTGATATATCATCACAATTAGACAATTTATCATATAAAATCCCTTTTTAATCCATAAAAGATAAATAAAACTACGAGGGTCCCATTAAACCAACCTTGGTTCATCATAATGTAGCCCAATAGCATTTATTTAATCATTAAACTTTTAAAACACATATACCATGTTATCTCATAAGAAACATGCTCCAACTGAACTACTTGGGCCCAATTGTGCATTTAGGTTATTAAAAACACTTTTGAGTTCAAAAGTAAACAGCTTTCACATTCATGACCATTTCAAAATCCATCATGGCCTTTAATAAGAGTTTGATTATATGGGGTACGATATTAGATTTATTAAGCACCCACACACTTTATAGATTGCAGAGTGGATCCCATTTAATCATAACCAAGTCACTTTAAAATTTGAACTCATGCATATTTTTCATTTATAAGAATTTCATAAATATACCATGATCACATATAATGGTTTGGTTATATGGGTGGCCATATACCAATCTATAAAGTGCCTACACACTTTATAGGTTGGAATTTGACTCCCATTTAATCAAACCTAATTCACTTTAAAAATTAAACAATATCATACCTTTACATTTTAACAAAGGTCTATAGATATATTCCAAGATCAAAAGATGGTTCGAATACACGGGTCAAATTTTCCCAATTATAAGGTGCCCAAACACCTTACAATTGAAAACTAGTTCCTGTTTAATAGTAAACCATGTATTTATCCCATGAAACCATTTAAACATATAAAATAAAACTATAATTATATCATAATTAGTAAACACAAATAAACATGATATAAGCACAAAAACATGATACATAGGAAAAAATGCTAAATAAACAGGCATCATGTTATATTATCAGCTAATCATGTTATATAATTTAGCATTATAAAGAAAACAAAATCATGGTATATCACTCAAGGCACAATAAAAAATAGAAAGAAACCTATAAATGAAACTACATGGCATCGAATATGCATGACATGAAAATTTCTATGTGCCAATAATGATGATTGTAATTCTTTATCCTTGCCATACGAGGCTAAGGATAAAATAACATAAATTTCATAAATAAATAAGCAGTGGAAATTACACCATTCACTCAAGGTGAAATCATAATCAACTATAACAAAAAACAGCATGAACAACAATACTAGCCCTGACCACTTGGACTTCTCCCTATGGGTGGGGTGATCAGTCCCAGACACGACTATTTAACAAGCACTGAAACATTTCTGGTCTCTTGTACACCAAACCAAAATAGTAAGATAAAGTAAAAGAAAGGCTCTGATAACACTTTGAAACATCTCATCCCGATTGACCACTAAGATAGTATCCATATCGGTGGGTCACATGGCCTCAAGCATACCTACCAATATGCCAAAGGCTTCTAACTAGCAGCGAGGGTCTAAGTAGGTGATAACGGAGAGACTATACCCTCATGATTAGAGTAGCACTGCGGTATATCAATAAATAATACATAACATACAATGATGAAAGTAGTAATAAATGAAAATAGAGCGGTGGAAGAACAATAATAACTAAATAAAAACATGTCCAACTCCATTATACACAAATGAATGAATTTCCTGATGATGATAAATAACTAAAATAATATATATACAACATGCAATAATATACAACACAATATATAAATAAAGAAAAGAAGGAAAATCCTCAAGGGAAAAATCCAGGAGAATCTCAATCTTCAGCTCATTCCTATGCTCTTAACTCCCAGGTATAAGAAAACATCCACAAGCAAGAGTCCATGGTCCTGAAAACATGATATCTACTCAGGTACCCCAATGTAATGGTGGCCCAAGCAGGGTGTGAGATATAAATCCCAGTTGGTTTCCACCCACAGTGTCTAAAAATGAATCCATTCCATGAATATAAGGTAAATTAGCGTGCAGGTATATGCATAATAACAATAAGTTGTTCTGAATAAATAAATAAACACCAGTCGGCTCAGGTTCCAATAGGACACCTGTATGACTCTACCTGCTTCGTTTAATGGCCAAAATAAGTGTCTAAATAGTAACTGTATGTATATAGTAACAATATATACATATTATAGTTATATATTTCATCCACATATATCGACTAAGTGTGTTCTGACACTAATATCCATATACCTAGAATACTATTTGCTGGATGGACCGAGCATAACCTAGTCATCCATAACCATTATAAACAATCTTATAAGCTCAAGCAATATGGTAAATTCCCTACATCCCAATAGAGTGTGAGAAATCATGCACAAAACTTGGGATGGTGAGTGAACCATCATGTAAACACTATAAACATAGAGTGTGATACCTCATCCCAATGTCCTACACAATATCAATGGTGTGAGACACCATGAAATCAACTTCCGATGTAAGGGAGCATGATTTTCCTCCATGCTCAATAGATCCCTTACCATCATTCCATGGCCTATATCAAGGCTTAATCATTTGATAATAATAATAATAATAACCAGATCCATGAGTCATTACCTATCATGATCTACATTTAATTAAACCCAATTAATATTAAGGTCATTACATTTTAATTATAGCGTGTACTAAGTATGAATTTAACTACATAGCCTTTCCAACCTTTATAATTCATTCCCATTGAATCATTTAATCCATTCAAGTAAAACAAGCCATCACGAACATACTATTCAAACTAATGAGGTCAAGACATACCATTTAAAAGGAAAGACATCATGCGAGTCCATCCCATTTAATTCACACCATTTAATATATCTAAAACATGGAAATTCAATTATAAGACTCATGAGTCACTTAGGAGGTACTGTGTTCAACTAGGCAATTACCTACATGGGTAAACCCATTTACAAAGAAATCTAATCACATAGAAGGTGCTTGGTTTGTTAGTTATCTAGACACAGACAGATCAATCCATTCAATTTATAAAATAGTCCAAGCACATAAAAGGTGACTTGGTTCTATTGAACATTTATATAATAATGAGGGAAAATCTATTTAATAACCTCAACATAGGAAATTTCCTAGACACTCCATTTAATATATCAAAACAAAAACATCGGAAAAAACACCCAAGACATACGACCAAGCAAGATGAAAATCTCTAATTACAACTTTTTAATTTTGAAGACAATGCATATCATCCAAGGGGTTTTATTATAAAAAAATTAATTATTTATAAAAAAAATCCATTTTTTATAATTAAGCATAATTCATAAGAGACATAACTTAATTCACTTTTAAGAAGCATTCTAAAATAACTACCCAACAAGGAAATTCATTTATAAAGTTCAGCATGGAACTTAAGAGGTTACACTATCAATTTAAACAAAATCCTATTAGGGTAAATCCCATTATCAATCCAATTCAAATGCTTATAAGGCATTCTAAGCATTCAACCATTTAATTATAAATGAGAAAGTTAATATGACACACCCAAGGGGTGTCTGTGATCAAGGTTAGCATCCTCTATTCACATAACAAGGATCATAAGAAGTGTATCTATGTGCATTGATCAAATTGAAATGAAGAACTCAACAAAAGGGAGATGCTTGGAAAAGGATGGCATGTGGAAAAACAACAACATTCACATTTTAATGTAAATTTAGGGAAAATCCATAGACCACTTACCTTGCACTTAGGATGATCTACTCATCCAATATCAAGCTCCGGTTTTATCCTGTTTGGAAGAAATCAACAAAATGAACATTTACCCTAAAAATAGGGAAAATGATCTTGCACCTCAATAAATTTGTTGAGAGGATATTAAATGAATAAAGGTTAAAAAGGAATCAAGTGTTTATTGATGCAGATTCATAGAGACTAACGGTGCTCGAATCGGCTAATGAATGGAGGAGACATATTGATGCCTAGATTAGGTGTTGGAGGAAACCAATTATGCACAAGAGATAGGAGACACCCACTAGAGGGATAAGAAAGTAAAATAAAAGAGGATAAAAGGTTTCACTAAGAGAAATTTAATAATTTCACCCTAAAAATGGGTCACACGGTTTGGCCAAACTGTGTGGTGAATAGTGAATAGGTACTGCCTAAGTGACACTAACTGTGAAAACCAGACACATGGTTTGTGAAAAACATTCACAGATCATGTGCTTCACATTTCCCCACCTCTATAAGTCACACAATTTGCTTTTGGGGGCCGCATGATTTCATAAAAATTATGTGCCCTGGGCAGACCACCCAAACCTTTGATTTAAGGGACCCGGTGCTCCCGAAACTCGATGAGACATCCAAGGGACCTTTCAGGAATTTACCCAAGTTAAAAAAACACTTAGAAGTGTTCCAGATCTCATAATTATGTTCTGAGTATCAGTTCAAAGAATGACCTGTCCAGTAAATGCCAAAATTCAAATTCCCTTGGAATTCCACCTTGGCTCAAAAATACGGGTCGTTACAGGTCTCTTCAGGAATCTGGGTTCCATCAGTCATGGATTATTATATGGAATTATTCCATGAGGATGTTCTAGGACTACTTCTAAGGCATAATATGTATTTTTCATTAACTTTCACCTCTATACTTCTTTGATATATTCTATGACATATTGGATAGCCCCTACTAAGCTCTAGGAGAGGAGGGTGTAGTTAGAGGACCATCGAGAGAAGGGTTTTATCAGACCCAATGTGTCCCCCTAGGAATCTCTAGTTCTATTCATGAAAATTTAAGATGGTATATTGTGTATTTTTGTTTATTATCATCACCTAAACTAGGCCATGATAAAGAACTAGTACCCCTTTCCAAGGATTGAAAACCTCTTTGATCAGTTGTAAGGCATGGGATGGTTCTAGAAGATCCATCTTAGGTCTGGCTACCACCAGTTGAGGGCTTGGAGGATGATACTATAAATCCATCATTCTAATTTTTCTACAGACACTATGAGTTCTTGGTGATTCCTTTTAGTGTTATGGATTCCCCTGATGTGTTTATGGATCTGATGAAACAGATCTTCCAACCCTACTTGGAATGATTTTTTATCTTCATTAATGATATAATCATCTAATTTTCATAAGAGTAGGAGCATGAATAAAACTTGAGGATGGTCTTATATTTTCTTTAGGATCACCATATTTATGGTAATATCTTGAAGTTCCAATTCTAGATCCATGAGTTTCACTTTCTAAGGCATGTCATTTCTGAGCATGGATTAGCTATGGAACCAACAAAGAATGATGTGGTTATTTCTTAGGAGCCACCCAAGAGCATGTTAGAGGTGCCAAGTTTTCTTATCTTATCAGGATATTATAGGAGGTTTGTGGTAGAGTTATATAGGATTGTATCCCCTTTGAACAACCTAAACTGGAAAGGCCAACCATTTACCTGGATTGAGAAGTGTAAGAGATCCTTTGAGGAGTTTAGGTTGAGGCTGATGAGTTCTTATATTTTGAGACTACTGGAGGAGGGCATGGAGTATGTAATGTATTTTGATTCCCTTGGAGCTAGGACCAGTTTCATGTTGATGTAGAGGTAGGCAGTGATCGCATATGGGTTGAGGAAGTTGATACCCGATGAGAAAAACAATGTGACTCATAACCTGGAGTTGGGAGTGGTGATCTTTTATTTGAATATGTGGAGACAATATCTTCTAGGGGAGCACTTTATTGTTTACTCAAACCATCATAATATCAGGTAAGACTCTACATAGAGATATCTAAACCTAAGATAGATACATTTCTTGTATTTTATATAGGAATATAACTTTGATATATTCTATACTCTTAGTAATGAAAACATGGATTCATATTCCCTCAGTAAGAATTCATGTTCTTATTTAGTGGAGGAGGCATATGAGTATTAGTATTCTTTGTAGATGACCTCAGTAGAGGATAATGGTGTTTCTAATCTTCAGTCAATGATGTTGAATCCTCCACTTCTCTATCATTTGAGGGAGGCACAGTTAGAATACATCAACTATGAGCTCCTACATGACCAGATATCCTTAGGAGATTCACCAGATGGATTATCTAAAGGATGTAATCACATCATCCCTTTTCAGGGATAGATAGTGGTTCTAGTCACATTGTGATAGGAGTTGATGAGGGAGTTTCACACTTCTCCTTTGATTGTACATCATGGTATAGGAAATATGTACAAAGATATTCAGTAATGATTTTGGTGGGATGACATGAGGTAGAGTGTGGATAAGTTCATCTCCTGGTGTCTCACATACTAGCAAGTGAAGGATGAGCACCAGGTTACGAGAAGTTTGTTATAGACTCTTGAGATCCTAGAGTTGAAATGAGATGGAATATCTATGGAATTTGTGATAGGGATTCCAAAAAAAGTGAGAGGCCATGATTTCATTTGAGTGATATTAACTGACTTACCAAGTCAGTGCACTTCCTTTCTATTAGGGAGCAGAGTCAGGTGGAGAGTTTAGAGTAGTTTTACATGCGATATATCTTCTTCCTTCATGAGTTTCCCTAAAAAATTGTCTCTAACTATGATGTGTGGTTCACATAATGGTTTTGGAGAGACCTACAGGAAGAATTTGGGACCTAGTTGAGGATGAGTACAACTTTTCACCCCCAAATAGATGATAATACTGAACAAACTATCCATGTTTTGGAGGATATGTTGAGAGATTACATGCTATACTTCATCCAAATCTAGTAGGATCACTTAGCTTTTGTAGAGTTTTCTTATAATAATATTCATCACTCTACTATCAAAATGAAACCTTTTGAGGCCCTGTATGTTAGACCTTTTCGGTCACCCTTAAACTGGATTGAGATCGGTGAGACATCTCTTATTAGGATAGAGATAATGCAAGTGATGACATAGAAGGTCCAGGTGATCAGTGAGTGTATGAGGATATCCCATAGCTGACAGAAATCTTATGTTGATCGATGTCATAGACCCTTGGATTTCGAGTAGGGAGACCATGTTTTCTTGATATTCTCTCCACAATAAGCATGAAGGAGGTTTAACCAGGGAAAAAAGTTATCCTCAGGGTTTATTAGGCCGTTTGAGACCCTACAAAGGGTTGGTTAGGTTTCTTACCACCTTGAAATACCCCCATGGTTGGAGTGGGTCCATGATTTCTTCCATGTATTGTAGTTGAGGAGATATGTGCATGATCCTATGCACGTTATTGACTGGGGTGAGATGGACATCAAGGATAGATCCACCTTCATAGAGCACCCAATAAAGATCAAGGATTGGAAAGAAAGGATCTTGTGTGGATGAACCATTACTTTGGTTCATGTGTTATGGTAGTATGGGATCTTTCATGAGAGATATTGGGAGTGGGAGAGCCAGATGTGGGATTAGTATCCCCACCTTTTTGTTTAGTTTTTGATTTTTAGGGTCAAAAAATTTTGAAGGAGGGAATTGTTAGAGTTGGTGTCCTAAGAACCAACTGTTTATACTTTGATTACATGAATGCACACTTATTATATATTGTTCATTGTTCTGCATGACTATAATATAATAATGTCCTAGAATATTTGTTGCATTAATAAGGTCATGGAATATCCCCTCTATGATGAGAACCTTGAAATGATATAACAATATTCTTAAATAAAGTTCTACGGTTGGATGACATACTATGATAGGACGCATATTATACAAACCGTCATGTGTGAGTACTCGTAAGAAGACGAGAATCTCTCTCATGGAGTTCACACTTGGTAATCTTCAAGATGAGAGATTATGAGAACAAACCCACCAGTAGTAATTCCTCATGTCTTTGTGTCATCAGGCATTGCTATCTACGATCATGTGTAATGTTCCTTAGAATGGAATATTATCATTAACTCATTTCATGACTCACGCACTTAGATTTTGTTGAAAAAAAACGTCATGAAGACAGTTGGCGGGAAGTAGGGTACTTTGGGTGCATTACAAATGACATGTTGTTAATGGATAAGTTGAGGAAGGATTTGTACCTTCTATATTTATAGAATTAGATATCTCAGGACCTTTGATTGAAATAGAACTTTCACCCAAATTCCATGGCCATGGTGTCACGACGAGTTTATTTCTAGAAGAGGTTTATGACACTGCCATGAAACCTGCTTGATGAGATATTGAGACAAAGGGATTACATTAAACGATAAGCGTTCGTATGAGGTGACACATCAATGCAGTGTCAACTTCTTTCTCTTGGGTGCCTTGACCCGTTTCTAGATAGTAATCTTGGACTTTAGCCAAGCCCGCCTAATTCCAATGAGAAAGAGGCCTAGAGGGTCACACACTAAGTCTATCCAAGTATCTCAAGTAGAATAAGGATTATTCTCGTATATGGTTTAATAATTATTCAAGGAAGCCTAAATCATTTTAATTTTGGAGGAAGAATAAAATGAAAACAAGATATACACGCCGTGTACATTGAATGTACACACCGCTTAGTTTTCATTTTGGAAAAGAAATGAAAAATGAGTACATGCTGTGTATTAATGATTACATGCTGTGTAGTTTTTCCAGTCGGGATTTTGAGAAAATAATATCATTTTATTAAATGATATTTATTATAATCAGCATGGGTACATGTCAAGGAATTAATGATTCAGCATGGGTGTTTTCAATAAGAGTTAATTAAATAAATATAATGCGTAACGTATTTATTTATTGTCATAACTCTATAACCTCAAATCCAATTATAAAGATCCTCACAACCCCAACACTTTTCCCTAATCGTTGTGCACAACAATTATGGAGAATTATCTCAAGGCTAAAAGAACTCCTTCCTCCAATAACACTCTTAAGACCGAGAGATATCCTATTCAATTGGATTAAGGTGATCTAAGGCGGACAACACAAGCAAAGGTTTCTCCACGCTAGCACCCGGAGATTCCTTTGGCGATGTCCAGAGATATGTGGTGCACATGTGGATCACCACTAGAGGAAGTCTACAGTTGGCTTCTGCGACGCAATGACGAATCACATCGGAACGTGATCATAAATATCAACGAATAAAGAACACCATAAAAGGTACTTCTTGTCAATTAATTAAATTAATTATAATCAACCTATGATGATCCTCCTTTGTGGTTCTGGGACTATTCTTCTTCTTTCTCTATTTTTGTGATTCGATTTGTGGAGTCTGGAGTTTATCATCTTATTGATCCCGGATTGATCATTTCTAATGAAAAAAAGTCAAGTGGTCACATCCACCCATGATATTCCACTGCGCTTGAGACCTTTAAGTGGTATCAGAGGGGTCACAATGTTGATTATAGTTATTTAATTTTCATTGATAATTTACACATTTATATTTGATTCAATTCATGATAAATCATTCTATAAAACCGAATAAACGAGATCTGTTCTTCCTCCTTCATTTCTCGATTCACATCACAAAAATAACCTTTTTAATTTTAAGTTTGATTAAAATAAAAATGAGGAACTCATCCAGAGCATCTGCTCATTCTGTCTGTACAACACAGGAATACATGACGTGTAGTGAAATCTACACGCCGTATACTTAGGTTCAAAGAACCGGTACTGGTCCGCCAAACCATGCCATGTGAATTGAGCATACCTAAGTTTTTTTAATACACTATGTTAACCAGAACTGAATGGCACGTGGAAACCATAATACACGGCGTGTATGTTGAATCAACACGCCGTGTAGTCCGATCCGACCCAGGTAAAACTGTGTACAAGGAGAAGCTGTGTAACCGCATACATGGTATTTCCAGGCCGGTAACCATGTAACAAGGAAGTACATGTCATGTTAGATTAATCTACATACTGTGTACTCCAAAATTTCCAAAGTATAGAAAACACGCCAAAGCCCCTGACATGTACTTTGGATAAAGGATGAAAACAAATACACTCCATGTAATATAGCCTACACGCTGTGTACTTTACAGAAATGAAATTTCACCTGGTTTCTTCCAAAGTACAAAGACCCATATAAGGAATATGGATGAGAAGAATCTAAAGGAAATTTAGAAAGGAATTTAAGATAAATAATTGATTAATTATAAGATCATAATTAATTGAATTCAAGTGCGACTTATCTTGAATAAAAGAATGATTAAAAGAATTTGAATACTAAATATGCGTAAATGTCATTGCATGATATGGATGATCATGAGCTAGACCAAATACCCTTTGTGTGTGTATGGTTTCATTTAAATTTATTTAATTTAAATTCTTTGGCTTGTGAGCCTTCTTCCAATAAAATGTAGGGCCTATGTGCCCATGGTTTCTTTAATGTAAACCCCATTTAATTGAGGATATACCAAGCTAGAGGAGATGGTTCAAAATCCAAAGATGAGGTGAAACCAACCCAAGATGATACAAAGGTGGACAGGTGGGAGCTGCAAAACACGAACCATTAGGTTCAAGGTGTTTTTCCCTAGGTCAGGGTTAGCTTATAAAAACTGCTAGATAAGCTAACAAATAGAAGCTCATGATCATACCATCTTATTTTATTTCTGTCTGATTTCATGGTTTATTTATTATGTATGTGTTGTCACGATCACATAGTTAATGAAATAAACAAACATGAAAAGATGGAATAAAATAAAAACCAGACTATGCGTAAACATTATCAGAACATGGTTAAACACTTAAGAAATCATCACTTAATATTAACAAGCATGTGATAATGAGAAACTATACATAAAGGATTGAAATCCCTAAAATATCATATTAAGTCAGACCAAGCCTTTTGTTACTTGATTAAGGGAAAGACTCAATAAAACTATGTGTTTGACCAACCCTTGTTGGGACACTTACTTTTATAAAGGAAGCTCTTATGAAAGTTTCAGGTTGACTTAAACATTTTACATCAAGAGGAGTATCCCTTGCTAGACTTATTGTAAAATGGAGGCAAGTGTTGAGGAAATCCAAGTCAGGATTTCAGGATTGGGGAGTCCACTCAACAGATCAAGGAACTGTAAGCTCACAGTTGGCAAAGACCTGCCTACCTAAATACCTTTAAATAGCTTGACCAACCCTTGTTGGGGTTATGCGAAGGGGAATATGGATCCTTTCCACTAGAATGTCATAGAAACTAGGCATTCCAAGTTCAATGGTGGGGGCCATTGGGACATGATAAAATAGTGGTAGAATTAATAAATTCATTTATTATTTTTCATAAAGTGTAATCAAAAGGCACTGATAAATCTGCTCTTTTAATTTGTAGAATCAATATGAAAAACTCATCAACAACATTTTCTCTGCGATCAATTCTGGATAAAGAAAATATCCTCACCGGTAGTAACTTTCAGGAATGGTTTAGGCACCTTTGGGTTATCCTACACCATGAATGAAAGTTTTACGTGCTAGAGTCCTCACTTCCTAATTCTCCTACCCAAGGGGTGAGTGATGGAGATTTCCTAGTCTATGATCAACATTTGAACGATGCACTCAACATTCAATGTTTGATGTTTTCATAAATGTCTAGTGAGATCATGAAGTCTCATGAAGACATGTATTCCTATAGCATGCTTGAGAACCTCTGTGGTCTATACTAGGAGAGAGCAAGACATGAAAGGTTTGAGATTTCCAAGGCTCTATTTTAGAGAAAGCTTGGAGAGGGTGACCTAGCTAGGCCACATGTAGTCAAGATCATTGGCTACATTAAGCGCTTAGAGGTTATAGGGTTTAAACTCCCTGAAGAAATGGGTACCGATCTCATTCTTGCATCATTCCCTTAGAGCTTCTCTAACTTTGTTGTAAATTTCAACATGAACAACATTGAGAAGTCTCTATCTGATATTATTATCCTCATTAACCAAGTGGACAATGATATGAAGCATGAAAAGCCTACCATTCTTAGGGTTAATAAATGTAAAGGGAAGGTGAAGAGATTTAAGCCCAAAATTTTTTCAAGGCCTTCCAAGAAAAGGAATATCAAAGGGGAGGAAAGAGAATAGGAGGCTGTTTGTTTTGCATGTGGCAAGAAGGGCCACTGGAAGAAAAACTGCACCCATCCAAGGAAGCAAGGGGAAGCTTCAGGTGCGTTTTTTATCGAATGTAATCTATCTATTTCTACCAATTGGGTATTAGATACTGCTTATAGTGCTCATAACTATATCCAAATACAGAAACCAAGTAGATTCAGAAATATTGACTGAGGTGAGGTGGATCTACGAGCAACCAATGGAGCCAGACTCACTGTTGTAACTATTGGAGACTACCACCTCACATTGCCTACTGGGATGGTCTTGGTATTAAATGGATGTTATTATGTACCCTCTGTAACAAAAAACATTATTTCAGTATCCATATTAGATACTAATGGATTCATTTTCAAGTTTGGAATTTAATTTTTCTACTTTTATAAAGATAACATTTGTTTTGGTAGGGCACATTTATATAACAACCTTTATGTGTTAGACTACACAAAACAAGTAATGTAAATTGATGACAAAGTGAATTCACATGACTCATACCACACCCAACTTTGGCATCACTATCTAGGTCATGTCAATGAGAAACGTTTGAAAAAATTACATTAAGATGGGTATTTAGATTCTTTCGAACTAAAACCACTTGGTGTATGTCATGTGTGTCTACAAGGAAAAATGACCAAAGCCCCATTTAGTGGGAAAAGTGAAAGGGCTAAAGAGCTTCTAGAGTTAGTTAACACAGATGTGTGTAGACCATTTCTAGTTGAAGCGAGGGGTGGGTTATTGTACTTCATAACTTTTAATGATGATTTTAGTAGATATGGATATATTTACTTAATGAGGTATAAGTCAGATTCTTTTGATTGGTTCAAAGAATACAAGAATGAAGTTGAGAACCAGCTTGGTAAGAAGATTAAGAAACTCCACTCAGACAGAGGAGGAGAATATCTTAATTAGGACTTCATTGATTTCTTATGGGATTTTGGGATTCTATCTCAACTCACTCCTCCTTACACGCCTCAGTGGAATGGTATAAGTGAAAGGAGGAACCAAACCTTGATGGACATGGTGAGATCAATGATGAGTCATGTGAGTCTTCCATTAGCCTTTTGGGGATATGCATTACAAACAAAAACACACATACTAAACCAAGTACCAACTAAATTGATAAATGGTATTCCATACGAGTTATGGAGTGGACGCAAAGCCATGTTATCAAATTTACATGTGTGGGGTAGAGAAAAATTTGTTAAGGCCTCTTCAGGTAACAAACTTGCACCCTAAGGCACAAAGTGTACCTTTATAGGATATCCCAAGGAAACAAGGGGATATTACCTATACAACCCCTCAGATAAAAAGGTTATAGTGTAAAGACACGCCATATTCCTTGAGAGGTAGCACATATCCAAAATAGATAGTGGGAGCGAGATAGACTTCGATGAAGTCGAGGCTCAAGATACACTGGAGTTGGTACAAGAAAAGATTCCACAAAGCCCCGTGGAAGAACAATCTATTCCAAAGACACAAGAACTGCGTAAGAGCATGAGATAGGTGAGAGAACTAGAACGATATGGGTTTCTTGTCACCGAGGATGGTGACTCATTATTGGTTGAAAATGATGATCCTCTTACCTACAAGGAAGCAGTTGAAGGCATATATTTTTCCAAGTGGAAAGAAGCCATGAATTCTAAAATGGATTCCATGTACCAAAACCAAGTCTGGATTTTAGTAGATCCTCTAGTTGATGTAAATCTTGTTGGTAATAAATGGGTATTCAAGAAGAAACTAGACATGGAGGGACAAGTCAACACTTATAAGGCACGACTGGTTGCAAAAGGTTTTAGACAGCGTCAAGGAATTGACTATGATGTAACCTTTTCACTAGTTGCGATGCTGAAATCCATCAAAATCCTATTGGCCATTTCCGCTTACCATGACTATGAAATTTGGAAAATGGATGTCAAAACAACATTACTTAACGAGAACCTCCAGTAAGATGTCTACATGACATAACCTGAAGGGTTTGTGACTCCAAAGGATGCCAACAAGGTATGCAAGTTTCAGAAATACATTTATGGATTAAAGAAAGCATCAAGGTCATGGAACATTCATTTTGATGAAACCCTAATAGAATTTGTCTTTGTTAAGAATGAATGTGAGCCTTGTGTCTACAAAAGGTTTAGAGGAAGTGCAATCGTTTTCCTAATAGTATTTGTTGATGAAATATTACTGATTGGAAACGAATTACCTGTCTTACAATTAGTTAAGGCATGGTTGGATAAATTATTCTCTACGAAATACTTGGGCGAGACAGCATATATTCTTAGGATCAAGATCCATCTTGACAGATCCAAGAGAATGCTGGGCCTGAGTCAAAGTACTTACATTGACAAGATACTGAAGACATTCAGTATGGAATAGTCCAAGAGAAGATTGTTTCCAGTGTCACATGGCATTCATCTTTCCAAGAAAATGTGTCCTTAGACACATGAGGAAAGAAATAAAATGTCAAGGATCCCTTACAAATCCGCGATTGGGTCAGTCATGTATGCCATGCTATGTACAAGGCTAGACGTTTCTTATGCATTAAGTACGGTAGGCAGATATCAAGCTGATCCAGGAGACTGACATTGGATGGAATTCAAGACTATCCTTAAGTATCTGAGGCATACTAAAGATATGTTCCTGGTTTATGTAGGAGATGAGGAACTAGTCATCAGAGGACATGTAGATGCTAGTTTCCAAACTAATCAAGATGACATGAATTCGCAGACTGGATACATCTTAAGTTTGAATGGAAGAGTAGTGAGCTGGAAGAGCTCAAAGCAAGGTGTGGTCATAGATTCTATAGCAGAGTCCAAGTATATCACATATTCTGACGTAGCTAAAGAAGTAGTATGGATGCAAAGCTTCATCCAAGAGCTGTATGTAGTACCTAGTAGTAAAGATCCTATCACACTTTATTGTGATAATACTGCAGTGGTGGAACTTGCAATAGAGACAAGGTCACATCAACGGACAAAGCACATACTTCGTAAGTATCATCTCTTGATGGATTTTTCTCAAATAGGTGAAGTTACAGTGATAAGTATTTCCATGGAAGACAACGTGGCAAACCCCTTGACTAAAGCTTTGACTCAGTAGAAACATGATCATCATGTGAGGTCTAGCGGACTAAAAGTCGTAGGCAGTTGGATCTAGTCCAAGTGGGAGTTTGTTAGAGTTGGTGTTCTAAGAACCAGCTATTTATACTTTTATTACATGATTGTACACTTATTATATATTGTTCATTGTTCTGCATGACTATAATATAATAATGTCCTGGAATATTTTTTGCATTAATAAGGTCATGGAAGATCCCCACTATGATGAGAACCTTGAAATGATATAAAAATATTCTTAAATAAAGTTCTACGGTTGGATGAAATACTATGATAGGACACATAGTATACAGACCATCATGTGAGAGTACTCATAAGAAGACGTGACTCTCTCTCATGGAGTTCGCACTTGGTAATCTCCAAGATGGGAGATTATGAGAACAAACCTGCCAGTAGTAATTCTGCATGTCTTAGTGTCATCAGACATTTCTATCTATAAGCGTGTGTAATGGTCCTTATATTAGAAGATTATCATTAACTCATGTCATGACTCGCACACTTAGATTTGCTAAAGAAAATCATCACAAAGACAGTTGGCGGGAAGTAGGGTACGTTGGGTGCGTCACGAATGACATGTTGTTAATGGATAAGTCAGGGAAGGATTTGTCCATTCCATATTTATGGAAGTAGATATCTCAGTACCTTTGATTTAAATAGAACTGTCACCCAAATTCCATGTCCATGGTGTCACGAAGAGTTTATTTCTGGAAGTCAAAGAATAACAAATCAAGAATATAGGTTTATGACACTGCCATGAAACCTACTTGATGAGATATTGAGACAAAGGGATTAAATTACATGGTAAGAATTTGTATGAGGTGAAACGTCAATGTGGCGTTAACTTCTTTCTCTTGGGTGAATTGACCCATTGCTAGACAGTAATCTCGGACTTTAGGCAAGCCCGTCTAATGCCAACAAGAAAGAGGCCTAGAGGGTCACACACTAAGTGTATCCAAGTATCACAGGTATAATAAAGATTATTCCCATATGTGGTTTAATAATTATTCAAGGAAGCCTAAGTCATTTTAATGTTGGAGGAATAATAAAATGAAAACACGATATACATTCCGTGTACATTGAATGTATACACCGTGTAGTTTTCATTTTGGAAAGGAAATGAAAAATGAGTACACACCGTGTAGTTTTTCCAGTCAGGATTTTGAGGAAATAATATCATTTTATTAAATGATATTTATTATAATCAGCGTGGGTTCATGTCAAGGAATTAATTATTTGACATGGGGGTTTTCAATAAGAGTTAATGAAATAAATAAAATGCATAACACGTTTATTTATTGTCATAACTCTATAACCTCAAACCCAATTATAAATATCCTCACAACCTGAACAATTTTCCCTAATCGTTGTGCACAAAAATTCTGGAGAATTCTCTCAAGGCCGAAAGAACTCCTTCCTACAATAAGGCTCTCAAGACCGAGAGAGATCCTCCTCCATCGGATCAAGGCGATCTAAGACAGACAACACAAGCAAAGGCTTCTCCATTCTAGCACCCGGAGATTCCTTTGGCAACGTCTAGAGATACATGGTGCACGTATGTATCACCACTAAAGGAAGTCTACACTTGGCTTCTGCGACGCAATGACTAATCACATCGGAATGTGATCAGAAATATCAAAGAAGAAAGAACGCCATAAAAGGTACTTATTGTAAATTAATTAAATTAATTATAATCAACTTGTGATGATCCTCCTTTGTGGTTCCAGGACTATTCTTCTTCTTTGTCTATTTCTGTGATTCGATCTGTGGATTCTAGCATTTATCGTCATATTGATCCTGGATTGATCATTGATAATGGAAAAAAGTCAAGTGGGCACATCCACCCACAAGCTTCTGCTACGCCCGAGACCTTGAGGAATAATGTGGAGAATCTATTTTTTCCTTGTAAGACTTTGAAATATATTAAGGAATATTTTTGGAGTCAGGTACTAAGACTGAATGAGATTCTAAGGCCCAGTAAGCTTAGAATTAATTTTATAAAAATATTAAATATATTTTATATTACACACATTAAATTTTTCAGAAATAACGTAATATCTCACAAACAGAGTCTTGAATCAGAAATTTTATACCACAGTTGAATTTGGAGTGCGGGGTTTACCCTAGGTGTGACCTAAAATTGTTCGGCGCTGGACATTCGGCTGAGGCAGTCATTGGCGGGTACATTAATTTGATTAATTAATTAATTCATTTAATGTCCAAAACCTATTTCCTGCTATACTCCAGGGTTATCCACATAAACCTAGGATCATTGAGTGGAGGTTTCATCATTCTTCTTTGGTGTATCAAGATCAGATAACGACCGATGATCAGATTGAGATGAATCAACAAATAGCAGATGTATCAGATCATCCTCGTCACTAAAAAACACATTCTTCACCAACAATAGATTCATAAGGAGGTTGTAATCATTAATTGTGATTTACAACTTCTTGATTAAAATTTTAAAGTATGAATTTGATCTGCTTACCACTTGTTGGTGATTTCATGACCTTCTCATGAGCCCATTTTCAAAATAAATTGTTTCATTCAATTTATTATTTCTTATACCATGATCTCACTCTAGATTCCCTTATTTGAAATCATTTTCTGATAACACTTGGACAATTATGTTTATCATCCTTATTATAGTGATTTTCCTCCACCATTCTTCACGTTCTTCACCATAGGCCTATAAGCTTGTGGTTCTACTTTGTCGGGGCGGGTTCAAGCACAATTGAACTCCCAGATTTTTGAAAGTTGTGTGAATGATGACTCAGATGGAGATTTGTGGATGGATCAAGTTCCATTATGGGATAAAGGTGATGATTACCATAGATCTAGGATCTAAGACTGAGCGACAGTGATTAGAGGATCGGTGCATGCATGCGGGATTTGTGAAAACTAATAGAATCCATTTTTTGAAAACTGGAGGGTTGTAAAAAATGGATGGAGGAAACCCCTGACTATTTTGAGTGGTCAAATGGTGGAAATAAAGGTAGAAATGGTTGATCTATTATCCACATAGAATATCTAACTTTCTATGAAAATCCTGACAACAAAGAATGTACTGGGATGAACACACACTGTGTAGTACTTGGATTTGGAGACTATGGTTTTTGGGTGGAGGTAAGTATCACACACCATGTGGGACCCCCCACACAACATATGACCTAGTGCGGGCATCCCGAAATGTACTCAGAGAGTACATGGTCATAGAAACAACCAGACACACAAACATGGCTAGGTAAACATGCATGTGCCGATACCTGGGTATAGCCAGGTACACGACCAGGTACATAACATAGCCAGAAAAACACAGGCACGGTTTGATAGACACAGGTAGACCCCGAGTGGTCAAGACACATCATGTGGTCCATATACACACCATGTATGGTGAAATGGATTTTGATCCATTTCCATAAGAGACACGACCAGGTGACAAGGTGGGGTCACATGTTGTGTGGACCCCATACATGCCATGTACTTTCCTCTACAACTCCTACCTCTCGCATTTCCTTAGTTTTGACTCAGATTCTTTCCTATGAGTAACCTATCTTGAGTGTTTTCCATGTATAATGTGATGTTGTCCTTAGTAGTTTCATTTGAGATACAATGAAAGATGTTCCAAGTGATACACTTTTTTACATGATGCTCGATGATTTTAATGATTGGGAAGGATCATTAGAGATAGGTTGGGGTTGGACTCCCCCATCATACTAGGGCGTGGGTCCCCAATACTCCTCAAACTAATTTTAGTGGAACCCCTCTTGATAGAATAGGGTGTGGGTTCTATAACTACTAAGTGGAATCCCCCTAATAGACTCAGGCATGGGTCTTCTACCTACTAAGTGGAACCCCCCTGACGGACTAGGGTGTGGGTCCTCTATCTACCTACTGAGTGGAACCTCATGATAGACTAGGTAATGGGTCCTCTATCTACTGAGTGGACACCCCCCCCCCCTAACAGACTAGGGCATGGTTCATCTACCTACTGAGTTCCCCCACCAATGGACTAGGGAATGGGTTCTCTACCCACTAAGTAGAACCCCCCTGACAGATTAGTGCATGGATCCTCTACTTACTGAGTGTCACTCCCCTGAAGTACTAGGTCATGGGTCATCTATTTACATACTGAGTGGAACCCTAATGAAGGACTAGGGTTTGGGTCCTCTATCTACCTACCAAGTGGAACCCCCTTGATAGACTAGGGTGTGGGTACTCTATCTATCTAATGAGTGGAACCCCTTTATCTTATAGATTTTTGGTTCCTCTACTTGGAAATTATCCCCCCTTGACTATATGGCATAGTGGAGAGGTGTAGGTCCTCCACATGGTAACTTCTTCATACAAACACATGAGTTGTTAGGCATTGATGATGGGACTTTGGAGCTACAAGAAGAATCATCATCTTAGGATGAGCTGTGAGATGAAGATACCCTTTATCTCTTGCCTGAGTTTCTTATATGAGCATATATCTATGTTGTTGGGTTTCATTTCCCACTTTCTTTAGGTTTAGATGAGGAATTTTATCATATATTCTATTTATTCTTATTTTGTTTTTAGAGAATTATATTGGGTATGTATATACTCACCCTTTCATGGGATTTACCCACACATGTCATTTCTTATACAGACTATAGACAGATTAGCATTGGAATTGGTGGAGATTAGGTATACTCGAGTGCATAAACTATATATAGTGGTCGGGATTGGATATCTGGAGTCGATCTCTCTCATATTTATTTCCAGTTGTTGTTAGGTTGGAAAATATTTTATGGGATGGTGTTTATTTTTTCCTTTACTTTCTATATTACACTATCACACTCTTTTTTTATTCCTTAGAGGTTATTACATGTATGGTTTTTACTCTAGAGGTTACTATATTTTATCATTATTCCTATGCACTTTTTCATGGAGATGGTTGGGTGTGTGCATACATGTACTTTAGTCAATGGAATCCAATTTTAGTTATGCCTTCTCAATGCTTGACACCATCCCCTAGCCTATGGAGGCGGGCTTGGGGTTGTGGTAGCTTGGTCTTCTTCTAGCCAGGCAGACTCTGTTGGGTTGGTTCATTACAAGTTTAATATCATGTAGTAAGGATGACTAGGATAAAGGTTCTTAGTAATGGTTGGTGTGGGAATTACGCATGAGTGAACTATTTTGGATGAACTCACTGGGAATATGAACAAATGGGGATGAGTTGGTTTTGTAAGAAGTATAACCTTGTGAACATAGCTACCACTAGGGGCATGGCCCCATGAGGATGACATGATAGGACCCATAAGGAATATATCCCTATAGATTGGGTAATGATACCATAAGGAATATGGCTTGATTAAAGAGTGGTTCATAGGGAATATTTCAATAATATATGGGACATACAGTCTCACAGGATTATAGTTAGGAAAGGGAAGGACATAAATGGCCTCATGAGGAACATGGACCATAGAGGATGGTCCATAAGAAATATGATCCTAAAGGACGATATGTCTCGACTCGTGGGATTATATCTGGGTGAGGGAAGGACATAAATTATCTCATGATGAATATGGACCCATGAGGATGGTCCATAAGGAATATGGCTCTAATGAACGAGACATCCAAATTTACAAGAGTATAGCTAGGTGAGGGAAGGAAATAAATGGTCTCATGAGGTATATGGACCCATGAGAATGGTGAGATAGTAATGGAGGGATAATGAAGTAGGGTTTGAACCTTATGGAGGCATCCTATGTATCTTGTTTAAATAGGAATCAAAGATCATATAGTTAAAATGGAATAATTTAAGGTTGTGTGATAGGACCACACCATGAAATTTAACATCATGCAGTAAGGATGTTGTCATACAGTTTAATGTTGTGTGACTAGAAAATATATGGGGAATTGAAATATGGAATATGGGGGCTCAATACTTATAGATACGTCATACATATATTGTAAAGATAGGAATCATAGTCAGTATAATTCTGATATACATTTTCAGTATATTGGTAGCATAATCATCCCAGATCTCTAAGCCCATGTGAGTTGTGCTCAATGTGAGAAATAAGAGATAACAGAAGATCAAACACATTTAATGTTAGCGTAATATTGTATTTTAATGAGGCTTCCATACCGAGGCTACCCTAATAGTAATGGTTACGAGTACCATGGATAATATAGCTCTATGAGAGAAGGCATGAGCTTTCACAAGGAATATTGTAATGTGAAAACTATATGGGGGTATTTGATAATAATGTCATGGAGGCGTTATGGTCTTAATAGGGAACATAGACACATGGAATTACAGGGTATTGAAATATATTTTATATGGATCTCAATCCTTAAATAGGTGTCTTACATATCTTTTCTATATCATGAATTAGAGTCTACGCTGTTCATAAGTTTCTGGCCTACTGGTGGGTAAGGAAGGATAAATGAACTCATGGGAATATTTCTTTATGGGTTAGAAAATATTAGGGTCTTAAAACAAGGTGGATTCCCATGAATTATATAACCTCATAGGATATGAAGACAATAAATACTTGATAGGTTCAAGTTTAACTTTTTTGGATGGAGGAAACATCTTGTTTAGATGAGAATTAGGAAATCGCATGAAGATTATAGGGTCATGTGATAACATAAAGGATTTAGAGTCATGAACTTGGGTAAAGGATTTAGGATTATGTGGTCGCATGAATACAATGGGGTCATTAAGTTGTATAAATGAAATGGATTCTCATGATTGAAGAAAAGAAAGGGGTTCATGTGATTGTATAACCAGTATTAGGTTAGGTGACTACGTGACACAATCATGTGACCAAGAGGTCATCACAAAATTACATGATTGTGGGACTATCATGAGATCATCACTACTTGCACATGTAGTAATGTGTCCGATGATTCCATAAATGGTTTATGTTATTGAAAAATGGTCACCCCTTTTACCAGGTCCCCATCCTTCAAAGTTACACAATAAATTTTCAAATGAGAGACTTTGAATTTGTGTGGCTCTTCTTATCTCTCCATTCATTGAAAAATTCCTTCATCTGTCAATTATGATCCTCTTGTATCAATTCTACCCCATTCTGGTTTCAAGGGTTTCTTTATTAGTGTTGTATTCCTATATCTTCACTACTTTATAAGGTGATAGAGACATGTCCATGGGTTTGAGGTGGTGGAAGACGTCCTCATAAGTTGGAATTGGATCACGTGCTTTATGTGACCAATGCTGCATGATGTTGATGGTGTCTCTGATGCATCGTATGATAAATAATGAATGTAAAAGCATTTTTTATAGACAAACTCTCTATAGTGGTTCTAATGAATTGTTTGGGGTTATGTGATCGCACATCTTAAGGTAATTGCATGATGAAGAGAAACCAAAACTCAATCCATCATGGAAAACCTATTCAAAGTGGATCACATGAAGCTATTGAGTTTAGGTGATCAGCTGCCTCTAGGGTTTTGAATTATTAGGAGAATCCATGAGATCATTCTGTCATGGAAACCCCCCCTTCAAATCGGTCATATGAACTGGTTGGGGTTATGTGATTACATGTCATTAGGGTCATCACATAAATATTTAAAGGTTCTGCGATTACATAACCTAATCACATGAACCCAAGGTGTCATGCGATATATCCATGAGGTGATCTCTCCCTTCTAAGTTCATTTTTTACCAAAATGGTACTTGTACTTTGTGTATTTTCAATACCTTTTATTTCCAAAGTTAATCTGGTAGGAGTAAAAAAATGACCCTCCACAGAAAAGAAGTTTGAAATAAGAAGGGAGGAATTGGTTATTAGGAAGTGGATTACCTATTGAGTCTCCTTAGGTATTTGTACGTACTTTGGTATTACATGTGACTCTTAGTATTTTGAGAAATACCCTTATAAATAGGATAACAAGGTGTTTCATCCGCACTTATTTTATACTTTAGAGAACTTTTATTTTGTACATTTGCGTAAGTTCTTCACATAAAACCCTTCATGTGAATGACTTTCATGACCTCATCCAGTAATGATCATCGTATTCCTGAATCATATAACCACCATCATGATACCACTTCACATAACCCGCATTATGTGACTAACAACAATAATTTTCTTAACCATCTCACAGGGTCATGTGACTTTTGTTTATGTGGTCATGTGATGGAATTATGATCATGAGATCATGTGATAGAATTATGGTCATACGATCATGTAATTATTCAAGGATCATGTGACCACATGACCCTATTATGGTCACATGATCTCATTAATTTTTATAAGTCATGCACTTTTCATTGACTTTAATCAGTCACATGCCCTTATTTATTAAAGAATTTCTTAATTAAAAATCCCCCACTTTTCATACTTAATATGAATTTTTCCATTTTATAATGTAGATGTATTCAAGGAAGGAATCTTAAGAGGTTTTGGATTGTTAGAAAATCATTTTTAAAAGTGTGGAATATAACCACCCTGAGGTTGTTCAGTTTTCTCATGATTGTCATATGATCTTGACGGGGACATATCTTTTGGAGTATCCATTTTCTGACTAGTTTCCTATGTATGGGTTTAGCCATTAGAATGAAACTTTAATATATCCATCTCAGGTGGGGATCCTACCTCTTTCCTAGATTTTCAAAACTCACAACATGTTTAGAGAAAATATTTCATATTCAAGTCACTTCATTACCAAAGAGGACTACTCTAAAGATATGTGATGAGGTCACTTTAGATGGATTTTGAAGGGATCTAGCATGAATCTGAGCCTAAAACTGACATATACAGATCGATAAATTTAAAATATGTATTGAATTAGAAATTCATATGCTCATACACCTAGGATATTCAATCAAGAAGAAGATTCAGAATGTATTGGGGATGACCCTTCTGGGTGCAATGCACTGGCATGGAGTTTTTCATCGAGTTGAAGAAAGTGGGGTTGTATGAGATTTTCGGGGTTTCTCAGACCCTCAGCTATTGCAATAAAGGCCTCATGGAATACCTCATTATCCAATGGAGTCCATACACAAACATGTTTCATCTGATGCATGGTAATGTTGGTATTAATCTTTGGGATATTGAGAATATCAGTGGTGTGTTGATTTTGGGGGACATGTATGATGAATTTCTTCCTCGATAATCTTCTTGGGATAATGATGAATATACTACTATCATTGTAAATAATATTATCAATTTATCTAAGGAGTCACTTTATAAGGATTCGTATCTGAGGGTTGAAATCTCTTTTAAGAAGTGGGTCAAGTTATTCATCAAGAAGACCTAACATGAAACTTTGAAAAAAAAATCCCAAGGTCTTCCCATAGCATGAATCCCATGGGGAAGATGATGCTTATTTGACAATGGTTAAAGGGGGTAATATAAATGATTGGGGAAGGTCATTCACCTCCCAAGACTATCACCTTGTCCATCTGGACGAATTCTTAGTAATGTACCTCAATGGGTATCTATTATTTGTTTGAGAGAAGGGAAGAGTACAATTTTCCACCTTCATGATGATGGAAGAGATGGTGAGCAGTAGATGCATTGGTTTGGATATTCCTGTGTAGGACAAGTTGAATCACTAGCCTCATCGCATCTATAAGTGGAATGCCTCATATAGTATTTTGGTCCCCTTCCAAGTATTATGGGGTTGGATGGGATCCCATATGCGAGGATACAAATTTATCAACACCCATGTCATTCCCTATGCTTGGTTTAGGCCATTTCTTTATAGTATCAGTGGATTCAGACCCACTACACTGAATAATTGAGAGATAAAGAATAAGTTGAATTGGTATAATCAATTCATATCCATGCAATATAAAGTGAAAATTTTCACCATCACTGATAATGAAAAGGGAGATCTCAAACCTCAGGATTACTTTATAGAAGGATGTAATAATTATTTGTCCACTCAGATTGATGGAAAAATCTTCTATGAGTAGTACACACCTTGTCAGTTTGGGTGGCAATTTTGGTGCATCCAAATGAAGTGCCCTGCTTCTCCATGGAAAATTTCTCATAAAGGAACCCAATGGAAGATTTATAGTTCTAGATTATATTTTATAAGGAAGAGACTCAATATTAAGTGACCTTTCCTCTAGATAGTGTGGATTTAATTCTCTTCAAGACCTATTTCGACATCTAGAATCGGTCTTATTCGAATGGAAAACTGGCTGCACTAATGATGAGATCCATACAACTACCAACAATTGTCAGAGGTGAGGTCATAGGGGAACTGATGGTATCAATAATATAGATTCCTAGTAAGTATTTATCTTTTAGTAAACCTGCAGATTTGAATATGCCTCAAAATAAATCCAGGAACTTGGATCAGGGTGCTGAAGGATGCGAAAAAGCAGGTGGAGTGCTCGCGAGTGAAGTTTTGGTCAGTGGGGTTCCTACTTCTATTGCATCCTCATTTTTTAGAATGTTTTAGTAATGGGATGACTGGAGGATAAAAACATCAGTCGTCAAGTCTTAAAAGGTCCTATTTTAGGTGGAGGTAGAGTTGGAGGGCTTCAAGAGTGTAACTGCTCCTGAAGTCATATCATATAAGCAACATCCTACTAAAGTAAAAGAACTCTTTTAGAACCTCAATGTTTTGATACATTATGCCAAATTTCAAGTCTATTATTCACCCTAGGTGTTGTGAATGATAATTACCAGCAATATAGTAACCGATAAATATAGGGGAGACCAACATATCTCCAATGAAGAGGTGAGGTAAATTTTATTAGTACTCACATACACATTACTTGTTATTAGAACTATGCTTATATTTCCTATGGATATCATAAGAGGCTATAAAAATTCAGTCACCACTTTTATCCTTAGTATACTCTCTAGGGGGAATGACGACTAAATATGTCTTGCATGATGACCAGGAGGTTGATTACCAGTGATCTCTTGGTCAAATGAAATTCATGGAAACAATAATTACTGATCTGGAAGCAACAAGGCTTGTGTCATAGTTGATGCCACATCCAAAACCTATTACTCCTGTATGTATTCCCTCATAAAATACCAGGAAGAGTAAATAGGAAAGTTCATCAATAAATCAACCTCACCCAGAGTCAACAATTAAGGGATATATTTTTAGACCCCCTTTTTTTAAATTGCTCCAGTATATTTTCCTAACTTTTTTAATTATATAGGGTATCATCAGGTCCCTTTGAGGAATTTTTTTTTATGAATAAAGATAAAATACTTAAAATCCCTCTAGAGGAACCTCTAACTCTAGGAAAGGTCTGTGGAGGGGGAAAAAGACCGGGGCCCAAATAAGATCAGGCTTGGTGCTTGATGTAGATGCATTGGACCTTATGAATTTTGATCTAACATGGGAAAGTGCACTCTTAGAGGATCTTGATGAAAGTATATATTCTCCTGTTAATCATTCCAGGATGTAGGTATCAATGGGTGAGGGTAAGTATTTATTTTGGAACTGGGTATACAATCAGGTCTGTATCATATTGTTTGACCTTTGTTTATACTTATTGCCCTTTAGGGTGACGACCTTGACAAAATACTTGAGAATATTTTATCAGTGGAAGGGGCTTTATCTATGTCTCTGGGTTACTTACCATATGAGGACATCACTATCATCCCTCAATTTGAGGTTGAGTTATGGGAATAACTACCATTGTAGCTGAAAAAGGAACATTCTTTGTGGTTAACATCATTGCTGACTATTTGGTGAAATTATTTATGTTTGTTGACTAATAGTATTTATGTGTTTAATTGCAGCATATCTTTTGAAAATCTCAGAGATCCTAAAACCTTCCACCTTAGGATCTTTTCCAATGGAAATAACTGAGATAAAATTCTTTTATTCATCAAGTTCGTTGAGAGATGTGAGTGTGAACCCCTCACTCAGTGACTTGATTCTGAAATACATATTAATTATTGGGATAGGCCTAAGTTGAGGATCATAAAATGAAACTTTTCATTAACAACTAAGGTGAAGATTATGGGTAAATATATAGATCTTGATCACATAGGGACCTTTTGAAGAGAATAAGGATCTTTTGGGCCACCTCTAATACATGCTCACAACCATAGACGGTGTTGGGTTCGACTATAAAACACTCCATGCTAGGGTGAAGGATGTGGTATTTATTAGGGATTCAATGACATACCTTGAATTAAGAGAATCAATGACGTAGGTATCAGCTTTAATCATGTAATATTTAAATGAGGACCTAAATTAATCCTCCCAATATGCGATGAAAATAATGACACACCAATACGTGGTCGGTGCATGGAGAGATGAAATTTAAAGGATTTGATAGGATTTGTCCCACATACATTATATGATAAATGTTTCTAATAAAGTGGTGAAAAAACATCAAAATATGATTGATGAGGAGGAAAAGGATAAACTTGATGTTGTTTTCAAAGCAGTGGCACTATGATAGATTTCATAGGTGGAAATGAAAATCATAGATTAATTGATTCAATCCATAATCACTCTGGGGAAGAAGCTATAATATTTCATAGTCTTTAAATTACATGTTGTCATAGTTTTGTATTTTTAGGTGACCCCATTATTTAGGGGATCATGGGAGAAATTATGATATGTGGAGATTCCTCTCTCCATATGAAATATCATGAATATAATCATTTTAATTACACGTGTTACTATTGAACCTTTATTTATAATTCATAGTATTTCGATAACCTAATATATTATAAATCACTGAGACACATTGAGATTCTTTAAAATGTTAAGCCAAACCAAATCCAAATTTAAACACTTGAGCCATAATGAACTCCTCTTAAGCATGGCTCATATATGAATATTGACATAAAAACCATCACCAATGTACTAGATCTGGTCCATTAAAAAAAATGATGAATTTCTCCTAGTTTTAGATAAAAAATGGATGTTGGCATAAACAGCATCACCAACACACTATAGATAGTCCATTCAAAACAATGATGATTTGTTTGTCTCAAAGGGATTAATTGGGTGATAATTTCATGGAAAAGGATTGCGAAAAAAAATTCTATAACTTTTGACTAGTCTAGGGGACTAGAGATCATAGTTTGAGTGTTTCTAGGACTATATGGTGGGCCACACAAGCTTTGTGTATCTTTATTTTATTTTCCTTACTCTTACATAAGATTCTCATGAGGAAGTTTTAGAGGTAAGAGAATTGGATTTTTCTTAGGCTTATCTTTATTAGTTTTTGACCTAACAAGTTGTATACCCTTTTTTACTTCATTGTTTTTTTATTCTTAGTTTTTCCTAGACCATGAAAGGTAAATGTCTAGTGTGAAACAACTCAAATTTTTTATAGAATTCCATTTATATTTTTTCAACCTAATAAGTACTAAGAATTTACTTAGGAAATTTAAGGTCGTGAAAGTTGGAATGATGTGTCAATTATTTTAGAGGCCATGTAGCATTAACCACGTGTTGTTACAGTTTAAGGTTATATATATTTTTCCATGTGTTTCTTTAGTTTAAGTTAATTTATCTTTTACCAAGTGTTTTGTCCATTTAAATTATTATATATTTGACCAAGTGTTGCTTCATTTTAAGTTTGTATAGCTTTGACCATGTGTTGTTGTATTTTAAGGTTTTATATATTTGACCATGTGTTTCTACGGTTTATGGTTGTATAAATTTAACCAAGTGTTGTTATAGTTTAAGGTTATATGGATTTGACCCTGTATTTCTATAGTTTAAGTTCATATATATTTGACTGAGTATTGATATAGTTTAAGGCTATATATCTTTAACTATGAGTTGCTGCAGTTTAAGGCCATATAACTTTGACCATGTGTTTTTATAGTTTACGATCATATAGCTTTGACTGTATTGTTACAATTTAAGTTCATATATCTTTTATTATCTATTATTATAGTTTAAGGTCATATAACTTTGACTATGTGTTTAATAACAAACCACCATGTCTTTAATGATAGAAATATGGAAAAGGTAAACCATGTATCACAAAGCTTGAATCGAGGTGATGAGATGGGAAAAACATATAGGGGATAATCAATAATTACAATATGGTGATGAGTTACACTATTATTTTTTCAGGAATTATGAAGATTAGAGGACCTTCTTCATAAGGCAAAAATGTCCCTGGTTGATAAGCCAAACTGAAGGTGCGTATGCAGGATCCAACATGGGGAATGTATTCATAGTCATGCAGAGGTGTAACCTGGAGTCGAAAACACTTGTCACTAATAGCCCTGTAAAATTTATGGGGATTCAAATGCTCAAGACATGAATTGGGTCTTTGGAGATGAGAATTCAAGAAGGGTTATGGTACCCTATATATATCTTATATGATAAGGTCTAATTGAAAATCAACATAAATGGATGGTTGATTTTCAGTATAGACTAATTTAGAAAAGGGGGACATTCAATTTATGTTCATGAATCTCAGACCCTATGCCATGCAGTTTTAGGGTCACATGATGAGGACCATCAAAAGGTTAAAAAATGAGGTACCACATCCTTGTCCCAATAATGGGTATGATATATGGTGGTGTAACATCATGGATGTTGAATCCACTTGAATAATTGGATTATGGGCTGTGTAAATCACATCTAAAGGAGTTTTAAATAAGGATGATGAGATTTTATTGACATGTTAGGGATGATTGAAAATCACATTGGGGTATGAATTCTACAGTAATGTTGTCAGGGTACATAAGGATTAGAGGACCTTTTTTATAAGGCAAAAATTCCTCTGGTTCACAGGTCGCAATAAGGGAACATTTATAAGATCCAGGGTCATGTATTCATAGTGAATTAGAGGGGTCCCTTAAAGCTAGATAAACTCTTTACCAATGACTATGAAAGTTTTGAGAAGGTTCAAAAACATGGACAATAAAGTAGGTTATGGAGAAAAGGCTACCCAATGAGGGTTCTGGAACTCTAAAAGTTGTGTCTCAATATACTTAATACATTATCAAGATGAAGAGATGGGATAAATCATTGATCTAAATTTTTCCTAGATCAGAAGGGTCCAGTGAGCACAACTTGAATTTTTCTAGGGTCATAAGATATGCCCCATGATATTTGAACCTATTTTATTAACCCTCTAACTTTTACATAAAATTTTGAAGAGTGAAGTTTAGCAAGTGGATAATCTATTGTTCATAAAACCTTCATTTATGGGATTTTAGTTTGAAAAGTTTTATGCCTCTTTCACTAGTAGTTTAGGGTCTTGTGACTTGAACCATCAGAGGCTTAAGTTTAAGGCCACACAACTTTGACCAAAGAACAAAAAGTTTAAGGTCGTGATGCAAGGACCATGGTGGGGGGGGGGGGTGACACAACAACCCATTTAGGATTCATGGGGTCAAGAATACTTTAAAACCTTTTTGAACAGGGAATGATGATGCTTTAAATCATGGTTCAAGGTTGATGTATCATGATTAATGTTATGATATATACATACTAGGTATGATCATGAATCACACTTGGGTGATGAGTTCCACTGCAATGTTTTCAGGTTACATGGGGATCAAAGTTCCTTTTAAAAAAGTGAAAAACTCTCTGGTTGATAGGATATATTGAGGGTTCATATAAATAAGTTAAGGGTATGTATGCATAGTCAAAAAGAGGGGTCCCTTGAAGTTGGATACAATTGTCTCCAATAACCATGGAAGGTTTGTGGAAACCTATGATATTCAATACATGAAGTGTGATTTAGGGATTGAGATGTTCAAAAAAGATCAGAAAAGTACCCCAAACCTTGGTTAACCATGGTTATACTATTGTGGTCCCTTGATAAGGAATGATAATAGAAGATGATCTATGTGGTTTAACATCATACAACAAAGATGAAACTGTCATGAAGGTTAACCTGATGTGACAATGACTCAACTGTTACAAAGTTTAACATCATGTAACAAGGATTCAACTATCATGTAGTTTAATGTCATGCAATAAAGAATCAATTGTCATTCAATTTAACATCATACTACAAGGAATGATGTATTATGTAGTTTAGGGTTATGTGATGAGGACCTTACACTACAAATTTTAATGTCACACATTTAGGATGAAAGTGTGTGGGGGAATTTTATCCCTGTATAAAATATCCATATTCCAGGGACCCTTATGTAGATATCACTCATACATAAGTAAATTGGGTCTATAGTATTAGAACATTCTTTATCTATTTAAAATCTTATAAGATGAAACATTTTTTACTCCCATCTTTAGTCATTATTATCCTAGTTATGTCAAATAGGTTGATTGAACAAGACCTCTAATATCATGTGATCAATGCTCGATTTAAGAAACAAGAGGTGATCATAGAATAACCCATACCATATTTCCTAGGGATGAATAACAAAGGAGGGACAAAAAATATGGTGGATAATTTATTATAGCATAGGTCTATGAGTATGTGACGAATGTTAGAAGATTTGAGAATCACTATATATCTTGTACTGATAAGAATTTTATTGGTCGGAGTGGATACTCAAGAGGGGGGTGAATTGAGTTCCAATTAAAAATTTCTATTTAAAATATTTATATTGAAATCCCCCAATTTTAAATAACAAGCTAAACTATAGTGAATTTGCAATACAGTAAAGGTTTAGTTAGGTTCTCAAGAGATTGATTAGTTCTCAGTTAATCTAATCTGAAGATTAGATTAGATTTTGAAACTAACCTACTGGTTTGCAATAAATACAAACACTTTCTATTTTAACTATCAGAGTAACTTTGAAATATATTTATATTTAAAGTACTTAGTAGCGGAATATTCAAAATAGTTTTAACTAAAATAATCATGCACAACAGATTTAACCAAGAGGTTCAGTATCAAGCTGAGACTTAGTCCTCTCAAACAGTTTATATAAAACTTTGATCCACACCCTGGATCAAGGTTTACAACAGTACTCAGACTGTCCAGGTCCTCAGACCTCTACCACAATTCTACGTGGAAAAGCAATAATAACAATATCTCATAGGCTGTCCGGGTCCTCATACCTCTACCACTATCCACAGTGGGATTCAAGAGTGTAAGGGAAATACTGAGTGAGGATTTAGAAATCCTACAGTTTAGCTTAGGAGTTAGTGAGTGTTCAAATAGAGAGAATCACACACTACTCGTAATGTAAAGATAAGTATGGTCACAGTCGAGCAAGAATATAGAGATGAGTTTAGAATGCTCTTGTGTGATGTCAATGCAGTTCTGGACTCCTTTGGATTGAAGCAGATGAAGCTTTGAGTCCTTTTCTGTAAGTCGTGTGGAAAACAAAGTGTTGCGATTCTGTTTGTGTTCTCCATGAGGTTCAGTTGAGTGAAGATGTTCTAGGCTTCAAATATGATTTGTATGTGCTCAGCCGTAATGAGTTTCATGCAGTGCACATTTCTTCTAAAACTTCCTCCAAGTATGTTATTTGTTCTTGTCCTCGCTTCCTTTCTTTTTGTTTCTATATCGCGCTATTTTATTCTTGGTCTTGGGATGCATGTGTTGGAGCCGACAGGTTGCATGTGTTCTGCACCTCGTACCTCGTACTATCTGATGATATGTCTACAATGAAACATTAATTATGTCAGTACATTAAATTCATCAAATATGACCGTTAGAAATTAAATTTAAAATGACAAAGTAGTTTAGGAAATAGTGTCACAGTAAGTCATGGAAACGGTGTCTCCTTCACACGGTGTCTAGGTTGATCATGGTGTATGAGTGTCATGGTGTCACGCGGTCACGGTGTCTCAGGGTCACGGTGTCTTGTTCACGGTGTCTCAAGGTCATGGTGTCTTGTTCAAGGTGTCTTAGGGTCACGGTGTCTTGTTCAAGGTGTCTAAGGGTCCCAGTGTCTTGTTCACGGTGTCTGGATTCACAGTGTCTGGCTTCACGGTGTCAGAAGTACATAGCCAGTGGTAGACTCATGGTGTCTTAGACTTTCCAAATTAACTATGTGCATACTTAAATAAAGATAATAATAGAAAGTATTAGACTTAATCATTTGTTAAAGAAGGTATTCTAAGAGTAGATTAAAGATAGTATAAAGTAATTAAACTGAATATAGAGCAATTTAGATCTTGCATGGATCTACTTAAAGTATGAGAAAACTTTAGATATAAATACACATGATCTAGATTGAATAAGATGTAGAATCATTAATATATAATTAAATAAGATTTGTGATCATTAAAACATGATTAAAACATGATTAAAACATGATGAGTCCAACAATCTCCCCCGTTTTGATGATCACAAATCATATAATTTTAATGTGCATATTAGATTCAACCATAAAGATAAATTGCCAATATAATATATAGAAACTTCTCCCCCTTTTGGGATTATCAAAAAGATGAACTAAGAAAGGGTAAAAAGTTTCACAGTCCATTGAGAGCAAATAAGGAATAGTACACAACAAGATTAATACAAAAACAATAGCATCCCTATCAAAAAGAGTAAACACTGTTCTTCTTCAGGGGCTGGCCTTCTCTTTTCCTTTTGCAGTAGTAGAAGAGGAAGCCATAGGTGCAGTGGTTGAGATAGAATAAGGCATAGATGTGGTTGATAAAGAGGGTAAAGAAAGGCCTTCAAATACCGAGGGAGCCAAGGTAGGAGCAGTAGAAGATCTAGGCAGTTGCTGATCAATAATCACAGGCCTGATCTGACTGAGTGCTTGGCTGACAGACATGGTGGTTGAGGCTAGGGTAGAGGTGAAGGTAGGCAGCCCTGGTCTGAGAGGTGCAGCTGCTGGAGCAACAATGGCTGTATTCTGAACATGGAGATAGGGCCGGAGGAGTTTGATGAAATCTGTAATGATCTCTCCACCATACTGCAAGGTCTTTTCAAAATCTTCCTTGTTCTCCATAAACTTGTCCAAAAAACAAGTAAACTTTGTGAGTTTCTGGACTTGGTTCTTGAAAGCTTGAGTCACAGGAGGAATCCATAGATTTTCTACAAGGTACTTGAAATTGTTTTTCATATTAGTCTTGGAGAAAATTCTATTGAAGTAGAAAACCACTTTCTTGGAAATCTCTTGCTGAGCATCATTTGCAATTTTGGAGTGGATTTGTACTAAGTCAAGAAATCTATCACTGTTTTTTAATACTTCAGATAAAGAATCCGCATTAAATCCACTGAAAACATTATGAAGCTCTTCTTTAACTATTGATCTGAGTAGATCACTATCCAAAGAAGGTTTAGAGGATTGACTAGATTCTTTGACAGCTGTGGTCAGGTATTTTAGTTGATTAAGCACCTTTTTAAGTCATCCTATGTACTCATCAGTGAGTTTATTGAGGTTGGAAACAAGCTCTTTCATTTCCTTCACAATTTTCTTGTTCCTTTAATCAATCTTTTCATCTAAGGATTCTAGATAAGGTTGAATCTGAGACACACCAACTTTTGGGATTTGAGGACCAGCAGATTCTATAGGAGGAGCAACAGATTCAGATCTCGAATGCAGCTCTCTCTGCATGTCTTCAACCATACTTCTTAGGGAATTAATTTCATTAATGAGCAGTATATTTTCAAATCTTACCTCTTGAATCTCATGGATCATCTTAAGTTGTATTTTCCAAATAATCTTTTCCAATAATAGTGAGGCATCGCTCTCACTTAAATTTGTCACAGGAAGAGGTTGGGTATTCATGAGTTTCTCAACTCCAGATAAGAGAATATCTCCAAATTCCTTCAGATCATTCTTACTCACAAAGGATGGCTATTCAGATAAGGGTTCAGGAGTAGGAACAGGTACAGGTTCAGGTTCAGGTTCCTTCTCAGGTGCAAAGTTTGTGATTGATTTCAACTGAAATAGGGAGGAAATATCAAGCCCGGTTGTAGTAACCTGCTGAGACTCACTCACATCATAGAAACTAGGAAATTTAAACTGAATTTCTAGAGGACTTGACTCAGTTGGATGTGAGGCTTCAACAGATTCAAGATTTAGGGTTTTCTCCCCCTCAATAGGTGCCTCTTTCTCAAGATTGAGAGACTTGGGAGCTTGGTCTAAATCCACAGACTCAGATCTAAGTTTATCACTCTTTTCCTATCTAGCCATTTGAAAATCTAGATCCATCCATTCTTCAGCAGAGGGCATGATTTCAGGAACAGTTTGTTCCACAGGGAGTTCCTCAAGATTGGCCTCTTGCAGAATAGGTAACTCTTCCACTATAGGCTCTTCTATTGTAGGCACTTCCAAGGTATGCTTTTCTAAGTTTTTGACAACTGATTCTGTTACAGCCTCAGGTTGAGTTTCCAAACTAACAGCTTCTTCAGAAGAAGGAACTTATTCTTCAAGAACTACATGAGAAACAGTAGTTCTATCTTTCTCAACAACAACAACCTCCTTAGGTGGCCCTACAACCTCTTCTTCCTCTTCTTCAGAATACTCGACAAGCTCATCTGGTTCCAAACCAAAATCAGAAAATTCCTTCTACCTTGAGGGATAATCCACAGGATTGAATTTTTCATAAATCTTATCATTATCTTCCACCCATTCCATTTTCCAAGGATTCCAGTTTATCTTCATTCTCTTGATGGTAAATTTTGAGAGACATTACTCATAGTCCATAATTACTTCCTCATTAGGTCCAACCACACCTTTTGCAAGAAGCATGGCTGATATAATCCGAGATTAGAATATAGAGGTGGACTTGGATGTGACTTTTATTAACTCACACATGTGGTGTATGATATACTTACACAGGTTGATCTTATGTCCATTTTTCATGAGGTGAATCAAAAACACATCTTGATACTTTAACACAACAAAATCACCTTTTCTTGGACTTACCAAATTCTGTACAAACTTAAACAAAAGCCTTGTTTCTCCATCTAATTCAGAAGTGATGGATCTTCTCTGGGTGCCATTTTCAGTTAGGGTTTTTAGAGCATCTTACAAATCAAAGAAATCAGTTGATGGTGGAGGTACTCTTTTATAATCATCAAAAATACCCTCATGAGGTATCCTAAGGCATACATCCCATAACCTCGAAGATAAAGAACATCTATGGCCATTGAACCAACTCCTTACAATAAGACTTTAACCAAAATCAAATGAGAAATGTACGTACTAGTAAAATTGAGCCACTAACCTAGGATAGATGGGTCTATCCTCCTTTTAGAACCATTCCAACCAACATTGTTGTTCTAACAGTTTCAGTACCAGCGACTTACTAGATAGAAGCCACTTGGGGAAAATTTCTTTCTCAGGTACAACACTGCGGTTTACCAGATTCAGATTTAAAGTCCCTTCAGGTGTCATCTTAGGTGCAATCTTCTTCTTCTTTGAGATGCACTTCTTAGGTGTTGATGATGACAGACGCTTCATCGTTGGCATTCACAGACGGTTTGAGAAAGAGAAAGGTTGCAAGGATGAAGAAGGGTTCGAAAAGAGTAGGTAAAAGAAATATCGAGTGAAGAATTGATTGATACTTGATTTGTTTTATCATTTAGGAATACCAAACATCGCTAAAATAAAAACATGGGAAAATAAAAGAGGTGAAATAATAATTACCGCGATACGGGTTTAAAGAAAAACATAAATAATTTTTTTACAGTGAGACCGCGAGTGGTCATTATGGTGTGACAGCGAGTGAGTTTCACAATGAGACCGTGAGTGAGCTTTTCAGTGCACGTTATGGTGAGACAGTAAACATCATACTGTAAGTACAAAATGCTAACGGTGAGACCATAAATATAAAACTTTACGCTGAGACAGTAAACATGAGAAACAGTAACTGAGAAACTGTAATCATGAAATAGTAAAGTATGACACAGTAAGATATCACACAGTAAGACCTAAAACAATAACAAGCAAGGTCACAATTTATAGGTACATGTCTGAATTGATATCCATAATCTAGCAATGTGGGTTTCATCCACAAAATTTGTGCACAAAAACTGCCAACAACTATGTATTCAGCTTCTGCAGTAGATAATACAACAGAATTTTGTTTCTTACTACACCATGATACTAGTGACTTGCCTAAAAGGTGACATGTTCCAGAGGTTCTTTTTCTATCTAACTTAAAGCCACCGAAGTCAGCATCAGAATAACTAACTTACTCAAATGTTTTTCCTTTAGGATAAAACAATCCTAGATTAGGTGTATGCCTGAGGTATTTGAAAATTCTCTTTATAGAATTTAAATGAGATTCCTTAAGGTTTGCTTTAAAATGATCACACATACACACACTAAACATAATTCCAGGATGACTAGCAGTTAAGTAAAGTAAACTTTCAATCATCCCTCTATAAGTGTCTTGATCAACAGATTTTCTATCTTT
Organism: Viscum album; assembly: GCA_963277665.1. NCBI lineage: Eukaryota > Viridiplantae > Streptophyta > Magnoliopsida > Santalales > Viscaceae > Viscum > Viscum album. Next base: position 126,541,799 of record OY728125.1, on the reverse strand, counting down.
ATCAAGATCCAACTTACAAGTGGTTCTCATGGAAGTGTCACTACTTTTAGTACTATCCAATCCAAAATGTTTTAGAAGATCCTTTGTATATTTAATTTTATTTAAAATAATACCATTTTCATTTTGAGAAAATTGAAATCCAAGAAAATATTTGAGTTCTCCCATTAAACTCATTTCAAATTCATTTTGCATCATTTTATAAAAATCAATACATAAATAATTTTTCTAAGATACAAAAATAATATCATCTACATAAATTTGAACAACTAAAACATCATTAGAAATTAATTTTATAAAATATTAGGATCAACTATCCCTTTTGTAAATCATTTAGAAATAAGGAAAGCACTTAATCTGTCATACCAAGCTCTTGGAGCTTACTTTAGACCATATAAAGCTTTTGATAGTTTAAAAATATGATTTGGAAAATGAGGGTTTGTAAATCCAGGGGGTTGTTCAACAAAAACATCCTCATCTATATAACCATTTAAGAATGCACTCTTAACATCCATTTGATATAGTTTTAAATTCAGATGTGTAGCATAGGCAATCAAGATCCTGATAGATTCAAGTCTGGCTACTGGTGAAAAGGTCTCTTCATATTCAATTCCTTCTTCTTGACTATAGCCGTGTGCAACAAGTCTAGCCTTGTTTCTAACTATATTACCAGCTTCATCAACTTTATTCCTAAAGACCCATTTAGTGCCTATGGTTAAAGTGTCCTTAGGTCTGTCAACTAATTCCCATACTTTATTTCTATTAAATTGATTTAACTCTTCCTACATAGCCATCACCCAAAATTCATCATTGATTGCATCATTGATATTTTTAGGTTCAAGGTATGAAAGGAAAGCTTGATGTTCAACCTGATTTCTTAGATAATCTCTAGTTTGTGCCCCTCTATCTAAATCTCCTACTACAACATCTAAAGGATGGTTTTTAAGGGTCCTAGTTGGTCTATAAAAGATAGGGCTATAGATTTCAGGTTCATTTACAGGTTTGGGTTCAATAGAAGCAGATTATAGAACATTTCCAGAGCTGGTTGTCTTAACAACAGGTTTACTGTTCTTGTCATTAAGGTCTAGAATGGAAATATCTTCTTCAAGATTTTCAAGAGGGGTCTTAGGTTCATGTGGATAAGTTTCATCAAATTTGATGTGTATAGATTCTTCCACACATTTGGTTCTCTTATTTAATACTATATAGGCTTTACTTGATATTGAGTAACCTAGGAAAATTCCTTCATCACTTTTGGAAGCAAATTTGTCAAGATTATCTTTTGTATTAAGGATAAAGACTTTTCAACCAAAAACTCTAAATTAGTTAACCTTATGCTTCCCATTGTTCCAAATTTCATACAGGGTCTCTTTAAGAATTGGTCTAATCAAGACTCTATTGATAATGTAACAAGTTGTATTAACAGCTTCAACCCAAAAGTAAATTGGTAAATCATATTCATTGAGCATTGTCCTAGAAATCTCTTGAAGAGTCTTATTTCTTCTTTCTAATACACCATTCTGTTGAGGTGTTCTAGGAGTAGAGAAGTTGTGACTATAGCCATTATGTGAGCAATAAGATTTAAACTCTTGATTTTCAAATTCATGACCATGATCACTTCTCAAGGTCTTGATCCTAAGTCCACTAAGGTTTTCTACAAACTTGGAATATTTAATAAAGTAAGAACTAGCTTCACTTTTGTGAGCTAGAAAATAAACCCAAGTATATCTTGAAAATTCATCTACAAGAACATAGACATAGTGATTCACATTTAAACTAGAATCTCTAGATGGTCCAAATAAATCCACGTGAACCAACTCGAGAGGTTGAGAAGTTGAAAATTCTTTCTTTGATTTAAAAGAAACTTTATGTTGCTTTCCCTTTTGACAGAGATTACAAACTTTGTTAGTTGGGAATTCAAGTTTAAGTAGGTATCTAACTAAGTTCTTACTAGTCAGTTTTCTAAGTGATTGTATATTGCAGTGTCCTAATCTTCTATGCCAAAGCCAAGATTCTTTATGAAAGGAATTTAAATAGGTAATATTTTGTTTAGCTAAATAATTCAAATTCACAACCTAAACATTTTCATTTCTCAGTGTAGTAAATACCAGATCATTTTTAGAATCAAATACATTTCAAGAATTATTTTCAAATTTAACAATGAAACCATCATTACACAATTGAGAAATTCTTAACATATTATACTTTAGTCTATCAATAAATAAAACTTTGGAAATTAGAATTGAATTAGTGTTACCAATCTGGCCTAAGCCGATGATCTTTCCTTTTGAGTTATCACCAAAGGTGACATATCCTTCATCAACCTTGATTAAGCTTTTGGAGCATGAAAAGTCTCCTGTCATGTGTCTTGAACATCCACTGTCCAAATACCATGTCTTTCTACAAGAACTTTTTAAGCAGGTTTCCTACAACACAATTTTAGATAGAAAATGATTTTGGTACCCAGATTTTCTTGGGTCCAGACAGGTTAGCAAGCAGAACTTTTGGTACCCAGATTTGTCTAATGGTTTTCATATAATCAGTAGTTTTAAAATATTTTTAAAGATAAACTTTGTTTGATCTATAACTATGTGAGTATCTAGTTGAGACATAAGAATTTTCAGAACTGGAACTAGCAGCATACTATCCAGATTTAGGAATAAATCTATTCTTTTCAATCTATCTTTGTCCAGGTTGACATCCTAAACTAGTAGTATATTTTGGTGCTACTTGTTTTCCTAGCATTTGTGTAAGCGTGTCCTTTCCATTAGTAAATTTTTCTAAATATTTCCTAAGTTACTCATTATACAATTTTAGTTCAGTATTCTCTTTGAGTAGTTGATCATTCTTTTCCTTTTCTACTTCTAGTACAGATTTGATAGTGCTAGTTAAAGCATGTTGTTTCTTTAAGGCTTTATACTTGTCTTTTAGCTCATTGAAGGTATCTTTTATCATGTTATATTATTCAAATAATTCTTCACTAGACATGTTTTCAGCATCATAATCAGAATTATCTCCAGGATAATAAGAGTTTAAAGAAGGAGTATCCAATGTTACCTAAGATGTTTTTGTCATGAAACACATATTATCTTTTTGAGATTTTTTATCCTGAGTGGAATCAGAATCACTTAAACTATCTTCTGAAGCACTTCAGGTTGCTTTCATAGCCTTTTTGTATTTTTTGTCCTTGTACTCATATTTCTTCTTGTACTTTAACTTCGTACAGTCAGCTTTCACATGTCCTTTACTCTTGCATTCGTAGCAGAGTATATCATCACTTTTATCAGCTCTCTTCTAATCCTTCTTCCAATAACCTTTATTGTCATACTTTCCCTTGTAATTTTATTTTTTGAAAAATTTATTTTTCCTATAGAACTTCTTAAATTTTCTGGCTATCTGAGCCATTTCAGCATCACTGTCAGATGCACTTTCTTCACTACTTGAACCATCACTTGCAGCTTGAATTCTTTCTTTGTCCTTTATTTTTGAAGCAGAGGTCTTGAAGGCTACTGATTTCTTTCTTAGTTCATCATCTTATTCTTTGTTTACTTTCAATTCTTCCTCATACATCATTAACTTACCAATGAGTTCCTTGACAGGCAGAGCACCAATGTCACAAGATTCTCTAATTGAAACTGATGTGCCTCTCCATCTTTATGGAAAGCATTTGAGTATTCTCATGATTTACTCCTTTGCTGGAACAACTTTTCCTAGTGAGCTCATTGTATTAACTATATCATTAAACCTGAGATACATATCAAAAATATATTCATCATATTTCATTTTAAAGTTATCATACTTAATAGTGTATGTATTTAGTCTCATTTCTTTAACATTGGCCATTACCTCATGGGAAATAGCTAAAGTATCCCAAATTTCAAAAGCAGTTTTACAAGCAGATATTCGGTTAAATTATTCATCTCTTAAAGCACAATACATGACATCCATTTATTTAAAATTATTATTGTAATCAGCTTTAGTAGGTTCATCCCAAGTAGTTCTAATAGTTTCTGGAATCTTATACTGAGTCTCTATAGCAGTCCAAATGTCAAATCCCATACTTTCTAAATGAATTTTCATTTTGATTTTCTATTGGACATAATTTACACCATTAAAGAAGGGTGTCCTGTTGGTAGATACACCTTCTAATCTATTATCCATAATAATATTTTAGAAAATATATTTAAAGAGATAAAATTTAAAAATAACAGAAATTTAAGATCTTTAAGATACAACTAAAATCACAGTTGAAAACTTTTCACAAATAGAGAGTTTTGAAAACCGTTTAACAATCCTTTGATATCAAATGTTGGTCGAAGTGGATACTCAAGAGGGGGGTGAATTGAGTTCCAATTAAAAATTTATGTTTAAAAGATTTATATTGAAATCCCCAAATTTTAAATAACAAGCTAAACTGTAGTGAATTTTCAATACAGTAAAGGTTCAGTTAGGTTCTCAAGAGATTGATTAGTTCTCAGTTAATCTAATCTGAAGATTAGATTAACTTTTGAAACTAACCTACTGGTTTACAATAAATATAAACACTTTTTAGTTTAACTATCAGAGTAACTTTGAAATATATTTATATTTAAAGTACTTAGCAGTGGAATATTCAAAATAGTTTTAACTAAAATAAGAATGCACAACAGATTCAACCAAGAGGTTCAGTCTCAAGATGAGACTTAGTCCTCTCAAACAGTTTATATAAAACTTTGATCCACACCCTGTATCGGGGTTTATAATAGTACTCAGACTGTCTAGGTCCTCATACCTCTACCACAGTTCTATATGAGAAAGCAATAATAAAAATAACTCACAGGCTGTCCAGGTCCTCAAACCTCTACCACTATCCATAGTGGGATACAAGAGTGTAAGGGAAAGACTGAGTGAGGATTTATAAATCCTCCAGTTCAGCTTAGGAGTCAGTGAGTATTCAAACAGAGAGAAGCACACACTGCTCGTAATGTAAAGAAAAGGATGGTCACAGTCGAGCAAGAATATAGAGATGATTTTAGAATGTTCTTGTGTGATGTCAATGCAGTTATGGAATCCTTTGGATTGAAGCAGATAAAGCTTTGAGTCCTTTTCTGTAAGTCGTGTGGAAAACAGAGTGCCGCGATTCTTCTTGTGTTCTCTGTGAGGTTCAGTTGAGTGAAGATGTTCTTTAGGCTTCAAATATGCTTTGTATGTGCTCAACCGTATCGAGTTTTATGCAGTGTGTCTTTCTTCTAAAACTTACTACAAGTATGTTCTTCATTACTGTCCTCAATTCCTTTCTTTTTGTTTCTGTATCATGCTATTTGATTCTTGGTCACACTTCCTTTTAACTTGGGATGCACGTGTTGGATCCGACAGGTTGCATGTGTTCTGCACCTCATACCTCGTACTGTCTAATGATATGTCTACAATGAAACATTAATTATGTTAGTGCATTAAAGTCATCAAATATGACCATTAGAAATTAAATTAAAAACGACAAAGTAGATTAGGAAATAGTGTCACAGTAAGTCATGAAAACAGTGTCTCCTTCACACGGTGTCTAGGTTGATCACGATGTCTGAGTGTCACGGTGTCTCGCGGTCACGGTGTCTCAGGGTCATAGTGTCTTGTTCACGGTGTCTCAAGGTCACGGTGTCTTGTTCACGGTGTCTCAGGGTCACGGTGTCTTGTTCACGGTGTCTCAGGGTCATGGTATCTTGTTCACGGTGTCTGGCTTCGCGGTGTCAGAAGTACATAGCCAGTGGAAGACTCACAATGTCTTAGACTTTCCAAAGTAACTATGTACAGACTTAAATAAATATAATAATAGAAAGGATTAGACTTAATCATTTGTTAAAGAAGGTATACTTAGAGTAGATTAAAGATAGTATAAAGTAAGTAAATTGAATATAGAGCAATTTAGATCTTGCATGGCTCTAATTAAAGTATGAGAAAACTTTAGATATAAATACACATGATCTAGATTTAATAAGATGTAGAATCATTAATATATGATTAAATAAGATTTGTGATCATTAAAACATGATTAAAACATGATTAAAACATGATTAAAACATGATGAGTCCAACAAATTTATCCACACATAGTTATTTTAATATGATATGGGTGCATGGTCTCTTTTTATTAATTATATTATAAAGGTAAGGATATCTCATACTGGAATAGGCTATCATCAGTGGGGGAATCTTCACAATCTTTCTATCAAATTGGGGAGACTTATTTTGATATAGACCAAGTATCGAGGATGACTATAATTTCTATAAACTGGTAGCTGGACCTAGGATAACATACTTGGATGTCAGTACATATCCTGAAGGACCATGAATCAATCCACACATAGTTAATAAAAATAAATCCCTTATATGTATTTGAATCATGTATAGGGGGAGGTAATTCCTTATTTTAGACATTATGTATGGGCCCAGGATAGGAGATCCAAGCATCACTATATATCATGTATTTATAGGAATCAATCCAAATGTAGTTCTTGAAGAAAAGGTCCCTTACACAGATCTATCTCATATATAGGGGGAAAATGCATTTATTTCTCAAGGGAGGATCCATACACCACGATTCCTTACATGAATATGGATCATGTGCGAGGAATAGAGGGCATTAATTCTCCAATACATCGGTAAATTTTGCACCAGATGCTTTTACATGGATTGATCTCTCATGTTGGGGAGGAATAGGCCATAGGAAATGGGATACTCTGAGTAGTTTAAGGTTATGCAGGATAGAAATACACCTCATGGTTTAATGTTAAACTATAGGGATTGTGACCATGTAGTTTAACATTATATAGTAAGGATATGGTTGATATACAATTTAAATTATTTCCACCAAGACTTGGATGATTTGTAGTTTATATTCTTTCCACTAAAATTTGGATTCTCTTTAGTTTTTAGTCTTGCTACCAAGACTTGGATACTCTACTGTTTAGAGTCTTTCCACTAGGACTTGGATGTCCTATATTTTAGATTCTTTCCACCATGAATTGGATGCTCACACAAGAATTATGTAAAGTATTTCTTGATAAGACTTTCATTGTTATGAGGAATGATGTGTTCCCCATCTATCATGGTTAAGAAGTAAGATCCATTTTAATAGACATTGTGTATGAAGTAAGGTCCTTCCCGCTTTGGTTCCAGCTTTAGAGGATTCTTACTTGGTATCATTGGGGTTTTGAAAACAAATATTATCTCTCCTTGAAAGAATGACCAAAGTTGGACCTTCTTATTGAAGGCTCACACAATATTATTTTTATGGGATTCTAAATTATTTAATGTATGAAACCTCTTATCATCGATTCATTATAACTCATCAAGTCATTTTTGGGACTATTTATCTTCTGATAGCTAGCCACATATAACAATCAGTAGTGATGGTAGCTATACTTTGATGGGTAGCACTGAATATATTCCATAAACAATAAAATATGGGGTCTCTTATGTGGAATTGTGGGTTGTAGTGTGATAGGACCACAAGGCATGAAAGAGTTTTTCTAGACAATAATTCTTGTTTTTATCAAATATTTTATGGATTATATTCAACATGGTCTTATTAAAATACTATATCTACCCATTTATTATTGCATGATGGCAAGATGAATGGTTAGACTCAATATTTTACTTCTAATATATCCTTTTAAACTTGGAAGAACAAACTTTGGTTCCATTTTCAATTAATATTGTATGAGGGACACCAAATCTAGTGATGATGTCAATCTTTATGAAGTTAATGATGTTCTTGATCCTATCTTCCTTGAGGGGTATTTCCTTGGCCCATTTGGAAAATAATTCAGTGGTATTAAGAATGTACTTAAACTGTCTAGTGTAGCTAGGAGACATGGCCTCATGATATCCATTCCCCATACAACAAACGACCAATAGTATTTGGTGGTACACAACAACTCTGGGGTTGATGGATGAGATTTTCATTTATTTGAAAAGCATGAAACTTCTTGGTGAATTCAATGCAATAATTATCAGTTATAAATAAGAAAGACTTCTAATTTGGTAGGAGATCATGGTTCCTGATGGATGATCACCACAGGAGCTTGTATGAAATTCTTGCATTATGATAAGAGTCTCTACCTATTCAATGCATCTAAGGAGGACTCCATCAAAACCCCATTTGTAGAGGACTTTCTATTCATTCATTCTTTCATAAAGAGTGAAGTTCACTACCCGATGTTGGATATATTCATTTATGGATCAAGATGACAGGAGGGTCCCATTTTGGAGGTAGTTTACTATGGGGTTCATCAATACAATAATGGAAATAAAATCAACATGCCTTAGGGAAATGTTAATCTAATTGGTTTCTTACATGTTATAGATTATGAGAAGAGAGACTACCCTTAGATGTGCAATGTGAAAGATTGTCTTTTCCTAGTCAATGTTGGCCAAGTTTGTGGCTGTATTAGAAAGCGCATCATTATGATCATTTTGTGAGTGGGGGATGTGATTCAGTATTGGTTCGAAAAGGAATTCTGCCATCATCCCCTGCACATAGTCGATGAGAGTGGTTAAATATTCCTTTAGGATGACATATTCACTTTTGATCTTCTTAGTCACATGTTTGGAATTACCCATAACATTTATATGGGATATCTATAGAAACAAGGATAATTACATGACCGTGATAAGGGTTTGGTATTATGCCTCATTGCTAGTATACCCTTTTAATAACAAGAAGCAGTAGGATGGAGACAAATACAATCCCCATGCTAACCCAGTTGAGCTTCAATCTCTCCATTATTTTATCAGTCACACTTCTTGAGGATCTATCAAAATAAATCTCCCATTTTGGGGTGTGAAATGGGTATATAAAACCTATTAATTCATAATATCAATGTTTATTAACATAATTTCTGAGGAAATATGCACTATGAGGAAACTAGATAGCCCTCTCCCCTTGATTGTCTTATGAAATAAAAATTGAAGGTCATATTGTTGCTGAAATAACTGCCCATTGGGTCAATAACCTAGTCAGCATAGGGTGACTGAGTATGTACTTGAGTGGGTTGATATGATAGATCAAGAAAACTTTATGGGGATTCAAGTATTGTATCAAATTTTATAATAAAAAACAAGTGAAATTCAATTCTTCTTGATATCAAAATATCAGCTCTTAGTATCTAGAATCATTCTACTGAGATAGTAAAGACTATTTTCTTTCCATGAATCAATATTCTGCATGGAAGGGCCTTAAGAAACCAATTTATAGTGGAAATATATAGGAAGAGTGACTTCCATTTCACCAGTGGAATTAGGACTGGTGTGTGAAACATATATTTCTTGGGGTTCTCGAATGATTCTTGGAAATATTTGTCCCATTGATAAGAAACTGACTTCTTTATTAAATTTTTGAAGGGGGGGATTTACCATCCATGTTGGATATGAAGCACCTAATTTAAGCCATTCATCCCCAAATCCCTCTGAACTATAAGGTTTTGAGGAGGTAGAATTGTGAGTATTTCACTAATATTATCAAGGTCAACCTCAATGTCATGGTGGTGTACCATAAATCCAAATAATTTTCATGAAGTTACCCCAAAAGAACACTTGAGGGGTTCATATTCAAGTCGTACCACTATAATTTAACAAATATTATCCAAAGGTTAGTGAGATGATCAAAATGCTACTAGGAATTAACCACTAGGTCATAAACATAGAATTCTATGATTCTTCCCATAAAGGGTTTGAAAATGTGATGAATGGAACATTGGTAGGTGGTGCCAACATTCTTCAAACCATAGGGTATGACCTGGTAGAATAATATATCTTGAGGTGAAAGGAAGGAAATTACTTACTCATCTTTAGGGTCTATCTTTATTTGATTGTATCCTAAGTACCTATATATAAAGGAAAGGGATTGGAATCCTACAGATGCATTGACCATGAGTTCCATGATTGGAACTAGGAAATAGTTCTTTGGATAGTGTTTATTGAGATCCATAAAATCAATACAGACCCTAATATGGTCATTATTTTTCTTACAAGGGACGATGTTGGTGATCCATTTTAGGTATTTAACCTCTTGAATGAAGTTGGATTTGATAATTTTCTCGACATCAAACTCTACCTTGGAAAAATGTGTGGGGTGAATTCTCTTGGATTCCTATTTCAATACTTGATGATCATTTAGAAGTCCCAAGTGATGTGTAGCCACATCAGGATCCAACCCTAGTATCTCTGTGTAATTCCAAGGGAACATGTAGCAGTGTTGTTTAAAGAAGGAGATATACATATCTTGATATTATATAGGCACAAAAACATTGATCAATTTGGGTTTTAGTCCTATTAAATTCCTATATTTACTTTCTTGAGTTCATTGATGGTGGTGGAGACACCTTAATTGAATGTTAGAGGTTAATCTATAAGGCCATCCTCTTTATTTTTATATTAACATCAACAGATGTGTCCTCAAGATTGGTAGATAGTACAGAGGATTACTTGACATTTTTAAAGTGCAGGGTATCATTCCTTGGCCCTGGGAGTTCCAAGGTATGGTTATTATGATATAGATCACTCCAAATATGCTCACTTTCTTCTCTAATATCATCCGGGGAAGAAGAAACATTGAAAACTCGATTCGTAAGAGATGTCAAAGGGTCATTTCCAATTTCTACCAATGGTACATGGGAATTATTTGAACTGGATGGTGATAGGAAATGAGCGATCATATTTGAGGCATTTATCTGATCACCTTTTGATGTGATTGATTCAACTAGCACATATTCTATTATATAGACATGACCCAGTGAAGTTTATAAACTATAGTGGCTCAATGGAGCTGAATATACTACCTTGATCAGGTTTATAGGTAGTACATAGTCATTTCTAATAAATCTTTGGGGTTTATGGGGGAATTTCCCAAACTGTTGGGTGTAGAAAACCACATATTTCCCTATGACATCAGTTGCTTTCCATCACTCTTATAGAAACCCACCTCAGTGTACTTGGATTCACAGGATTCAAACGTGGTGTTATTTCCACATAGAACTCCAAACCTTCTGATGATAAAATATTTCAAGCATTAATGGTATGATGAAGAAACTACCATATGGATATGAATCCAATGTCTTATGAGTATAAAATTATATTTTTTCTTACTAGATAACTATGAACTCATCATTATACACTAAGTCCCTAAAATGGGACTTGAGTTTAATATTTTCAAGGGGATTTTTTCACTCTTTTTATACCCCTAAATGGTCATATTTGAGGGAGAAAAATCATCCTCACCATATCCTATACATCAAAGAGTCTGAAATAGGATAAGATTAGTCCCAAAAATATTATCAAATAGGGCCTGTAAAATGTCAACATTTTCAAAATTTCATAAAACATACAATGGTATGATATTCCCATGAATGACTTCCTATCAATATTTCCCTATAAATGAGATATTGGTATGAAATTCTGTTGAAGAAATTTCTATTCGATAAACCTTAATTGTGGTGATTTCTATCTCAAACTAATAGAGACTCTAGAAGGCCTCAATAGGAATATATGATCTCTTTTGATAGATGTAGAGAATATAGGATTGAGATATTATATAATAAAACCACTAATTGTTTCAAAATATCATACTTTTACACTAGAGGTCTACGTTTCCTAATGATGGGTTGCTTCTTGGCATGTGGTTTAGGGGATGAATTACTTGAAAAAGATAGATCTGGTATTTTATTAAAAGTTAAAGGAATTATTTTCATCAATAGATTAATTCAATATGGTCTAATCACTTATCTAGGTTAGTCATACCATTATAAAATTGCTTATCAATCTTCCAAAACAATTGGGTTTGGAAGAATATTGAAAGATTATATGGTATCTCCATGCTTCTATTGGGCTCACTGAAGTGATTTCCCATGGTTCTCAGCTATGTATATGGATTCTATGGGGATGTGGATGAGATATTGAGCTTGACCATGATTATGTCTCCCCATGTTCTCCCGTCTTCTATGAACTCCACCTCTATATCCCCAGTCAGATACAAGGAACTTAAGTTTATATGCATATTCATCATTAGATAAGGTCTATGTTAAATAAATGATGTTAATATAGATAAAGAGTATCTCTTTATTTTATGAGGATTTAATTTATAATGGTGATTCCCATTATTTGGATGATTAGGTAAATAAATCCGCACGATTTAGGTATGGTTTTGGATTTGGATGAGATTCTTCTTCTAGTACCTCATTCTTCTTTTGATGGTTACATAAACTTCCCTAGGGTGAGTTAGATAGTGCCCATTGGGATGATTTAGGTGGTGCTAGTACCATAATTTTTTGATGAAGTTATGCTATGGGAATGGCATGATCATAATCAATTGTATTTTAGGTTATACAATCATTGAACTTTTGTGGATGCCTAGCCGAGACTTCTTTCCAATCACCCTATTCCTCTAATTGAGTGGTGGACACATGGGATACTTTCCATATCCTTTCCCCAATATTAGACATTTGGAATAAACCATGATATGGAGGGTTTCTTTTAAGACCAATAAGTATTGGATGATGTGGTCCAACCTATGGTAAAAAGGAAAATAATCTAGATGATCACCACGACCAACCACATTGGGTCTCCTAGGCTTAGGAAGATTAAGAAGATTTTTTCCCATGGTTTCAATAAAGTAACCAAGAATTATTCATTATAGAAGGGATATATTTTATTATTCTATTCCTCAAATTGTGGGTGGCCTTTATCTCTCTTTACCTTTGTACTTAGGTGTTTTTTTGTTGTTATCACTTAGCGGGATGTGTTTGGTGATGTAAAGATTTCATGGATACTTTGTTATTCACTAGTACTAGTTTGAATGTGATAGTGGTAGTTTTACCTTTCCATCCCTTTCCCATTGTGTTGTGAGAATGGGACTATATTTGACCTTGATTTGCTGAATAATGTCCTCTAGAAATTACACTATGTCTACAAACTCCTAAAATCTTCCTAGATATTTCAATAGGATCAATAGTGTATATAGATCATCACAAATGTTCTCTACAAAAATTTATAGAAACTACTATCATGGGAGTAGAATGTTGATGGAATACATTAGTCCTTTCCATCTTGAGATAAAATCAAAGTTCCTTTTATTTTCATGTTGTTTTTAGTTCATGAGGTCGATTACCATAATTTTCCTTAGAGTGGAGCTAAATTGATAGAGTAATTTCTAGTGAAGGTCCCGCAAACCTACAATAGACCCTTCTGGGAGGCTACTAAACCAAAAAAAGAGATCCCCACTGAGTCTGCATAAAGCACCTTAGATTTTTTGTAAAGACCCAAACATTTATAAATGAAATTATTTTTTAAAATGAGTTAATTCCTTATTAAGAAATTAATTTATAGAAAACACAGGCACTACTTTGGTTATTTTGAACAGTTACATAGTTTTTCAAATTTAAAATATAATTAATAATCAAAATCATCGATAATATAGACATTGTATAGTGACCATTAAGATTAATATATTAAGGGTTATGATAAAGTCTATTTGACACATAAAAAGTAAGTTGTGACCTCGACCAGTAGGATCATACCCTATAAATCTCATTTTTCAGAGCTTTTTAGAGAGATATCATCATTGGGATTTTACCCTTTTCAAGCCCAAAATGAGAATCAACAAGTAAATCATTATAAAAACCATTTATGTGAGAAATTCAAGTTCATTGAGATCAAAACCCTAACCATGTTCGTTGAACCACCCTATGAAAATCTCACCATCATACACATTACCCTTAGGGTATTCACTGCTGTAATAAAGGGATATGTATCTAGAACCTAAAATTATGAATTTTTATATTTATATTTTTTTTAATAAAATTAATATTATATTTATCCTTTATTATTATTACTTTTTAAATGATTAAACAATGGGTTTGATAAAAATTATATTGTGATACGTTGAAACACAATTTTTTTTATAAAATATATATAGCATCAATCAAGACACTATTTTTGATAAATTCAATAATTTTTTAAACAAATTATATTTTAATAAAATTTTATTATTAAATAATATTTATTAAATATAAATGATAATATATTTTTATGAATTCAAATGTTATTTTTATAAGGGTAAGAAAAATGTTACTATCAAAAAACCAGTATTTTTCAATAAATGGAGATTTTTTTATTTAAAAATATAAATTATCATATTTAGATATTTATTTTGATAAAATAAATATTATTTTGAAATCATCATGTTGAAATTATCCAATACTAAATTTTTCATAATTTTCATAAATAGTTTAATTTTTGGGTAAAAATTCAATATGGTATAAATATACGGTGTGTATAATGACATCATGATGACCCAAAAATGATGAAATATATTAAAAAAAAAGGTAAAGAAGACCAAATATATATTTACCCTTTAAAATATTGTGTTTTTATGTTATTTGATTAATTTTATAAGCACTTAATGAATCTTCCAAAACCTATATCATATTTTAAGGTTTTAAAATCAATTTTTTATATACATATCCCACATCACCAAGGGTATTATTTTAATGTGTTAAGTTATTAAAATTATAAAATAATTAAAAACACTCCTATTTTTTATTAACCATGGTAAAAACCATGTGAAGGTTTTTGGTTTTGATTACTTTATCATATAGAGTTTAAAACTTAAGTTTAGAAATTAATAAAGAATTATCCTCTGTTTTTCTATATAAAACAAAAAAAAACCCCATTTCTATTCAATAAAAAACTCTTGGAAAATTAATTTACTCTTCCCTTACCTATCTAGATACCTCCCAAGGTGGCCTCAATCTCCAAAGAAGATCCTCCCAAGCTTTAAGAAGCACCCTCTCAAGGTAAGGGATCCTCTTATTCTCCTCTTTATTCAAGCACCCTCTTTATGTCATGCCTTTTGATTTCCAAATTTTCAAGTTGGGATATATTTTTACACATCCCTATTACAATAATTATAATTCCAAAGTAATTATGTACCCCTTTTTCTCTCATTCACCCTTTCTATAAATCTTTATGTACACCTGTTATGTTGCCGAAATTATCATACGATTTTCCATGCTAAACATTTGTGTAGTGAATACCCGTATCCATTTTCACTCAAGGGTATCCGACTAGTTAAACCTATCCTTAATTTATTTTTTACTTAAATTTATGTAACCCACACTCCTTAATCATGGGTTAAAATTGATGAAATGCATCCTTATGTTGTATAATCTATGTGGCACACTTATGCATATATATGATATGAAAGTGATTGGTGGGCCTGAAATTATATAACCTTACAATGAATTAGGTAATGTTTTTATCCCATGATATTCCATTTATGGTTCATGTGAATTTATCCTAATCATAATATTTTTTTTTCTTGCTGGTTATCCTTGAATTAAGTTTATGATTCCATGTTTTAATTTGTTATCACATTCTCATGTTGCCTTTATGTTATCATGTTATATCATGCCTCATTGTTCAAAATTATGATTCTAACCCCTCTTATGTTACCTTGATATACCGATTGGATCATATGTACTTATTTTCCTTATGTTATTTTTCATTTATTACCTTACTAGGATTTATATCTCACCCCTTTCTTATGTACATCCCTAGGTTATCCCATGCTGTTTTAGAAGAACGATAGAATTTTAGGAGCATGTTAAGGAAGTTTTAAATAATGTAATTGTATTTATATTATAATTTTTTATGATATGTACCTAATTTACCAAATAAACTAGGCTTAATGATCTTCTGGGATTGTATTATGTGTACCTTTATGTAATAAATCAAGAATTAAAGTGTATTAAAATACGGGTTGTCATAGTTGGTATTAGATGAAAGTCTAGTTATTTTTTGGTATTAGAATTAGAAAAATCTAGTGAAATATTTAGAGATAAGACTAAACATAGGAAAACATCCCTAAATTTTGGTAAAGTATAGAGTAAGTGGTTTATAATAAAATAAATATTCTCCTAGATACTATAAGTAGATATAGTTTTGGAACATATGTATTTAGGGGTAATTACACCAAAAACTTTGCATTGAGATGGAATCAATCACCACCTAGTGAATAAAAATGGGCCTTGATGTACACCCAATTTTTCAATTCTGGGGGCTATGCTTTGGAAAATTCACAAGCTCCATATTAACCATTACTAAGGGAATAAAAATTCCCACAAGATTTCATGTTATTAAATAGATCATGGATGACATAGATTGAAACCTAGAAATTCATAGGTTAATGAATATATGTCAATTATGTGTTATACCTTTAGTTTTCATGGTTTAACATTTATGTGTTTAGTTGTTTAAAAATACTCATCTATAATTTTCCTTTTTTTATAGTTAATAGCTGAAAATATGAGGAACCGAGCCAACAACCAATGTGAGGGGCAATGTAATGACTTACCAAATGAGATGTCCAGCCTAATGAGAGAAGGAATCACACACTTTGTGATAATAATTTCTCAATTGACTCATGTTTTGAATATAAACCTAAATCAAGAGAAATTTCCAAACCCACCTAAGAAAGATAAAGTTGCAATTGAGACCATTATACGATAAATGCCTCCAAATTTCAGTGGATCTTCTAATCCTTTAATCAGAAAATAATGGATAAACTCCATTAAAAAGATATTCTTTATACTTTAATGATTTTAGAAATAGAAGGTCATGATGGAAGTTTACTATATGGAAGAATAAGTTGGTCAATGGTGGATGTTGGTAAAAAATATAAAGCATGAGGTGGAGTTCAAAGTGGAGTGGAAAGAATTCTAGAAACTATTTTCAACAAACATTTTCCTCATACTATTCAACTAAAAATAGAGAGGGAATTCCTTATCCTCAAGAAAAAGGATGATGAATTCATCAGGGCGTATGAGGAAAACTTCACAATACTTTCATGATACACCTCTGACTTTTTCATTACACCCAAAAGTAAAGTTGACTGCTTCTTAGGTGATCTTAAGCTAAATTTATAAAAATCCTTGGATATTCAGAACTTTGATAGCTATGAGGAAATTTTCTAATGTGATCTCAAAGTTAAAATGTATATTTGTGAATCTGAAGGTTATCATGGGGATAAGAAGTAGAAAATATACTTTAATTATGGTGGTAGTATGGAGAAATATAGTAGTGTAAATAAAGTACAACATCCCACTTTTCAAAAGTATGGAAAGAAGAATCCCAGAAATTTCCTAAATGGGAAAATTAAATGATTTAGGTGTAGGAAGGAAGGTAACCTAGCTAGAGATTGTTAAAGGGAGAAACCCACCAATGTGATGGAATAAAGGAATGTTTTAGTCAAACCTTATCCTGTTTTTGAATGTTTCAACTATAAGGAATGTGGACACTATGAGAATAAATTACCTAAGCCAAGGGTTGTTGATGATAAATGATGAAACCAACCTCCAAGGCCTAGAGAGAAAGGTTGAGCGTATTCCATCACAACTACAGAGGTGGCTCCCGTAAATGAAGTAGTTATAGGTACACTAATTTTTTATTCAAGTATAGAAAACATACTATTTTATTTTGGTTTTATGCATTCATTCATATCACATAGGTTTAGTATAAATATTCAAACTCCACCTCAAAATATGGAAGTAAATTTATCATTGAAGATGAAAAATGGGTCAATTATTACATCCTAAGCATATAACTCATCCCCTATCTAAATATTTGGAATGAATTTCCTAGAAAACTTTATGATACTCCCATTTAAAGAATTTAATGCAATTATGGGTATGAATTGGCTTTCCTTATATAGATCCAATATAATTTTTAAAGAGAATGAAGTCACCCTCTATATCATGAATCCTCATCCGATTCTATACAAGTGCATAGAGAAGGATAAATCCTTTTTGGAACAATCATCTCATGCATGTATATTATTGCCTTGATAGAAAGCATATCTAGCTCAAATGATTAACAATAATGAAAATATCATCCTTTATGACATGCTTATTATAAGGGAATTCACTGATGTGTTTCTTAAAGATTTTTCTGGTCTTCCTCCTAGTCGTGAGATTGAGTTCTCAATTAATCTCATACCCAAATCTTTTCCAATATCCAAGAATCTATAAAGAATGGTCATTATTGAAATTTAGGAGATGAAGAAACAATTATAGGAGAATCTGAATAAAGGGTTTATATGCCCAAGTGCTTCATCATGGGGTGCACCGATCCTATTAATCAAGAATAAGGATGGGAAAATGCGCCTCTACATTGATTATTGTGATCTTAACAATATCATGATAAAGAATAAATATCCTTTTCCATGTATTTATGACTTTTTTGATTAGTTACATAGAGCCAAATACTTCTCAAAGGTGGATATTCAGTTGGGATATTATCAAGTAAAATTAAAAGAGTATATCTCCAAGACTATTTTTCATACAAGGTACAGGTACTATGAGTTCATAGTGATACCATTTGGGTTCACTAATTCTCCAACAATATTCATGTACTTAATGAATAAATTCTTTAGATATTTCCTTGAAAAAATTATGGTAGTATTTATAGATAATATTATTATCTACTCAAAAATTAAGGAGAAACATGAGGATCATTTAAATACTATACTTAAGACCTTAAAGAAGGAAAATTTATTTGAAAAGTATAGTAAATATAAGTTTGGGTTGGTGAAATTAACTTTTTTGGGTAATGTTATCACCAAAAAATGATATCTATGGATCCTTTAAAAATAGAGGCAATCTAATGATGTCCTAGACCAACATTTGTGATGAAAATATGTATTTTATTTATATTATTTGGGTACTATCATCTATTTTTGAGAATCTTCTCTTTATTTTTTATCTCAATAACCAAGATTACTTGGAAGGGAGTCAAGTTTATCTAGACTAATGAATGTGAAGAAAAATTTAAAGATCTGAAGAAGAGGCTAATCACTACACCTGTGCTCACATTACCCACTAGCAGAGAAGAATTTTTGATCAATAGTGATGCATCCAAAAAGGGATTGGGTTTTGTACTCATTCAAGATAAAAAAGTGATATCTTATGACTCCCTCCAATTAAATATCCATGATAAGAACTACCTAACATGTGATCTAGAATTGGAAGCAGTGATCTTTGTGTTAAATATTTGGTGACATTATCTCTATAGGGATAAGTGTGATATATATATATATATATGGATCATAAAAGACTCAAGTATATATTCACACAAACGTATCTCAATATGAATCAGCAAAGTTGGTTAGATATGATCAAGTATTATGATTTTTTAATCCATTACCATCCTGGGAAGGAGAACAAAGTGGAAAATACTCTAAGTAGAAAGGATCCTAAAACCCTATCCATGATGAGGATTGCAAGGGATACAATATTCTTGGACATAAAAAGGATAGACATGGGAATAATAAAAGGATATTCATATTACCTTACTCAAATAACTTCTCAACCATCTATTCTTGAGAGGATCAAGGAGGCCCAGAAAGATGACGAGTTTCTACAGAATAAGGTAGTGAATATTCTGGAGTTCAAATTTACTTAAGAGAGAGTTATAAGTTTTGAAACCCAAATATGTGTCCCATAAAAACCATAACCAAAGAGGGAAATTTGGGATGAAATGAATATCTCATCATTCTCTATTATCCAGGTAGCACTAATATGTATAGATATTTGAAGCAAAAATTCTAGTGGGATAAATTAAAGAGGGATATTGTAGAGTTTGTGTCTTAATGCTTGGTATGACAACATGTCAAGGTATAATGATATAATTATAAGGGTATGATGCAATCATTTCTCATACTAGTATGAAAATGGGAAAACATAACCATGAATTTCATCATAGGAATCCCCAAGACACCTAAAGGTAATAACACCATTTGGGTGGTAGTTGATATCCTTAAAAATTATACACATTTAATTTCTATCAAGTAAGATTTATCTCTTGGAAAAATCACCAAGATATATATAATGGAAGTGGTAATACAATGTAGAGTTCAAATCTCTATTTTATCTAATCAAGATATGAGGTTTACCTAAAGTTTTTGGATAAGACTTTAGTGAATGTGGGATATAAAACCAAGCTTCATCACTTCTTATCACCCTAAAATAGATGGTTAGTCTAAAAGGACCATTTAAACTCTAGAGGATATTCTAAGATCATGTTCAATGGATTTAGAAGGATGTTGGGAACAATACCTTCCCCTAGTGGAGTTATCATATTACAACATTTTCTATTCTAGCATTCAAATTGCACCTTATGAGGCTCTATATGGCAATATGTGTTGGATTCTAACATTCTGGGATAAAGTTGGAGAGAAGAAGATGATTGGACATGATATTATCCAAAATATGATAGATAAGGTTCAAATCATTCATCATCATATGAAATCTTCACAAAGTCAATAGAAAATCTATACAGACAATCCTCGATGATATCTGGAGCTTAAGGTTGGAGATTAAGTGTTCCTTCACATGTCACTATGGAAGAAATTATTAAGGTTTGTAAAGAAGGAAAATCTTAGTCCTTGATATATCATCCCCTTTGAGATCCTTGATCGTATTAGAGTAGTGGCCTATCGACTAGCACTCCCACCTAACCTATCTAAAGTACATGATGTGTTCCATGTACCCCCCTTGATTAAGTACATACTAGAACCCTAACATGTACTGAATCCAAAGGTGGTACCATTAGAGAATGATCTTTTATATAAGGATAAATTGATGAAGATCTTAGATCATATAGACATTTTTATATGAAACAATACAACTCACCTGGTCAAAGTGTTGTGGTGGGCCACAAATTTGTGGAATTGATATGGAAACTAGAAGAGGAAATGAAATAGAAGTACCCTCATCTATTTTAGTGTATGAAATGAACATTTTGATCATGAAATTTCTAAAGGGTGGAATAATGTAATGACCAGAACATTTATAAATGAAATTCTTTTTTTAATGGGTGAATGCCTTATTAATAAATGAAGTTATAGAAAGCACATGCACTACTTTAGTTATTTTGAACCATTATGTGGTTTTTCAAATTTAAAATACCACTAATAATCATAAACATTGATAATATATCCATTTTACAATGAAAATTAATATTAGTTTATAAGGTTTATGATAATTTACATTTAACACAAAACAAAGGAAGTGATGGCCTCAACTAATAGAATCATACCATATAAAGACCATTTTTAAGAGATTTCTAGGGAGATAGAATCATTGGGATTTTCCCTTGTCTAATACCAAGACAAGATTCAAAAAGTAAAGAACAAGTGAAACCATTTATGGGATAAGCTAAAGCTCATTGAGATCATGACCCAAACCATGTTCGTCAAACCGCCCCATGACAATCTCACCATCACACACCACACCCATAGGGCATTTGCAGGTGTAATGAAGGGTTATGTATCTAGACCCTAAAAGTATGAATTTGTATATTTCTATTTTTTAATAAAATAATCATTTTATTTATCCTTTATTATAATTAATTTTCAAATGATTAAAGAATAAGTTTGATAAAAATTAGATTTTGATATGATGATACACAAATTGTATTTTTTGGGAATATATATCATTTCAATAAAGACACTCTTTTTAATAAATTAAATAATTTTTTAAATAAATATTATTTTAATAAAATATTATTATTAAATAATATTTATTAAATATAAATGATAATATAATTTTTTTAAGTCAAAGGTAATTTTTATAAGAGTCAGAAAACTGTTACTATAAAAACTAGTATTTTTTAATAAATAGGGATTTTTTATTTAAAAATATAAATTATCATATTTAGATATTTATTTTGATAAAATAAATATTATTTTTGAAATAAGAATGTCAAAATTATCCAACGGTGAATTTTTCATAATTTTCAAAGAGTCAAATTTTTGGGTGAAAATTAAATACAGTATAAATATATGATGTGTATTATGACATCATAATGACCCAAAAGTGATGTAATATATTCTAAAAATAGAATCCATAAACAAATATACATTTAAACTTTAAAATTTTACATTTTTATGTCATTTTATTAACTTTATAATCTCTTAATTAATCCTCAAAAACCTATATTATATTTTAAGGTTTTAAAATCAATTTTTTATAAAAATGGCTCACTTATACATCACTAAGGGTACTATTTTAATGTGTTTGGTTATTATACTTATAAAATAATGAAAACCACTCCTATTTGGTAGAAATATTTTGTAAAAACCATGGTAAGGTTTGTGGTTTTGTTTACTTTATCATATAGAGTCCAAAACCTAAGTTTGAAAATTAATAAAGAATTCTCCTCTCTTTTGCTATATAAACCCACCCAAAATCCCATTACACTTCACTAAAAAATCTTTTATAACAAATTTTCTCTTCCCTTTCCTCTATATATCCCTCCCAATATTCCACTAATCTCTTAAGAATCTCCTCCCAAGCTTTAAGAAGCTCTCTCTCAAGGTAAGGGATCATATCATAATCCTCTTTATACAAGCATCTTCTTTATGTCATGCCTTCTGATTTCCAATTGTTCAAGTTGGGATATGTATTTACACATCCTTATTAATGTCCTTATGATTCCTAATTAATGATATACTTATTTATCTCTCATTCAAACCTTCTATAAACCTTTATGTACACCCGTTATGCTATCAAAATTATCTTGTAATTTTTCATGCCAAACATTTGTGTAGTGATTACCCATCGCCATCTCCACTCAAGGGTATTCACCTAGTTGTACCTAGCTTCATTTATTGAGGATTTATATGTAATTAACCCTCAATCCTTAATAATGGGGTTAAAATTGATGAAATTCATCCTTATGTTGTATCATCTATGTGGCACGCTTATGTATGTATATGATATGAAAGTGATGGGTGGACCTGAAATTATATAGCCATTAAATGCATTGAGTAGTGTTTTTATCTCATGATATTCCATGTATGGTTCATGGGAGGTTATTATAAGAACATTATGTTATGTTTTATTGTCAGTTATCCTTGACTTATGCTTATTATGACATGTTTTAAATTGTTGCCACTTTCCTATGTTTCCTTTATGTTATCATGTTATATCATGACTAATTATTCAAGATTATGATTCTCACCCCTCTTTTGTTTCCTTAATATGAATATTGGATCACATATACTATTTTACCTTATGGTATTATTTTTTTGTTCCCTTACTGGGCTTTATAACTCAACCCTTTATTATGTATGTCCCCAGGTTATCCCATGTAGTTTTAGAAGAATGATGGAATTTTAGGAGCATGTTAAGGAAGTTTTCAATAATGTCATTGTATTTCTGCTGTAAATTTTTATGTTATGTTCATAATTTAAAAAATATAGTAGTATTCAAGATATTCTTGGATTTTATTATGTGTACCTTTATGTAATAAATTAGGAATTAAAGTGTATTAAAATATGGGTTTTCATATTTACTGCCTCTAACTGGTATCTGGGGGCCATCATGGGACCGCTCGAGACATGAAGTGTGAGAGATAATTCTCCAGACCTCATTTTCCATAAAAGTTTGGGGAAATATTATTCTTAATGTTTGGTATATTTTTATTTTCATCCACCCACTCAGGATAGGTATTTCTTTTAGGTTTCACTAAGGAATTCTACCCTTTTATGGCTTTTATTCAAGTGACAAGAGAGTCAACAGTGTTGAGGAGTTCTGGGGAAAACATTATCTAAAATACCTCCTAATAATGAATAGTGGGTGAATAATAATGTGTTCATCATGAATTCATCGACTACTGATGACCAATTCATGCTGGGATTGGGAGACTACCCTGATATGAGAGAGGTTTATTACCATAATGGAGGAAAAACTCAATCTTCCTCAATCCATAAATTCAAGAAGACTGACTATCTGGACCCAGAACTAAATTGATGTTCAGACTCTATCCTTGTGGATAAATAAATCTAATCCATATTAGTGGTAGGATAAAAATTTTATTCTTCTTATAGGCGATACCCAATGAAAATGTTTCCCTCGAGTAATTCCTCAATAAGCCATATGAGATTAAATATCTCAACCATCTAAGATTAAATATCTCAAAATCACACTGTGCTAATTTCTCTTCCATAGATAGAACTTTAGGATTTTCTAGGGGTGAGTGTAAAATAACAACAAATTTCCCTTTATATCTAGTGTAAATACATTAAGGGGGTGGAAACTCCTCATTTGGATCCACCAAGTTCTGATTCCTCCTCTATTTCTGAGTACATGTGGCCTCAACATATACTTTGGGATAATATATGTCTCCGATTATTGTTTCCAAATTTATTCCCTTAGTTTTCATGTCTTGATCCATATCATCTATTAGATTTATGGTGAAAACATTCACCAAGTAATATTAGTCATAATGAATCATTTCATCATCACCTGAGTAACAGGGTGATTCTGCACTACTTGCTTCCCCTTCAAGAGTTATGTATAGATCTTCTCCTTGACCCATTTTATCAATGGGTCATTTCAACTTTAAATTTTTTTAGGGTTTAATATTATTGATTAGGCATTATCCTGACACTAGTCTATGAATAATTTCTCTAAGGGAATCTCTGGACATCCTCACCAAACATGCCCCAAATGAAAGGGGTGTGTCGTATGGTGGTAGGAATGACTAGGGCACTAACTACCGACAACCAATGCCTAGTATAGAAAATAATGATATTATTGGGGTAAAAGTAATAATTTTCCCCATCCCTAAGGTATGGGGATAATGTGGGGTTTCCACTGGTACTTCCTAAACCCACTAAGAATTCAAATATTCTAGAGGCAACAGTTATGGTCAAAATACCCCCATCCCTATGGTATGGGGTTAGTTTGAAGCTGCCACTAATATCTTTCATACCTATTGAGTATTTGATGATCCTAAGGGTGGATGCGGTGGTAAAAATTCCCACAAATATATGTTATAGGGTTTCTATTGGATAACTTACAATGGAATTTTCTTTATTTGACACATTTTTACTCGATCGTGTGATAGGTGTATCACTTTCTCAGAATGTGAGCTAATTTCCATGTGGAGTTTCCCTATGATCAAAAGTTTTTTCTTCTCATCTAATAAATATTATCATACTTTATAGAGGCTTGGATCAAGAGCCTTACAATGTCCTTCTCTCTCCAGTAATAGTGCTTTTATGCCTTAAAAATAAGAGGATTTTGTTGGATTAACCAAATGGCATGCATGTTGGTTAAATCTACAACCCCTTTTATGGTAATGACATTGTAATATTCCATTATCAAGGGAATATATTGGATTGGGGAGGATGTGAAGTGAATTTATCTATATTCTTCCCATCCTCAGATGTGTATGTTCATTGAGGCTTCAATTATTATCTATAAGAGGATCACTAGGATGTGGGTATAAGCATACCATGAGATCTTTAAATGTTTTTCTAACCTCGAGTATCGATCCATGGAGAAATTAGTGGTGTTCATTTGACTATAAATCTTGTTATTTTCCTCTAGGTGATCATCAAATCCCTGATAGTGGAGATTCTTATCCTTTAGCTAATGAATTCATCCACAAGTTCTAGTGTAGATAAGGTATGTACTCATCTTTTAACACAACAGACCTACAACAAACCAGAACTAAATAAATCAAACCCCCAAAACATCACAATATAGTCCTAAAATCATAACCCTATGAGCAGAAAAACCCTAAGGAGGAAGAAGAAGATCACCATATTGGGATGCACTTACAATGGAGGGAACGAGATTCTAGTCTCTGAGGTGAGTGTCGCCCGAGGGGGGGGGGGGGAGAGGAACCGACAAGAGCCTTGCCGAAAGAGTGGTGCGGACAAGGGATAGAGGATAGGAAAGGGAGGCTCACTGGGAGTTCAACATAGGGTGACTGACAGTGCGAGGCGACGCGAGGAGGGGGGTGGGGCGCCGGTCCGGTGTGTCGTCGAGATGAAGGAGGGGACGACGCTGGCTAAGGTGGAGGCACGACAGACCAGAGGGAAGGAGAAGGGTAGGAACTGTGTGTGACACATAGTGAGGAAGAAACAAAGGGGGGAATGAAAAAGAATAAAGAAAAAAAATGGAAATGAAAAAAAAAGCTTAAACAAACTTAAAATAATAATAATTATCAACTATAATAAAAATGATAACGTTAATAATTTTATAAAAATGTCAAAGGCTTAATAAAAAAACAATATCCTAATTAAAATATTAACAAGTAATAATAATAATAATCTTAAAATTTTATTATTATTATTAAAACAGTTCTAAAATAATTTTATTCTTCTTTTGCATTAACTTTATTATTCATTCGGTTAATTAATTTACTAACTACGCATTGGGAAATTGGGCTCAAACCACAATCAAAACGACAATTGAAATAGTTAAAATAATTATAATAATTAAATTCTTGAAATCGAGGTGTGACAATTCTCCCCACCACAAAAACTTTATGCCCTCAGAAAGTCACCTAGCCAAATGAGAAAACAAACTCGAGCTTGAAACTGAACAAGGACAACCAAATAACAAATGTGGTGTGACTTTTCAATCTATGAGTCACACCCGACCAGATCTATGAGAAACTACAATGAAAAGAGCCAACAAGAAACGAGGTGGGTTATCCCCACCACAAGAACCCGACTAACACAACCAACATTGATACTCTCAGCACAGGATAACTCTAGAACTGCTAACTTGAACCAAAGAGGAAACCACCAAAAAGACCAAAACTCCTACATAGACCAACTATTGAAGAAGGTCCAATAAGATTCATGTTGGGTATCCCCATCATCTAAGAACCTACCAGATTAATCTAATTAGCATAGACCGATACGAGCCTAACACAAATGGACACATGAACTCTTTGCACAAACTAGACCCCCACTACATGGGGTTCCTGACGAAAAACCCCAAAATGAACGGCGGAAAAAACAGTTATTCATTATTTCTCAAGATGCATGTGTCTCCCAAAATGAGGACATCCTAAAACAATAGCGGGTCGCCAAATGAGATAGCCACACAAGAGAGAAAATCATCTTGAGACTCACAACCATAAAGATACAACCTTAAATGCTCATATTTGAAGAGGCACAACTACTGGAATTACAAGAAAACAATATCACCATGCCTTCTTACAACCCAAGTGGGGTATTCAAAGAACAAAGACCATAATGATAAAATGAGACCTCTGCGCCTCTTACAACAAAAAAAACCCTTCAAAGATGAGGGAGCTTGGACAGAGAAATTTAAATTGTCCCCATTCCAGCACTAGAGACAAAAGTTAGACCAAGGTTCTTTACACCCAATGATTCTTGACTGCGTGAAAGGCTTCACTCTGAGACATGTGGCTAGATCTCTGATGTCTTGAAGCATCTGTTGCCCCGAAGTTTGTAGATGACATCCTCTGGTTGAGACTCCTTCTGACGATGCAACTAGTGGAACCTCTCCAAGTGTCCCGAATGGCCACACTAACAACATGACTTTGGAGGACGATGAAAAAGTGACTTAAAGTAACCAATGGGCCACACTCAAACCAAACAAGAGGGTGGCCTGACTAATAGAAGATGGAATTGACAAGAAGACTTGTCTGAAATGAGTATCTCTGGTTCTCTCTCCTCATTGGATGGGGGAACCTTCCCGAACACCAAAAATAATCGGTCCTTGAACGCTGGACAAATATCCCATGCAATAGAAACTTTTACTGATACTACGACGCTACCTCCAGAGAAAAGGGAACCAACCCCTTGAAATGCCCAATGTAAGCCTTTAATGTTAGTTGGCCTTGTTGGGAAATCACGAGATCTGACACTTTCCTCACCCACACTTCCTTAGGTATAAAACAACGGATGAGAGTGGTCTTAAACACCTTCCAAGACATCCCATCATACAACGAGGCTGGTATTATTTCCTCTACCAATCCAAAGTTGGACTCTCAAATGAACTCTAACCAGTACGATCCCTCATAGATTTGGGAGTTCCCAATAACCTAAAAACATCAATGATTCCACCAAGCTAGTCCACTACCTTCGATAGATCATGACCACCACAGAAGAAGGACAAAAACTGAAAAGAATTCAGTTCCACCACTCCGCTAAGAGTCTGGGTAGAACCAACAACTAGAAGAGACTCACTAGAAACCTCTTGGCCTTTTCTGGGAAACATACTAAAAAACAAGAGGCACAAATATGAACCAAAACTCATCATGAATAAAAATTCCACACTTCAATCGAAAACTAAAACTAAAACTCAAATCAATAGTCCAACCACAATTCAATATGACAAAACCAAGAACCCATGAAAAAGAATACTAAGAACAAAAGGAGAACACTAAAAAATTTCTCACTCACTTTTCAAAACATTTAAATTAATTTTTTTAAACCATTTTTTAGCATCCAAAACAACTTAAGTATCCACCATTGGTATCCCATGAAGTCTCACATATACATATACCCTTATTCTAGTTCATGCACCCATCCAAACATACCACCAATTATCCCTGTGCCACATGAGTACCTATATATATGTGGCCCCTCATAGGAATACCAAGGGTTAATTCAAAACACATATCATTTTCAAAATGGACCATTCAATATAAAACACAAATTCTCAACCAATTTTAAAATGTCACTTATCATTAAAGCAATACATTTCCAAATCCTCAAACATTTTCCAATTCACATTCCAAAAAAGTGTTACCAACATCCCAAAACAACTTCCAAAAAACCTCCCATTTTCCCCTTTGAAACCACATTCCATTAAAAGAAAACAATTTCCACTTTAAAACAACTTTTCCACTGAAAAAACAAATTCCCTTTTTGAAAAAACCTTTTCGACGAACCATTTTCATTTTTTTGAAATCCACTCAAGTTAGTCCAAAATAATCCCAAACATAACTCACATCAAAACTTCCAAAAACAAGGGACTAGTGGCTATGCCAACCTGGTAACATGGTGTAGAAAACCATGCTTTGAGCGAGAATTAACCACAGGAAGAATCTTGAACCGTGTACTTGGGTTGTACATGGGTCGCTACTTCATGCATGCCCACTGTGTAACACTAGCTCACTTCCTTTGTCATCCCTCATCCACACAGACCAAGCCAAAGAAGAAAATTCAAATCCAGGACTACCCCTAGCAACTCGAGTCTCGGGACAAACAAGGGTTCATCACATCCTTCCTACACCTACCTCTCAAGTCCTGACACACCTAATCACTAAGATACCTGACACCCCAAATAACAAGAGCCACCTCTGATACCATTTTGTCACGAACCAACCCAGGTCGACCCTAAACCGATCACCCGAGCCGATCCACAACATTTCCTGAAGGGAGTTCGCAATCCACACGGGCTAACAACTAGTTCCAAGCATCAAAATAAACCAGTTCGGAATGATTTGGACCATAACAATGATAAATAATCATAATATGAACAACAAGATAAATAAAATAAATAAACCGAACAACTTGGCAGTGGAAAAAAAGGAATAAATGAAGTAACATGACATACCTCAGGTGACCCCGTGGGTCACCAAGGAATGTAATCTACAATTTCTCCCAAAATCGATCCAAGAATGAAACCTGCAACTAAAAAGTAAAGTAGTTGTGAGCACCAAGATGCTCAGTAGGAATGCTAAAATATAACCACGTCCAATGCCCCTTCCTTTAGTAAGAAATACAATCATACCAGTTTGAAAATAAGATATAATAAAATAATGTTTTTCCTTTTTTTCAAGTTCAAGTCGCAAGTTTTCATTTTAAAGTAAATCATTTCTCTCCCTCTACATTTTCAAAATAGGTTCCAAGCATGCATTAACATTCCAAAATGAAAAGAAACCGATTTAGATTAAAATAAATTTTTTGAAAATAAGACATCAAGTATGAAATGACAGAAATGGAAATCACATCACAAGTACCATGTAACAAACAATCACCCTAGGCAATCTCTATAGGTATCTAGAATAAGTGGGACCCTAGAGACCTCGTACCTCGGTGAAACATGTCTTAGAAACCACGAACCTCAGAAAAAGTGGCTTAGAAACCACGACCCTCAGAAAATGTGTCTTAGAAACCACGAACCTCAGTCATTCATATGTTTAGTTAGTTTTACTGTGTCAATCCTCCTAGATGAAACTGGGATGAACCCCTGCTGTTTCATCTAGCGTACTAGTCCTGGTCCACCCACCTAAATACCCAGGTTTCCCATTCTACTCTATTTCAAGTGGTGGTGAGTTTTATTTATCAAGAAAACATATATGTATATAACACTTTCTTTATCTAAAACCCATTCAACCTCTCACCACTGTTCTCCCCCCCTTAAGCGCATTCCCCCTCTTTCATGTCACACAATGCATAAGCATCAAATTAGGCACATAATAACAAATTCAACATAAAAATCATTTTCTAAAACCAAGGGGGCATACCTCAAGAGAGGTTATTTTTTCATAAAACATTATTAAAGTGCCAAATGAGATTAATTACATAATGGGAACACTTTTTACAAATAACGGGCCAAAATGCCAAACACCTTTGGAAATACTCATTGGAAATTCAAAACCACTTAAGAAATCAATTTTTAAGAAAATTCACTTAAGACCAATGGCGTTAGAAATACATTTCAATTTTCAAAACAAATGCATAATCATTTCAAGAAACCACAACAAAATTTCATAGCATGTGTATATAGCATAAATGTAAAACATATTTTCAAAACAAGAAAGAAATTATGAAATTCAAATTAAAGGCATAGGCATAGGGGACCTACCTCAAACATGTTGCTATTTGTCGAAGACCACTCAAGCCGACACTTGACACATACACACACATGAATTTATACACACACACATATATATATATATATACTCACACACCCCTAGATACAATGCATGTATTCCCCACACCATGAGAGAATATGTACAAAGAGGATATATATATATATATATATATGCCTTAACCTATGCATGTACATGTAGGATACCTCAACACCCACAGTCCAAAACCATTGTAGTGAGTTCCAATGCACTACACAAATAATTTAATAAAACGAATAAACACTTAAACAATATATAAAACATTGCAAAATAACAAACCAAGGGTTTGAAAAAATAACACACCCATTTATTAAAACACAATATTCAATCACATAAACCATAATCATCATCTGAAATAGGAGGGATCAACAAGGGAAATCAATATCACAACACAAGTTCCAACCGGGCCTTCACCCATTTCATAAGCATTTGAAAATCCATTTCCAAAAGCGGTGCGCAGACTCTACCGCACGTCAATCGCACCGCAAGGGACCTACAATGAACCATAACTCAAGTAATCGAACCCCGAAAACATCACAATAGAGTCCTAAAATCAGAACCCTATGAGCAGAAAAATCCTAAGGAGGAATAAGAAGATCACCATAGTGGGACACACTTACGATGGACGGAGAAGGACGCTGGTCGCTGAGGTGAGTGTCACTCAAGGGGGGGGGGGAGAGGTGCCCTCTAGAGCCTTTCCGGAAGAGGGGTGATGCCAAGGGATAAAGGATGGGAAAGGTAGGTGCACTGGGAGTTCAACTCAGGGCGGCCAACGGTGCGAGACGACACGAGGAGGGGAGTGGGGTTCCTGTGTGTCATTGGGATGAAGGAGGGG
The DNA here is from genome assembly GCA_963277665.1 of Viscum album. Lineage (NCBI taxonomy): Eukaryota > Viridiplantae > Streptophyta > Magnoliopsida > Santalales > Viscaceae > Viscum > Viscum album. The sequence goes on along the minus strand of OY728125.1, from coordinate 126,510,245 downwards.
ACGACGCTGGCCTAAGGTGGAGGCCCAACGGACCAAGGGGAAGGAGAAGGGTAGGAACTGCGCGTGGAACATAGTGTGAAAGAAACAATGGGGAGAATGGAAAAGAGAAAAGAAAAAAATAGAAATGAAAATAAAATAAAACCTATAAAAACTATAACAAACTTAAAATAATAATAATATTTATCAACTATAATAAAAATGATAACGTTAATAATTTCGTAAAAATGTCAAAGGCTTAATAAAAAAATAATATCCTTATTAAAATAAAAAAAAGAAATAATAATAATAATAATAATAATAATAATCTTAACATTTTTTTATTATTAAAATAGTTCTAAAATAATTTTATTCTTCTTTTTTGTTAACTTTATTATTCATTTGGTTAATTAATTAACTAACTACACATCGGGCAGGAAGGCTCAGCCCACAATCAAAATGAGGATTGAAATAGTTAAAATAATTATAATAATTAAATTCTTGAAATCGGGGTGTGACAATTCTCCCCACCACAAAATCATTCTTTCCCCAGAAAGTCACCTAGCCAAATGAGAAAACAAACTTGAGATTGAAACTAAACAAGGACAAAAAAATCACAAACGCAATGTGAATTTTCACTCCACGAGTCACACCTGAACAGCTCTATGAGCAACTACAATGAGAAGATCCATCAAGAAATGAATTGAGTTCTCCCCACTATAAGAACCCGACTAACACAACCAACATTGAGACTCTCAGCATAGGATAACTCTAGAACTACTAACCTGAACCAAAGAGGAAACCACGAATAAGACCAAAACTCATACATAGACTAACTCTCAATGAAGGCCCAACAAGATTCATGGTGGGTCTCCCCACCATCTAAGAACTGACCAGCTTAAGCCAATTAGCACAGATTGATACAGTCCCAACACAGACTGACCCATGAACTCTTTGCACAAATCAGACCCCCACCACATGGGGTCCCCAATGAAAAACCCCAAACTAAATGGTAGACAAAACCACTATTCATTATTTCCCAAGATGCATGTGCCTCCCAAAACGAGCACATCCTAAAACAAGAGTGGGTCGCCAAAGGAGATAGCCACACAAGAGAGGCAATCATCTTGAGACTCACATACAAAAAGATACAACCTTAAATGATCATATTTGAGGAGGCACAACTACTAGAATTATAAGAAAACAAGATCACCGTGCCTTCTTACAACCCAAGTGGGGTATTCAAAGAACAAATACCATAATGAGGAAATGAGACCTATGCACCTCTTACAACAAAAAAAAACCTTCAAAGAAGAGGGAGCATAGACAGAGAAATTCAAATCGTCCCCATTCCAACACCAGATACAAAATTTAGACCAAGTTTCCACACACCCAATGATTTATGACTGTGTGAAAGGCTTCACTTCGAGACCTGTGGCTAGATCTCTGATGTCTTGAAGCATCTACTGCCCCGCAGTCAGGAGATGGAATCCTCTGGTCGAGACTCCTTCTGATGATGCTGCTAGTGGAACCTCTCTAAGTGTCTGAAATGGCTACACTAATGGAAAGACTTTTGAGGATGAAAAAAAGGTGACTTAAAGTACACAAACCGGCCACACTTGAACTAAACAAGAGGGTGGTTTAACTAATAGAAGATGGAATTGGCAAGAAAACTTATCTGAAACAGGTTCCTCTGGTTCTCTCTCCTCACCGGATGGGGAACCTTCCCGAACACCAAAAAGAATCGGTCCTTGAACCCTGGATGAAGACCACACGCAATAGAAACTTTTAGTGATACTACGACGCTAACTCTGAATAAAAGGGAACTAACCCCTTGAAATGCCCAACGTAAGCCTTTAATGTTCATTGGCCTTATTGGGAAATCATGAGATCTGCCACTTTCCTCACCTGCACTTCCTTAGGTATAAATCATTGGATGAGAGTGGTATTAAACACCTTCCAAGACATCCCATCATGCAACGAGGCTGGGATTATCTCCTCCACCAATCCAAAGTTAGACTCTCAAATGAACTCAAACCTGCACGATCCCTCATAGCTTTGGGAGTTCCTAATAACCTGAAAACATCAACGATTCCACCAAGACAGTCCACTACATTCAATAGATCACAACCACTATATAAGATAGACAAAAACTGAAAGGAATTCAGTTCCACCACTCTGCTAAGAGTCTGGGTAGAACTAACAACTAGAAGATACTCACTAAAAACCTCTGGGCCTTTTCTGGGCAACATACTCAAAAACAAGAGGCACAAATCTGAACCAAAACTCATCATAAATAAAAATTACACACTTCAATAAAAAACTCAAACTCAAACTCAAATCAATATTCGAACCACAATTCAGTATGTCAAAACCAAGAACCCACGAAAAAGAATACCAAGCACAAAAAGAGAACACTAAAAAATTGCTCACTCACTTTTAAAAAAATTTAAATTACTTTTTTTAAACCATTTTTTACAAAAAAAACAACTTAAATTATCCACCATTGGTATCCCATGAAGTCTCACATGTACATATATCCTTATTCTAGCTCATGCACCCATCCACACATACCACCAATTATCCCTGTTCCACATGTGTACCTCTATATATGTGGCCCCTCATAGGAATACCAAGGGTTAATTCAAAACACATCTCATTTTAAAAATGGACCATTCAACGTAAAACAAAAATTCTCAACCAATTTGAAAATGTCACTTATCATTAAAGAAATACATTTCCAAATCCTCGAACATTTCTCAATTCACATTCAAAAAAGTGTTACCAAGATCCCAAAACAACTTCCAAAACACCTCCCATTTTTCCCCTTTGAAACCACATTCCATTAAAAGAAAACAATTTACAATTAAAAACCACTTTTCCACTCCAAAAACATATTCCCTTTTTGGAAAACCCTTTTTTGACGAACCATTTTCATTTTTTTGAAATCCACTCAAGTCAGTCAGAACTAATCCCAAACATAACTCACATAAAAACATCCAAAAATAGGGGACTAGTGGCTATGCCAACCCGGTAACATGGCGTAGAAAACCATGATCTAAGCAAGAATTAACCACAAGAAGCATCTTGAACCGTGAACTCGGGTTGTACATGGGTTTCTACTCCATGCAAGCCTGATGCATAACACTAGCTCACTTCCTTTGTCATTCCTCTTCCACACAGACCAAGCCAAAGAAGAAAATTCAAATCCCTGACTACCCCTAGCTACTCGAGTCTCGGGATGGGAAAGGGTTCATGACGTACTTCTCATACCAACCTCTTGAGTCCTAAAACACATAATCACCAAGCTACCTAACACCCCAAATAACAAGGTCCATCTCTGATACCATTTTATCACGAACCAACCCAGGTCGACCCTGAACCGATCACCCGAGCCAGTCCGAGACATGGCCCGAAGGGAGTTCCCGATCCCCACATGCTAGAAACTAATTACAAGTATCAAAATAAACCAGTTGGGAATGATTTGGATCATAACAAAGATAAATAATCATAAACTGAACAGGCAGATAAATAAAGGAAAATAAACCGAACAACTTGGCAGGGGAAAAAAGGAATAAATGAAGCAACATGACATACCTTCGGTGACCCCATGGGTCACCACGGAACATAAACTACACTTTCTCCCAAAAGCGATCCAAGATTGAAACCTGAAACTAAAAAGTAAATTAGGGGTGAGCACTGAGATGCTCAGTAGAAATTCCAAAATATAACCACATCCTATGCCCCTACCATTAGTATGAAATCCAATCATACCAGTTTTAAAATAAGATATAATAAAATAATGTTTTTCATTATTTTCAAGTTCAAGTTGCAAGTTTGCATTTTCAAGTAAATAATTTCTCTCCCTCTACATTTTCAAAATAGGTTCCAAGCATGAATTAACATTCCAAAATTAAAGGAAACCAATTTAGATTAAAATAAGGTTTTTGAAAATATGACATCAAGTATGAAACTACTGAAATGTAAATCACATCACAAGTACCATGTCGCAAATGAGAACCCTAGGAAATCTCTATAGGTAGCTAGAACAAGTGGGACCCTAGAGACCTCGTACCTCGGTGAAACGTGGATTAGAAACCATGACCCTCAGAAAACATGGCTTAGAAACCACAACCCCCAGTCATTAATATGTTTGGTTAGTGTTGTTGTGTCAATTCTGCTAGATGAAACCAGGACAAACCCCATGTTGTGTCATCTAGCGTACTAGTCTTGGTCCACCCACCTAGATACCCAAGTTTCCCATTATTCCCTATTTCAAGTGGTTGTGAGTTTTCTTTATCATGAAAACATATATGTACATAACCATTTCTTTATCTAAAACCCATTCAACCTCTCAGCACATTTCTCCCTCCTTAAGCGTATTCCCCCTATTTCATGTCACACAATTCATAAGCATAAAATTAGGCACATAATAACACATTCAACATAAAAATAATTTTATAAAACCAAGGGGGGTGCCTCAAGAGAGGTTTTTCTTTTTCATAGAACATTCTTAAGGTGAAAAAACAAGCCTAATTACATAATGGGAACACTTTTTAAAACTAACCGGCCAAAAGGCCAAACACCTTTGGAAATAATCATTAGAAATTCAAAACCACTTAGGAAATCAATTTTCAAGAAAAGTCACTTAAGACCAATGGCGTTAGAAATACATTTAAATTTCCAAAGCAAATGCATAATCATTTCAAGCAACCACAACCAAATTTCATGGCATGTGTATATAGTATAAATGTAAAACATATTTTTAAAACAAGCAATCAATTATGAAATTCAAATTAAAGTCATAGGCATAGGGGAACTACCTCAAACATGTCGCTATTTTTCGATGACCGCTCGAGCCGACACTTGACGCATACATGCAAATGCATTTATACATATATATATATATACACCCCTAGATGCATTGCACATATTTCGCATGCCATGATAGAATATGTACAAAGAGGGCATATATATATATATGCCTTACCCTATGCATGTACATGTAGGATACCTCGACACCTGCAACCCAAAACCATCGTAGAGAGTTCTAACGCACTACACAAATAATTTAATAAAATAAATTAACACTTAACAATATATAAAAAATTGAAAAATAACACACCAAGGGTCTGCAAAAATAACACACCCATTTATTACAACACATTATTCAATCACATAAACCATAATCATCATCTACAATAGGGGGCTCAATAAGGGAAATCAATATCACTACACAAGTACCAACCAAGCCTTCACCCATTTCATAAACATTTGAAAATCCATTTCCAAAACAATCTGAAATTTCAAACAAAACTCCAAAGGAAGGCTTAAACATTTCCAAGCATAACCACATAAATCAAGGGAAACCCCATTCACACTTTATAAAACTAAGACACACCTTTTTGACAAGAAAACCCATTTTAAACACAAAATAAGTCCACTTCTAACCCATTTGGACTAAAGCCCAATGTTTAAATTCATTTTACAAATGGAAACATATATTGGCATATTTATCAAACATAAAGGATACATCACATCCCATTTCCATCAAACCACTTTCAAAGAGGTCAACCAAGCATTTCCATAACAGATCAAACACTCACACATTTCAAACCACCATTTGGGAGAAAAGTGAAAACCCCAAATGATGCATCATAAAACACCCATGGAAAATGCTCAATTTCATGTCAAAATAAAACTTTCAAAAATTAAACCCTTCATCAATGCTACCAAAAACGTTTTTTCACACCATAAAAATAATTTAATAAATTATTCAAACAACTTATAAACTATTTGAAATAAACAAAATAAGCCCTGCACACACAATATACCAAATTTTCACATGGAAAAATCATCTTCAGAAAATTGCACATAAATTAAATTATTCTAAAAATTACAAGTTTCAATTTAATTATCACAGACAATGAAAAATAAAACAGCGGAATAAAACACTTACCTTGGTGTAGAAAACTTCGCAAAAGCGGTGCGTAGACTCCGCCGCACGTCAATCGCACCATAAGAGACCTAAAATGAACCATAACTCAAGTAATAGAACCCCAAAAACATCATGATAGAGTCCTAAAATCAGAACCCTGTGAGCATAAAAACCCTAAGGAGGAAGAGAAGATCACCATAGTGGTATGCACTTACGATGGAGGGAGTGGGACGCTGGTTGCTGAGGTGAGTGTCGCCTGGGGGGGAAGAGGTGCTGGCCGGAGCCTTGCCGGAAGAGGGGTGAAACCAAGGGATAACAGATGGGAGTGGGAGGCACACTGGGAGTTCAACGTAGGGAAGCCGACAGTGTGAGGCGGTGTGAGGAGGGGAGTGGGGCACCGGTCCGGTGTGTTGTCGGGATGAAGGAGGGGACAACGCTGGTCTAAGGTGGAGATGCAATAGACCAGGTGAAGGAGAAGGGTAAGCGCTATGAACGGCACATAGTGAGGAAGAAATAAAGGGGAGAATGAAAAAGAGGAAAGAAAAAAAAAGAAAAAAAAAGAAAAAAAAGAAAAAGAAAAAGAAAATAAAATAAAACCTAAAATAACTTTAAATAACTAAAAAAATAATAACAATTATCAACTATAATAAAAATGATAAAGTTAATAATTATATAAAAATTTCAAAGGCTTAATAAAAAAATAATAGCCTAATTAAAATATTAACAAGGAATAATAATAATAATAATAATAATAATAATAATCTTAACATTGTTATTATTATTAAAATAGTTCTAAAATAATTTTATTTTTCTTTTGCGTTAACATTATTATTCATTCAGTTAATTAATTAACTAACTACACATCAGGTAGGCGGGCTCAGCCTGCAATCAAAACGAGGGTTTAAATAGTTAAGATAATTAGAATAATTAAATTCTTAAAATTAGGGTGTGACAATTCTCCCCACCGCAAAAACTTTCTGCCCCCAGAAAATCACCCAGCCAAACGAGAAAACAAACTCGAGCTTGAAACTGAACAAGGCCAACAAAATCACAAATGCAGTGTGACTTTTCACTCCACGAGTCACACCAAACCAGCTCTATGAGAAATTGCAATGAGAAGAGCCATCAAGAAACGAAGTGGGTTCTCCCCACCACAAGAACCCGACTAACACAACCAACATTGAGACTCTCAGCATAGGCTAACTCTAGAACTTTTAACTTGAACCAAAGAGGAAACCGCCAACAATACCAAAACTCCTACACAGACCAACTCTCAAAAAAGGAACTACAAGATTTATGGTGGGTCTCTCCACCATCTAAGAACAGTCCAGCTTAAGCCAATTAGCACAAACTGATATGGAACCAAAACAAACTGACCCACAAACTCTTCACACAAACAAAACCCCCACCACATGGGGTCTATGATGAAAAACCCCAAACCGAATGGAGTAAAAAACCCCTATTCATTATTTCCCAAGATGTATGTGACTCCCAAAACGAGCACGTCCTAAAACAAGATCAGGTTGCCAAAGGAGATATCCACACAAGAGATACAATAATCTTGAAACTCACATCCATAATGATGCAACCTTCAATGCTCATATTTGAGGAGGCACAACTACTATAATTACAAGAAAACAAGATCACCACACCTTATTACAACCCAAGTGGGGTATTCAAAAAACAAAGGCCATAATGAGGAAATGAGACCTTTATGACTCTTATAGAAAAATAGAACCTTCAAAGATAAGGGAGCTTGGACAGAGAAATTTAAACCATCCCCATTCCAGCACCAGAGAAAAAAGTTAGACCAAGGTGCCCCACACCCAATGATTCCTGACTGCATGAAAGGATTCACTCCAAGACTTATGGCTGGAGCTCTGATGTCTTGAAGCATCTGTTGCCCTACAGTCAAGAGATAACATCCTTCGGTCGAGACTCCTTCTGAGGATGCCTCTAGTGTAACCTCTCTAAGTGTCCCAAATTTCCACACTGACAGCAAGACATTGGAGGATGACAACAAGGTGACTTAAAGTACCCAAACCGTCCACACCCGAACCAAATAAGAGGGTGGCCTGACTAATAGAAGATGGAATTGAAAATAATACTTGTCTGAAATGGGTTCCACTGGTTCACTCTCCTCACGGGATGGGAAACCTTCCCGAACACCAAAAAGAATTGTTCCTTGAACCCTGGACGAATACCTCACTCAGGAGAAACTTTAACTGATACTCCGATGCTATATCCATAGAAAAGGGTACCAACCCCTTGAAATGCCTAACGTAAGCCTTTACTGTTCATTGGCCTTGCTGGGCAATCACGAGCTCTTCCACTTTCCTCACCTTAAATTCCTCAGGTATAAACCATCGGATGAGAGTGGTCTTAAACACCTTCCAAGACATCCCATCATGTAACGAGGCTGGGATTATCTCCTCCACCAATCCAAAGTTAGACTCTCAAATGAACTCGAACCAACACGAGCCCTCATAGATTTGGGAGTTCGCAATAACCTGAAAACATCAACGATTTCACCAAGCTAGTCCACTACCTTGAATAGATCACGATCACCATGGAAGACATACAAAAACCAAAATGAATTCAGTTCCACCACTCTGCTAAGAGTCTGGGTAGGACCAACAACTAGAAGAGACTCACTAGAAACCTTTGAGCCTTTTCTGGGAAACAAACTCAAAAAACAAGAGGCACAAATCTGAACCAAAACTCATCATAAATCAAAATTCCACACTTCAATCACAAACTAAAACTAAAACTCAAATCAATATTCCAACCACAATTCAGTATGTCAAAACCAAGAACCCACATAAAAGAATACCAAGAACAAAAATAGAACACTAAACAATTTCTCATTCACTTTTCAAAAAATTTAAATTACTTTTATTTTTGAAAACCATTTTTCAGCAACCAAAACAACTTAAGTAACCACCATTGGTATCCCATGAAGTATCACATATACATATACCCTTATGCTAGCTCATGTAACCATCCACACATACCACCAATTATCCCTCTTCCACATGCGTACCTCTATATATGTGGCCCCTCATAGGAATACCAAGGGTTAATTCAAAACACATATCATTTTCTAAACAGACAATTCAACGTAAAACAAAAATTATCAAAAAATTTGAAAATGTCACTTATCATTAAAGAAATACATTTCCAAATCCTCAAACATTTTCTAATTCAAATTCTAAAAAGTGTTACCAATATCCCAAAACAACTTCCAAAACACCACCCATTTTATTCCCTTTGATACCACATTCCATTAAAAGAAAACCACTTCCACTTCAAATCCTCTTTTACACTCCAAAACCATATTCCATTTTTGAAAACACCTTTTTCGACGAACCGTTTTCATTTTTTTGAAATCAACTCAATTCAGTCAAAACTAATCCCAATCATAACTCACATCAAAACTTCTAAAAATAAGGGACTAGTGGCTATGCCAGCCTGGTAACATGGCTTAGAAAACCATGATCCGAGTGAGCATTAACCACAGGAAGCATCTTGAACTGTGAACTCAGGATGTAGATGGGTCACTACTCCATGAAAGCCCATTGTGTAACACTATCTCACTTCCTTTGTCATCCCTCATCCACACAGACCAAGCTAAAGAAGAAAATTCAAATCCCAGACTACCCATGGCAACTTGATTCTCGGGACGGAAAGGGGTTCATGACGTCCTTCCCACAACTACCTCTCGAGTCCCGACACACTTAATAACCATTCTCTCTGACACCCCAAATAACAAGGCCCACTTTTGATACCATTTTGTCACGAACCAACCTGAGTCAACCCTAAACCGATCACCCGATCCAGTCCGCGACATGGCCCGAAGGGCGTTCACGATCTCCAAGGGCTGGAAACTAGTTCCGGGCATCAAAATAAACCAATTGGGAATGATTTGGCCCATAACAAAGATAAATAATCATAAATTGAACAAGCAGATAAATAAATAAAAATAAACCAAACAACTTGGCAGCAGAAAAAAAAAGGAATAAATGAAGCAACGTTACATACCTCAGGTGACCCCGTGGGTCACCACGGAATGTAAACTACACTCACTCCCAAAATAGATCCAAGACTGAAACGTACAACTGAAAATTAAAGTAGGCGTGAGCACCAAGATGCTTAGTAGGAATTCCAAAATATAACCATGTCTTATTCTCCTACCTTTAGTAAGAAATCCAATCATTCCAGTTTGAAAATAAGATATAATAAAATAATGTTTTTCTTTCTTTTCAAGTTCAAGTCACAAGTTTTCATTTTCAAGTAAATCATTTCTCTCCATCTGCATTTTTAAAATAATTTCCAAGAATTCATTAATATTCCAAAATGAAATTAAAACAATTTAGATTAAAATATGGTTTTTCAAAATAAGACATCAAATATGAAATGACTGAAATGGAAATCACATCACAAGTACCATGTAGAAAATGAGAACCCTGGGCAATCCCTATAGGTATCTAGAACAAGTGGGACCCTATAGACCTCATACCTTGGTGAAGTGTGGCTTAGAAACCATGATCCTCAGTCATTCATATGTTTGGTTAGTGTTGTTACCTCAATCTTACTAGATGAAACTGGGACGAACCCCTGTTGTGTCACCTAGCGTACTAGTCCTAGTCCACCCACCTAGATACCCAAGTTTCCCATTGTGCTCTATTTCAAGTGGTGGTGATTTTTCTTTATCATGAAAACATATATGTACATAACACTTTATTTTTATAAAACCCATTCAACCTCTCAGCACTGTTCTCCCTCCTTAATCGCATTCCCCCTCTTTCACGCCACACAATGCATAAGGATCAAATTAGGCACATAATTACACATTCAACATAAAAATCATTTTCTAAAATCAAGGGGGCGTGCCTCAAGAGAGGTTTTTATTTTTCATAAAACATTATTAAGGTTCCAAACGGGATTAATTACATAAAGGGAACACTTTTTACAACTAACCGGCCAAAAGGCCAAACACCTTTGGAAATACTCATTAGAAATTCAAAACCACTTAGGAAATAAATTTTCAAGAAAAGTCACTTAAGACCAATGAAATTAGTAATACATTTAAATTTCCAAAACAAATGTATAATAATTTAAAGAAACCACAACAAAATTTCATAGCATGTATATGTAGCATAAATGTAAAACAAATTTTTAAAACAAGCAGGAAAGTATGAAATTCAAATTAAAGGCATAGGCATAGGGGACCAACCTCAAACTTGTCTCTATTTGTCGAAGACCACTCGAGCTGACACTTGACGCATACACGCACATGCATTTACACACACACACACACACATATATATATACACACACCCCTAGCTTCATTTCACATATTCCCCGTGCCATTGAGAGAATATATAAGAATAGGGAATATATTTATATATGCATTAACCTATTCATGTAAATGTAGGATACCTCGACACCCGCAACACAAAAACATCGTAGCGAGTTCCAACGTACTACACAAATAATTTAATAAAACTAATAAACACTTAAAAAATATATAAAACATTGAAAAATAACACACCAAGGGTCTTCACAAATAACACACCCATTTATTACAACACAATATTCAATCACATAAACCATAATTATCATCTGCAATAGGAGGGCTCAACAAGAGAAATCAATATCACAACAAAAGTTCCAACCAAGCCTTCACCCATTTTCATAAACATTTGAAAATCCATTTCCAAAACAATCTAAAATTTCAAACACAACTTCAAAGGAAGGCTTAAACATTTCCTAGCATAACCACATAAATCAAGGGAAACCCTATTCACACTTTATAAAACTAAGACACACCTTTCTGACAAGAAAACCCCTTCTAAACACAAAATAAGTCCACTTCTAGCCCATTTGGCCTAAATCCCAATGTTTAGATGCATTTTACAAATAGAAACATATACTGGCATATTTATCAAACATAAAGGATGCATCACATACTATTTCCATCAAACCACTTTCAAATAGGTCAACCAAGCATTTCCACAAGATATCAACCACTCACACATTTCAAACCACTATTTGGGAGAAAAGTGAAAACCCCAAATGATGCACCATAAAACACCCATGGAGAAAGCTCAATTTCATGTCAAAATACAACTTTAAAATTAAACCCTTCATCAATGATACCAAAAATGTTTTTTTCTCACCACATAAATAATTTAATAAATTATTCAAACAACTTATAAACTACTTTCAATAAACACAATAAGCTCTGCACACACAATATACCAAATTTTCACATGGAAAAATCATCTTCAGGTAATTTCACATAAATTAAATTATTCCAAACATTTCAAGTTGTAAATTAATTATCACAGACTATACGAAATACAAGAGTGGAATAAAGCACTTACCTCAGTGTAGAAAACTTCACAAAAGCGGTGCGCAGACTCCTCCGCACGTCAATAGCATCGCAAGGGACCTACAATGAACCATAACTCAAGCAACCAAACCCCAAAAACATCACGATAGAGTCCTAAAATCAGAACCCTATGAACAGAAAAACCCTAAGGAGGAAGAAGAAGATCACCATAGTGGGATGCACTTAAGACAGAGGGAGCAGGATGTTGGTCGTTGAGGTGAGTGTCTCTTGGGGGGGAAGAGGCTTCGGCCGGTGCCTTGATGGAAGAGGGGTGCAGCCAAGGGATAACGGATGGGAGAGGGAGGCATGCTAGGAGTTCAATGCAGGGCGGCTGACGGTGTGAGGCGACACAGGGAGGGGAGTGGGGCGTCGGTCTGGTGTTTCACCGGGATGAAGGAGGGGATGACGCTAGCCTAAGGTGGAGGTGCGACAGACCAGGGGGAAGGAGAAAAGTAGGCATTGTGTGTAGTGCACAGTGAAGAAAAAACAAAGGGGAGACTGAAAAAGAGGAAAAAATGGAAATGAAAAAAAAGTAAAACCTATAAAAAACTTAAACAAAATTAAAATAATAATAACAATTATCAACTATAATGAAAACAACAAACGTTAATAATTTTATAAAAATTTCAAAGGCTTAATAAAAAAATAATAACCGAATTAAAATATTAAGAAGACATAATAATAATAATAATAATAATAATCTTAACATTTTATTATTATTATTAAAATAGTTCTAAAATAATTTTATTCTTCTTTTGCATTAAATTTATTATTCATTCAGTTAATTAATTAATTAACTACGCATCGGGCAGGCCGGCTCAGCCCACAATCAAAATGAGGATTGAAATAGTTAAGATAATTAGAATAATTAAATTCTTGAAATCAGGGTGTGACAGTTCGTTCCTTAATGGATAGCCTCTCCGAAGTGGATCATATGATGTTATTAGGGTTAGGTAATTATCTACCACAAAGATGTCACATGATGAGGAGAGACCGTGATTTCATTACAAATTTTTCACATGAATTGGTCACATGAATTGGTTGGGGTTATGCGATCACATGTCATAGGTGCTTTCACATGAAGATTTAGAGGTTATGCGATCACATAACCCAACTGCATAACCCCTAACGTGCCATGTAATCTAGGAATGTGGTGCGCTCTCCCTACTAAGTTATTTTTATACCAAAATGGTACTTTTACTTTGATTATTTTCACTAACTCTTATTTCTAAAATTCTTTTTGTGGGTGTCAACACCTCCTATAAAGAAGATTGTTAAAATGGGGTATTCAAGCTCCTCAATATGGGTATTTCCTACTCAATATAAAATAGTGGGTAGAAAAGACCATCAAAATTATACAAAAGAAGGTAGAAATGAAAGATTTTAATAAATAAAATAAAGAGTTGATCCCCACTCAAACCATTAATAGGAAATGAGTAAGAATTTACTATAAGAAGACAAATGATGTAACAAACAAGGATCACTTCCTATTACTTTTTATTGAATAGATCTAGGAGTGTCTTGTAAGCTACAAGAACCATTGTTACTTGGTTAGATATTTAGTCTAAAAATAAATTCCAATAGAACCTCAAGAATAAAGAAATAAAATATTCACATGTCAATTTAAAACATTTCCTTACCATTGCACGTTTTTTTGTGATGTAAAACACACCAATGAACATTCAAATGTACATGAAACGTATATTTCAAAAAATGAAAAAGGGGTTACTTGAATGAAGGGATTTGTAGGAATCTAATATACCTAAATCTAGTGGAAGAAAATAAAACCCAACACTAAGATAATATGAAATAGGAATCAATAAAGTGAAATTAATAAACAAAAAACTTTGTGTTACTCATTGTAGATCATCATCATCAATTAATTAGTGATATTTATGGATATCACTTAGAATAAACTGAAATTTTATTTAATTTAAAGGTCTAGATAAACCAATAGAATTGTATGTTTCTTTACTAGGATCCATTCTCCTTAAAAAGTTCGCTAAAACCTCCTCTTCGATGGTAAATGATGCGAATAGTGTGAGAGATAGTTTCAACCTGGCATATGTTAATCAATTATAAGAGAACCTGATAATAAATTATGAGATAATATGATATCATTTTTCATGAAAAACATGAAATAACCATGAAACATGGTACAAAATACATGGTATAAAACATGATATGGTGACTCTCACCATCCCATTAATTTGTTCTTTAGTTCACATATCCATCAATTTCTAAATTTCACTAAATCATCCCAAACATTATAGAAAACTTCATAACTCTTTGAGAATCCATCCAAATTTCTTTGGATATGATAATCATAAATTTTTTATAAAGTTTTGGATAAACACTTTATGTAAAAATTGATCCTTATTATACAGTCAAAATATATGACCCTACAAGACTTGGTAGCATTAGAAACAATTATGAATTATCAAATCCATAATTATAAGAAAATATAGTTCTCTAGTAAACAACATTGTTACTAAAGTTATAAAGGGGTCTAGTGTGATATCCATTGAACACACTCATATATCTATACAAACATTTCTACCTCATGATGTATCCCTATAAATTGTATGTATTCTTATATAATCACTTTATATAAGAAATCAAGTTATTGATAGAAATGGAATATGTCAATGTAGTATAAACCATCTCATATGTTCTTAATTCTATAAAAATGAATAACCATATTTAATGAATACACCACATTTAATTTATCCAAATTGTTGATCACATCACATCTCACTCAACTAAGCATGAAAATGTATTTTCTTAGTCTAATTAAATTGGGGGCCCATATGTCATACTTGTCATGAAAGAGGGAAAATGATATATTGGTTAAACTCAACTCACAACATGATCATCAACATACCCAACCACCACCTAATTATATCAACCCCAATTTTGGCATAAGAAAGGTATCAATGTATAAAGTTTCGCATGATAAATATCTTATAAACCTCATGTAATTAGGTTTCATAAAAATAATACACCCTCAAGTATATCAATGATTTTATGTCATTTCATGTGTTATACTTTGGATGGTTATTCCAAATAATAAGTGTTGAATTATTAACTCATGACTCTACGAAGTATCATATATGAGAATCTACTCATGATAGTATTAACATATCATCACAACCCATAATAATACATGATTATCATAGATTTGGGATAACTCAAATTCAAACTTTGAGGAGTTTTTATCATTCCTCTCTTCATGTAAAATATATAATACGCATTAATGGGTGGTAAATTATGATTAAATTTATTATAAAACTATGATATATTTATATTTTAAAAAAATCATTATATCAAATATCCCATGTATCTAATACCGAGATACTTAATATAAATCTCATGATTTTACTATGTTAATGTTTTTGTCAAAGGATCTACTACATTAACTTTATTAGACACTCAATAGATCTTTATACCACCCATCAAAATTATTTCTCAAATGAGATGGTATTTGTGAAGGATTTTTTTATATATTAGTGATATCAAGGCTCCTTGGCATATGATATATCTCCATTATTTTCAAAATAATTATCAATTACTTCCAAAATTTTAGGAATCCCCACAAGCTCAGTAATAATTTTTTTATCTAAAAAAATTCTTCCACAACATCTAATTTAATGATATACTTTGCCTATATTTTTGAGTCCACCATGGTGGGGTTTTTTGGAAATCTTATAATTTATAGCTCCATAATTATGGTAAAACATGAAACTAAATTTAATATCATCTTTTTTAAGTAAAAAATCATTGTAACCATTTACAATAAGATCTTCCACACCTACAAAGACCAAGAATCAATCCTTATTTATTCATAATCACTTAAGGTTTTTATTTAAAACAATCTTGATACTCTCACTAGGATTGAATTTGTATCTAATATTTATTCTCAAAGCATAAGATCCATAAATCCAGGTAAATGACATGACATATTAGATAAATATTATTGTAAACACATAAAAAATCCTATTCATGATTCTAATTTCTAACTCTTTATAAGAACTATTCCATGAAATATTGGTAAATAAATATTCTTACAGTTCTCTATGCAGAACTACCTTTTCAATTTACCAATAAAAGTTTTTTGACTCAATAAAATCATCCTTTTAGATCTAAATCCTTAAATATTCACCCCTAGTATGTAGGATGATCCATCCATGTATTTCATTAAGAAGAAATTTCCCAACCATACCATTGCATAATGTAAAGTTAGGATAATTTTTTTTATGAAAATTATGTCATCTATATACAACACTAAAAATACTATTATAGGTCACAATGGAAGGTAAAATGAAAATAGGGTGGGGTGAATTGACTTTAAAAAAATTAAAGTGATAAAATCAAATGAAAAATAAAAAATAAGATAATTACGAAACAATGTAATAATAAAGTAATAAATTCAATATTTATTGAGAAATTAATATCAAATTTTATTTAAGGATTAAGTGTAGTTAATATCTGACACATTGAATTTATACACTTTATGAATATGAAGATAATAATGATGCAATGTCTAAAAGTAAAGAGAATAAAAACACAATTGATAAGGAGTTTATAAATAGAACACAAGGTTTCCCTATGTGTCTACCCCTCAAATAGAGAGAAATGTCTTATTATGACCATCCCTTGGTCTTACCAATAATCAAAGAACTAACTTCCCTTGGTTTTAATGGAGAAACAAGAAACCAAATTCCCTTGGTTTTAATGGATACCCAAGAAAAAAATATATTTAATTTTAACATTTGTGAAAAGAAACCACTCCCTAACTTTTAATATTATGATAACATATTCCATACTTATGGTTGTGAGAACCTTGAGACGATGAGGTGAGAATAGATATATGTTCTTAGTGAAAATCCTTTATAAATTAATTCTTATATCTCTAAATAAAGATGAATAAAATTGGGAGAGATATATAGAGATATAGAGTTGAGAGCCTTTGATATTTATAAATAGAGAATGGCTCTTAAGTGGATGCCCTGGAGAAATCTAGAGCTTTAGTGTCAATTTGATCAGAGACCTTTTGTGGAAGTTCATTGTTAAAATACAAACACTCAATGCCTCTATTTATAGACTTTAAATCCTTTAGAAATATTTTATAATTAACCAAGATAAATTAATACTTTTAAGAATATATTTTAGATAATTTTTAACATCATTAATTGCATCTTGAATTCATTACAGGCTAAAACACCCCGCACCATACCCTGGTATAAAAAATGGCCATTTTTTCCTTCAAAATATCCAAGACCACATGAGTTTCCACATTAATTTTCTTGTTTTGTATTGGAAAATCACCTTCCTACTATGTCTTGAGATACCAAGGGAATTTTCACAATATTTGGCTATTTTGGACTTTAAAATGACCAATCAAGATGTGTCTGGCCTCCTCTTATAAACATTTTTCATGGAGATTAAATAAGTGGATCCTCCAATTCCAAGAATTTTCTTTTAAAGTTCTTATATACCCCATAAAAGGCTTCAATACATGCAAAGAGACTTCAAGAATATCTTTAAATATACTCGAATCCTTTATCATGGTCATTCAACTTTTATTTTATTCCACCCCTTGATATTCAACATTAACACTAAAACTCACTTAAATGAAATAATTAGTAACATAGGTGAGTGTCTGTGATAATGAAAACACTATGTGAGAGAGGTACAAGAATATTCCCCTTTTTTTATAATCACAAACACTTAGCATAAAAAGTTATATTAAATATAAATCAAGAGTATAATAAGATATGCCAAGAAATTCATGATTTTAGAGAATAAGATATTCAACATACTCAAGAGATAAATATAAATATATTCAACTTTCTTAGAAGATTAACAAAAAGATATTCAAATTTATTAATAAATAAAATAACTCTAAAAAAGAACCTAAAATTCTTCCCCTTTGTTATTATAAAAAAGGAAAATAAGGAAGGGAAAGGAATATTATTTTCTAAGAAATAAGAAGATCATTACATGAGATAGACATTTTAAAACATGATTTTAATAAAATATTATCAAGATGGAACATTTTTAGAAAAAGATAAAACATTAATATCATTCTTAGATAAGGTAGTAAAGTAGAGTGGATCATTAAAAAAACTCCCCCTATATAAAACAAATTAGTATCCTAAGCGCCAAGGAAACATGCCTTAGAAAAATCCAAGAGAGCAAGGGAGAGCTTATGTGATTACAACCACAGAATTAGAAGTTCCTAATGATGTGGTGGTAGGTACTTTAATTATTTCCTCAAACTTATCCAACACTTTATTCGATTCTGGATCATCGTATTCATTTATATCTTCCCATTTTTTCATGAAAATTAGACATGTACAATTTGATTTAATAAAGGAGTTATTAGTCAAAACTCCTAGGGGATGCATCATTGCAACAACGACATGTCGACTTGTCACCCTCATGACACAAAAACGTGATTTAGTTGCTAACCTTATCATCATATCAATGACTGAATTTGATATAATTCTCAGTATGAATTGGATGTAAAATTATGATGAAAAGATATATTGCAAGAAAAAGGAAGTTACAATTTTTGAAAATGGTGTAGAATATTTTATCTTTAGAGAAGAGACCACGCCATCTGATTCTTATCTAGACTCACCCCCAGTAGCTCTGTTAAATGAAATTCTTGGAGAGGAAGAGAACCAAATATCTATGGGTGAGGAAGGAAATATTCAAATTGAATATGTGCACATAGTTCAAGAATACATTGATGTATTTCTAGATGATTTACCTGGACATCCTCTAGAGCGGGAAGTTGAGTTCTCTATTGATTTAATTCTTAGTTCAAGACCTATATCAAAGACTCCCTATAGAATGGCCACCATGGAATTAGTGGAGATAAAGAAAAAAACTAGAGGAATTGAGTAAAAAGGGATTTATTTGACCTATTGTTGTTCCATGGGGAGCCCCTGTCATCTTTGTCAAGAAGAAAGATGGATCCATGAGGCTATGCATTGATTACAGGGAAATCAATGCTATTACGATAAAGAATAAGTATCCTCTGCCCCGGTTTGATGATTTATTTGATCAAATTCATGGAGATCAATACTTTTTGAAGATCTACCTTCGATCCGGATATCATCAGCTACATGTGAAGAAAGAAGATATTACTAAGACAACATTTCGAACCAGGCATGGGAATTATGAGTTTATAGTGATTCCTTTTGGACTGAAAAATGAACCCACTATTTTCATGGATTTAATGAATAGAGTTTTCAAGGATTATCTTGATAACTTTGTTGTGGTATTCATCGATGATATCCTGGTATAATCAAAAAGCTATGAAGACCATGGGAATCACTTGTAGATTATTCTGAAAACTCTTAGAAGAAACAAATTATATGGGAAGTTTAGCAAGTGAAAATTCTAGATTCAATCAATTTCTTTCTTAGGCCATATTGTCTCTAAGGATAGAATCCTAGTTGATCCTACAAAGAAAAAGTTAATCCAAGAATGGCCCACGCCAAAAAACATAACTGAGGTATGCAGTTGTATTGGTTTAGAAGGTTACTATCGGCATTTCGTTCAGAATTTTGCCCGACTGGATGACCCGCTAACCAAGCTCACACGTAAAGGAGTTAAGTTTGTGTGAAAAAAATAATGTACAAAATGCTTTTATGAATTGAAAATAAGATTGGTCAATGCTCTAATTTTAACACTTCCATCTGTAAGTGATGGATTTTTAATATACAACGATGCATCAAAGAATGTATTGGGTTGCGTCCTTATGAAAAACGACAAAGTTATTGATTATGCATCAAGACAGCTGAAGACTCATGAGAAAAATTATCCAACTCATGATCTTGAGTTAGAAGTCGTAATCTTTTCTCTGAAAATATGGAGACATTATCTATACAGAGAAAGATGTGAGATTTATATGAACCATAAGAGTTTGAAATATATTTTCACACAGAAAGAACTCAACGTGAGGCAAAGTAGATGGATCGAGTTACTCAAAGATTATGATTGTTCAATATAATACAACCCAAGAAAGGAAAATAAGGTGGAAGATGCATTGATCAGGAAATATCATGGAATTCTAACTCAAATGAGGATTGAGAGAGATCCTATATTCATGGATCTACTAAAGATGAATATGGGAATTTTTAAGGAAGGGGAAACATCTTTCCTCTTTAAAATGATTGATAAACCATATTTACCAGAGAAGATAAAAATCTCTCAATCTAATGATGATAATTTGTAAAAGAAAATTAATGTTGTCAAGGATGGAAGATTGGTAGACTTCGTGTATGAGGAAGGAGTTCTGAAATTTGGGAAGAGGTTATGTGTTCCATCAGTACTTGAGCTAAAAAGGGAACTATTAGATGACGCTCATAGCTCAAATTTCTCTATACACCCGGGTAGCACAAATATTTATAGAGATCTAAAGGAACATTTTTGGTGGGATAATATGAAGCGAGAAATTGTTGACTACGTGTCAAGTTGTCTAGTTTGTCAACGAGTGAAGGTAGAGAGAAAACATCCCAAAGGAGTGATGAAACCTCTACCTATTACTATATGGAAGTGGGATAAAATAATTATGGATTTTTTCACTGGACTACTGATGACACCGAGAAGGAATGATGCAATATGGGTAATTATTGATCATCTCACAAAATCATCACATTTTCTTCCAATAAGAGAGTATTTACCACTTGAGTACCTAGAAATACTTTATATTAATTAAATTTTAATACTTCATGATGCACCTCTATCGATTGTGTCTGATAAAGATCCATGATTTACATCAAAATTCTGTAAAATTATCCAGAAGGCTTTGAATACTGAGCTTCATATGAGTACTGCTTATCACCCTCAAACTGACGGATAGTCTGAAAGGAATATTCAAACTTTGGAAGACATGCTGAGATCATGCTCTCTGGACTTTAAAGGTATGTGGGATCAATACTTTCCTTTGGTGGAATTTTCATACAACAATAGTTTCTATTCTAGTATTCAAATGGTTTCATATTAATCATTATATGGAAAGAGATGTCGAACTCCAACTTGTTGGGATGAAGTTGGTGTGAGAAAACTTATAGGCCCAAAACTTATTGAAGAGTCCATGGTAAAGGTTAAGACAATACAAGACCATATAAAAGCAGCCCAAAGTAGGTAGAAGAGTTATGATGACAACTGGAGAAAGGATTTGGAATTCCAAGTGGGAGATCATGTCTTTCTGAAAGTATCTCTATGGAAGGTTGTCATAAGGTTTGGTAAGAAGGGGAAACTGAGCCCTAGGTACATCGGACCATTTGAAATTCTAGAAAGAATCGGAGTTATAGCTTACTGTTTAACAATGCCTCTAAGTCTCTTCAAAGTTCATGATGTGTTCCATGTTTCATTGTTGAAGAAATACATGCCAGACCCAATGCATGTACTCACATATGAAGAAATAGAACTGGAACCTAATTTATCATACTATAAAGAGCCTATTGGGATTCTTAACACAAGGGAGTAGGTATTGAGAAATTAGACAACTCGTCTAGTAAAGGTTCTTTGGAAAAACCAGAATATAGAGGAAGAAACATGGGAACCTGAGGATGTTATGAAGAAGAACCACTCACATCTTTTTGGTGGGATTTATAAATGAAAAAATTTCGAGGATGAAATTTATGAAGGAGGGAATAATGTAGCACCCCAAACATTTTATGGTATATTTGTCTTAAATAGATTCTAGTTATAGCCTCTATTCCATGAATCACTGAGCCTCTATGGAACAAAACATGGTTACTTATAGCAGATAGCCATAACCTATCCATAAAACTTATATTTTTCAGCTTTGTGATTTGAATTTTAAAAATCAGACATACATGGTTGTGATCAAGATGATAATTAGAGTCTGATAGAATTAACTTAATTTTCAGTGAATAGTAACCTACCCTTATGAATAGTAACCTACCCTTATGAATAGTAATATGACTCTTATGAATGGTATCCATGCCCTTGAATGTATAAATGAATTTAGGCACCTTAAAATGAAGATGAATATTTTAAGTGTTTGTATTTTTTGATTAAATAATTATTTTAATTAAATATATAATTAATCATATTTAGAAAATTATTTTTGAAAAATGGACTTCATTTTTGGATTCTAAAAGTCGAAAAATGGTTAGGGTGAATTTTTGGGATTTTTATGAAATACTTAAATTTTTGATGAATAGTAAAATGCGATAATTTACGATAAATGCTAAATAAGGAATTTATTGAGTCATTCCTAATGATATAATGATGTAATCCCAATTGGTTCTAAGTCACATGCATATATTACTGTTCTTGGTCATGAAATACTCACTATTTGTTGTCTTGAGAGGAAATAATAAATTAATGGTTTTAATATTAAGAAAACTCATCTCCCCTCCACTATATAAACCACCCCTCACCCCTCTTCCTCCCACACCACTCAAGCTTCAATTCTTGCCTAAAGTCTTCCAAATACTCTCCCCAAGCCCTCTCCCCACGTCTAAGACCTATTGGTCTCACTAAAAGGCCAAAAACAAAGGCCTTAAGGAGATTCTCAAGGAGGAGTACTCAAGAGGCGAACCTTTCTTCCCTTTTCTTTCAATTTCTTTTACAAAGTTCCATTCTTTTGTTCTCCCTTTTCACCTCCCCTCATCCAAATTACATGATAATTCCAGTACCTTACATGTACTATATTTTCATTGTGCTAAAGTAATATTTCATCATAATCTCTCTTTTCCCCCCTCCTTTTATACAATAAATGCAAACACCATCGATGTGTAAATTTATCACACTCAAGGAAGACGGGTTTTCAATTTGCATTACTATCTTCAATACTGGTCATGAAACCTTTTCAATGGTTGAAACAGGTCATAATATATTTATCTTATCTTGATTAATTTTCTGTAATTTTTACACGTTCATAATATGGAATATTAATACAAAACAAGTTTATTGTGCACAAAGCCGCCAATCCAAATCCAAACGTTTATTTTTAACTCATCTAATGAGTCATCCTCATGGTATATAACCAGAATCATTATAAGATCACTACTGGAAATGCAGGCTTTCCCAATGGTTCAGAACCATTGGGAAAGCTTGCAGAACCGTTGATATATTTTATACCAACGGTTCTGCAAACCGTAGGGAAGTAAGCCGTTGGGAAAGCTTTTCCCAATGGTTTACATTGAACTGTTGGGATAGGTTAGAAAAAATGAACCTATCCCAACAGTTTTTCCAAACCGTTGGGATAGTTTTTCCCAACGGTTTGGCTTGAACTGTTGGGAAAACCATTTTCCCAATAGTTTGGCTTGAACCATTGGGAAAACCATTTTCCCAACCAGATGACATCTTTCCTAATGGTTTCTGAACCGTTGGGAAAGTATTTTTACCAACGGTTCATAGAGAACTGTTGGTAAAAAAAATACTCAGAATTCTATGCCAACGGTTTGAAACCGTTGGCATAGCCTATGCTGTGAAAATTGCACAACAGCCTGCAATTTGCACAGCAGCCAGTCCATTCCCTCTCCTTTCCAATTCCCTCTCATTTCCAATCATTTCCAATTATTGTACCTGCAATAAACTAACACATACATATACAATTATTGTACCTTCAATAACCAACTAACACATACATATAGAGAACAAATTCATACACATTTAACATATAATGCATCTTGGAACTGTACACATCCAGAATTAAATCATAATTCATAACATAATTATAAACATACATAATTCATTTAGAATTCAATTTAAAATTTAGATGAAAATTATATGTGGAATCCAGAATTCAATTCATAATTTGATCGGATTTTTGTATACCATATGTTTTTACTAGAAATGATGTCCATTTTAAACAAAATACATACACCTAGAGTGATACCAGCTACACCGTGCCTTATATTGAGGCGAGGTTAACTCGTACACGTCACAAATGACCCATGGATCGCTGTCCAAAAGTATCAACATATTCCGAAAGCGTTTGGTTGGTTTTCCATATGTCAGTTGTTGTTTTCACTTAAAATGAAGTGCTTTTTAAATAAAAGAGAGGGACTTTGAGTGGTATCGGCCACACCACACCTCAGATTGAGGTGGGGTTGACTCGTACACGTCACAAATGACCCATGGATCGTTGTTCTAAAATATCAACACAATCAGAATCCGTTTGGTCGGTTTTCCATATGTACTTAAAATGTTGTCCATTTTAAACATAAGAGAGACACTTTGGGTGGTTCCGGCCATACCACGACTTGGATTGAGGCGCGGTTGACTCGTACACGTCACATATGACCCATGGATTTTTGTCCAAAAGTTTCAATATATTCCGAATGCGTTTGGTCGGTTTTTCGTATGCCAGTTGTTCTTTTCACTTATAATCCTGTCCATTTTAAACAAAAGAGACACAGTTAGAGTGGTACCGGCCACACCGCACTTCATATTTATACGGGGTTGACTCATACACGTCTCAAATGACCCATAGATCATTTTTCTAAAGTATCAACACAATCCGAATGCGTTTGGTCGGTTTTCCGTATGCCAGTTGATGTTTTCACTTAAAATGATGTCCTTTTGGAAACAAAAGAGAGACACTTTGAGTGGTGCCAGCCACACCGCACCACATATTGAGGAAAGGTTGATTTTTACACATCACATATGACCCATGTATTGTTGTGATAAAGTATCAATACAATCAGAATCCGTTTGGTCAATTTTCCATATGTACTTAAAATGTTGTCCATTTTAAACAAAAGAGAGAAACTTAGAGTGATCCCAGCCACACCGTGCCTCGGATTGAGGCGGGGTTGACTCATACACATCACATATGGACCATGGATCATTTTCCTAAATCATAAACACATTTTGAATGCATTTTTTCTGTTTTTCGTATGTCAGTTGTTGTTTTCACTTAAAATGATGTCCATTTTAAACAAAAGAGAGACACTATGAATGGTGTCAGCCACACCATGCCTTAGATTGAGGAGGGGTTTACTCGTACACGTCACATATGACCCATGGATCATTCTGCTAAAGTATCAACACAATCAGAATCCGTTTGGTTGGTTTTCCGTATGCTAGTTGTTGTTTTCACTTAAAATGAAGTCCATTTTAAACAAAAGAGAGACACTTTGAGTGGTGTCGGCCACACCACGCCTCGGATTGAGGCGAGGTTGACTCGTACACTACACATATGACCCATGGATCGTTCTCCTAAAGTTTTAATGGAAACCGAATGTGTTTGGTCAGTTTTCCGTATGTACTTAAAATGTTGTCCATTTTAAACAAAAGAGAGACACTTAGAGTGATCCCGGCCACACCACAACTCGGATTGAGCCCAAGTTGGCTCTTACATGTGACATATGACCCAAGTATCATTATGATAAATTATCAACATAATCCTAATGCGTTTGGTCGGTTTTCCGTATTCTAGTTGTTCTTTTCACTTATAATCCTGTCCATTTTAAAAAAAAGAGACACAGTTATAGTGGTACCGGCCACACCGTGCCTCAAATTTAGATGGGGTTGACTCTTACACGTCTCAAATGACCCATGGATCATTGTAATAAAGTATCAACACAATTCGAATGTGTTTGGTCAGTTTTCCATATGCCATTTGATGTTTTCACTTAAAATGATGTCCTTTTGAAACAAAAGAGAGACACTTTGAGTGGTGCCGACCACACCACGCCTCAGATTGAGGAAGGTTTGATTTGTACACATCAAATATGACCCATGGATATTTTTTCTAAAGTATCAACACAATCAGAATCGGTTTGGTCAGTTTTCCATATGTACTTAAAATGTTGTCCATTTTAAACAAAAGAGAGACACTTTGGGTGGTCCCGGCCACACTGTGCCTCGTATTGAGGTGGGGTTGACTCGTACATGTCACATATGACCCATAGATCAATTTTATAAATCATCAACACATTTCGAATGCGTTTGGTCAGTTTTTTGAATGTCAGTTGTTGTTTTCACTTAAAATGATGTTCATTTAAAAAAAAGAGAGACACTATGAATGGTGTCGGCCACACCACACCTTGGATTGAGGTGGGGTTGACTCGTACACGTCACATATGACCCATGGATCGTTGTGCTAAAGTATCAACACAATCAGAATTCGTTTGGTTAGTTTTCCGTATTCTAGTTGTTGTTTTCACTTAAAATGAAGTCCATTTTAAACAAAAGAGAGACACTTTGAGTGGTGTCGGCCACACCGCACCTCGGATTGAGGCGAGGTTGACTCGTACATGTCACATATAACCCATGTATTGTTCTCCTAAAGTTTAAATAGAAATTGAATTCATTTGGTTGGTTTTTCGTATGTACTTAAAATGTTTTCCATTTTAAACAAAAGAGAGACACTTAGAGTGATCCCGGCCACACCGCAACTCGGATTAAGCCCGAGTTGGCTCTTACATGTCACATATGACCCAAGGATAGTTGTGATAAATTATCAATAGAATCCGAAAGTGTTTGGTCGGTTTTCCATATGCCAGTTGTTCTTTTGACTTCTAATCATATCCATTTTAAACAAAAGAGACACAGTTAGAGTGGTACCGGCCACACTGCGCCTCGAATTTAGATGGGGTTGACTTATACATGTCTCAAATGATCCATGGATCATTGTACTAAAGTATCCACACAATCTGAATGCATTTGGTCGGTTTTCCGTATGCCAGTTGATGTTTTCACTTAAAATGATGTCCTTTTGAAACAAAAGAGAGACACTTTGAGTGGTTTCGGCCACACCGCACCTCAGATTGAGGCGTGGTTGATTCTTACATGTCAAATATTACCCATGGATCGTTGTGCTAAAGTATAAACACAATCAGAATCCGTTTGGTCAGTTTTCTGTATGTACTTAAAATGTTATCCATTTTAAACAAAAGAGAGACACTTTGGGTGGTCCCAGCTACACCGTGCCTCAGATTGATGTAGGGTTGACTCGTACATGTCACATATGTCCCATGGATTGATTTACTAAATAATAAACACATTTAGAATGCATTTGGTCAGTTTTTCGTATGTCGGTTGTTGTTTTCACTTAAAATGATGTCCATTTTAAACAAAAGAGAGACACTGTGAATTATGTCGGCCACACCGCACCTCAGATTGAGGCAGGTTTGACTCATACGCGTCACATATGACCCATGGATCATTATTCTAAAGTACCAACACAATCAGAATCCGTTTGGTTGGTTTTCTTTATGCTAGTTATTGTTTTCACTTAAAATGAAGTCCATTTTAAACAAAAGAGATACACTTTGAGTGGTGTCGGCCACGCCATGCCTTGGATTGAGGAAAGGTTAACTCGTACACATCACATATGACCCATGGATCGTTCTCCTAAAGTTTCAATAGAAACTGAATGCATTTGGTCAGTTTTCCGTATGTACTTAAAATGTTGTCCATTTTAAACAAGAGAGACACTTAGAGTGATCCTGGCCACACCGCAACTCAGATTGAGCCCGGGTTGGCTCATACACGTCACATATGACCCATGGATCATTGTGATAAATATTAATAGAATAAGAATGCGTTTGGTCGGTTTTCCGTATGCCAGTTGTTCTTTTCACATATAATCCTGTCCATTTTAAACAAAAGAGACACAATTAGAGTGGTACCAGACACACTGCACCTCGGATTTAGACGGGGTTGACTCGCACATGTCTCAAATGACCCATGGATCATTGTACTAAAGTATCAACACAATCTGAATGTGTTTGGTCAGTTTTCCGTATGCCAGTTGATGTTTTCACTTAAAATGATGTCCTTTTGAAACAAAAGAGAGACACTTTGAGTGGTGTCGGCCACACCATGCCTCAGATTGAGGTGGGGTTGATTCTTACATGTCACATATGACCCATGGATCATTGTGCTAAAGTATCAACACAATCAGAATCCATTTGGTTAGTTTTCCGTATGTACTTAAAATGTTGTCCATTTTAAACAAAAGAGAGACACTTAGAGTGATCCAGGCCACACCGTGACTCAGATTGAGGTAGGGTTGACTTGTACATGTCACATATGACCCATGGATCGATTTCCTAAATCATCAACACATTTAGAATGTGTTTGGTCAGTTTTTTGTATGTCAGTTGTTGTTTTCACTTAAAATGATGTCCATTTTAAACAAAAGAGAGACACTATGAATGGTTTCGCCCACACCGCACCTCATATCGAGGCGAGTTTGACTCTTACACATCACATATGACCCATGGATCATTGTGATAAAGTATTAACATAATCAGAATCCGTTTGGTCGGTTTTCCATATGCTAGTTGTTGTTTTCACTTAAAATGAAGTCTATTTTAAACAAAAGAGAGACACTTTGAGTGGTTTCGGCCACACCACACATCATATTGAGGCTAGGTTGACTCATACACATCGCATATGGCCCATGGATCATTCTCCTAAAGTTTCAATGTAAAATGAATGCATTTGGTCAGTTTTCCGTATGTACTTAAAAAGTTGTCCATTTTAAACAAAAGAGAGACACTTAGAGTGATCCCGACCACACCGCTACTCGGATTGAGCCCAGGTTGACTCGTACACATCACATATGACCCATATATCGTTTTGATAAATTATCAACAGAATTCAAATGCGTTTGTTCGGTTTTCCGTATGCCAATTTTTCTTTTCGCTTTTAATCATGTCCATTTTAAACAAAAGAGACACAGTTACAGTGGTACCAGCCACACAGCGACTTGGATTTAGATGGGGTTGACTAGTAAACGTCTCAAATGACACATGGATCATTTTTCTAAAGTATCAACACAATCCAAATGCGTTTGGTCGGTTTTCTGTATGCCAGTTGATGTTTTCAATTAAAATGATGTCCTTTTGAAACAAAAGAGAGACACTTTGAGTAGTGTCGGCCACACCACACCTCAAATTGAGGTGGGGTTGATTTTTACAGGTCACATATGACCCATGGATCATTTTTCTAAAGTATCAACACAATCAGAATCCGTTTGGTCAGTTTTCCTATGTACTCAAAATGTTGTCCATTTTAAACAAAAGAGAGACACTTAGAGTGATCCCGGCCACACCGTGCCTCGGATTGAGGCGGGGTTGACTCGTACACATCAAATATGACCCATGGATTGATTTCCTAAAGCATCAACACATTTTAAATGCGTTTTTTCAGTTTTTCATATGTCAGTTGTTGTTTTCACTTAAAATGATGTCCATTTTAAACAAAAGAGAGACACTATGAATGGTGTCGCTCACACCGTGCCTCCGATTGAGTCGGGGTTGACTTTTACACGTCACATATGACCAATGGAACTTTTTCCTAAAGCATCAACACATTCCGAATGCGTTTGGTTGGTTTTCCATATGTCAGTTGTTGTTTTCACTTAAAATGATGTCAATTTTAAACAAAAGAAAGACACTTTGAGTGGTTCTGGCAACATCATGCCTTAGATTTAGGCGGGGTTGACTCATACACATCACATATTACCCATGTATCGTTCTTCTAAAGTTTTAACGGAAAAAGAATGTGTTTGGTCAGTTTTCCATATGTACTTAAAATGTTGTCCATTCTAAACAAAAGATAGACACTTAGAGTAATCCCGGCCACACTGCAACTCGGATTGAGGAAAAGTTGACTCGTACACATCACATATGACCCATGGATCGTTTTCCTAAAGTTTCAATAGATTCCGAATGCGTTTGGTCAGTTTTTCGTATGCCAGTTATTCTTTTCACTTATAATCCTGTCCATTTTAAACAAAAGAGATATAGTTAGAGTGGTACCGGCCACACCGCGCCTCATATTTAGACGGGGATAACTCATACACATCCCAAATGACCCATGGATCATTATCCTAAAGTATCAACACAATCCGAATGCGTTTGGTCAGTTTTCCGTATGCCAGTTGATGTTTTCACTTAAAATGATGTCCTTTTGAAACAAAAGAGATACACTTTGAGTGGTACTAGCCACACCGCGCCTCAGATTGAGGTGGGGTTGATTTTTACATGTCACATATGACCCATGGATCATTGTTCTAAAGTATCAACACAATCAGAATCCATTTGGTCATTTTTCCATATGTACTTAAAATGTTGTCCATTTTAAACAAAAGAGAGACACTTAGAGTGATCCCGGCCACACCGTGCCTCAGATTGAGGCGGGGTTGACTCGTACACATCACATATGACCCATGGATCTATTTATTAAAACATAAACACATTTCAAATGCGTTTGGTCAGTTTTTCGTATGTCAGTTGTTGTTTTCACTTAAAATGATGTCCATTTTAAACAAAAGAGAGACACTATGAATGGTGTCACCAACACCGTGCCTCGGATTGAGGCGGGGTTCACTCGTACACATCACATATGACCCATGGAACGTTTTCCTAAATAATCAACACATTCCGAATGCGTTTGGTGGGTTTTTCGTATGTTAGTTGTTGTTTTCACTTAAAATGATGTCCATTTTAAACAAAAAAAGACACTTTGAGTGGTTATGGAAACACCATGCCTCGGATTGAGGCGGAGTTGACTTTTACACGTCACATATGACCCATGGATCTTTATCCTAAAGTTTCAATGTAAACCGAATGCATTTGGTCTGGTTTCCATATGTACTTAAAATGTTGTCCATTTTAAACAAAAGTGAGACACTTAGAGTGATCCCGGCCACACTGCAACTCGGATTGAGGCGCGGTTGACTTTTACACGTCACATATGACCCATGGATCGTTGACCTAAAGTTTCAACAGATTCCTAATGCATTTGGTCAGTTTTTCGTATGCCAGTTGTTCTTTTCACTTATAATCCTGTCCATTTTAAACAAAAGAGACACAGTTAGAGTGGTACCGGCCACACCGTGCCTTATATTTAGATAGGGTTGACTCATACACGTCTAAAATGACCCATGGATCATTTTCCTAAAGTATCAACACAATATGAATTCGTTTGGTCGGTTTTCCATATGTCATTTGATGTTTTCACTTAAAATGATGTCCTTTTGAAACAAATGAGAGACACTTTGAGTGGTGATTGCCACACCGCGCCTCATATTGAGGTGGGGTTGATTCTCACATGTCACATATGACCCATGGATCATTTTTCTAAAGTATAAACACAATTAGAATCCATTTTGTCAGTTTTCTATATGTACTTAAAATGTAGTCCATTTTAAACAAAAGAGAGACTTTGGGTGGTTCCGGCCACACTGTGACTCGGATTGAGGCACAGTTGACTCGTACATGTCACATATGAACTATGGATCTTTTTCCTAAAGTTTCAACAGAATCCGAATGAGTTTGTTCAGTTTTCTGTATTTAGTTGTTGTTTTCACTTACATGAAGTCCATTTTAAACTAAAGAGAGACACTTTGAGTGGTTTCGGCCACACCGCATCTTGGATTGAGACGGGGTTGACTCGTACACGTCACAAATGACTCATGGAATGTTTTCCTAAAGTATCAACACATTCCGAACGTGTTTGGTCAGTTTTCTGTATGTTAGTTGTTGTTTTCACTTAAAATGAGGTCCATTTTAAATAAAAGAAAGACACTTTGAGTGGTGCTGGAAACACCGTGCCTCGGATTGAGGATGGGTTGACTCTTACACGTCACATATGACCCGTGAATCGTTATCCTAAAGTTTCAATGGAAACCGAATGTTTTTGGTCGGTTTTCTGTATGCTAGTTGTTATTTTCACTTAAAATGTTGTCCATTTCAAATAAACCTGAGACACTTTGAGTGGTGTCGGCCACACCGGGCCTCAGATTGAGGCGGGGTTGACTCGTACACGTCACAAATGAGTAATAGAAACCATCCTGGTATCCCTCACCTAGAAACCAAAGCATACATCCTGGAATTTCAAGTCTAAATTCCATGAGCATGACGAGTCCGTCCATGAGTCCTTAACATGTAACCCATGTCTTATCATAACAATTGACAGGTAAACCAAATCAAACAAGGCATAATTCATATAACATGGAGAATGTACAACAAGACTTTGTATTCAAATTAATGTATATCATCACATGCATTTGATGAGCATGAGCTAATAAGCTTACCAAGACATTCATATAATTCAAGACATACAAAAATGGAATAATCCTAAATAACATTGCATGATCAGAGAAATAAAAAAATGGCATGTGAAATCAAGGAGGGTGGGGGGCTGTCCGGGGGGGCTGTCCGGCGTCCAGAGAGGAGGGTGGGGGGGATATCCGGGGGGCTATCCAGGGGGTTGTCCGGGGGGTGTCCGGGGGGTGTCCGGGGACCAAGGAGGAGGGTGGGGGGCTGTTTGGGGTCCAAGGAGGAGGGCGGGGGGCTATCTGGGGGGATGTCTGGGGGGATGTCTGGGGTCCAGGGAGGAGGGTGGGGGGGCTATCCGGGGGGCTGTTTGGGGGGCTGTCCAGGGGGCTTTCCAGGGGGTGTCTGGGGGGCTATCTGGGGACCAAGGAGGATGGTGGGGGGGGGGGGGGGGCTGTTTGGGGGGTTGTTCGGGGGTGTTTGGGGGCTGTACGGGGTCCAAGGAGGAGGATGGGGGGCTGTCAGGGGGGATGTCTGGGGGGCTGTCCAGGGGGCTATCTAGGGGGATGTCAGGGGGGTGTCCAGGGTCTAAGGAGGACGGTGGGGGGTTGTCCAGGGTCCAGGAAGGAGGGGGGGTTGTCCAGGGAGTTTCTAAACATAAAAAACTCTATAAACATGCTCAAGATACTTCGCAACCACTAAAAGACAACAACATCCATGAAAACAGACAATATATAAAAATAAATCAACTCCGATAATATACTATGGGTCTAGATAAAACCAACAACTAGAATAGATTAAACATCAAATCTCAGTAATATTAGTCAAAAATGTAATGGATCAATTTGTCCCACATCACCATCATCATCACCCTCGTCCTCATCCCCATCATCGTCCTCTCCCTCCTCAGTGCCCTCCTCCTCGCCCTCTCCCTCCTCCTCACCCTCATTATCCGCCTCGCCCTCCTCCTCTCCCTCCTCTTCCGCATCAGACTCCTCGCCATTATCATCGTCAGGATGGACATCATCTTGAACACCACTATAACTGCCACCTAGTGCACCATATATAGAACTTATCGACGACATATATTCATCAAAAGGTGGGCTGGCCTCTGGTGGAAGTGTTGGACGTATAACTTCAATAAATTTCATAAATGCACTGTTTTCCCTAGCAGACTGTTCTTCCGTCTCTGTGGCCCTTTTGTCAGCCTATTCTATCTCTACCATAACTTGTTGTATCTCAGTGGCACTATAACTCATACATGAGGAGGTCCAATACCTTGTCGGGGCTATCCTAGGTCGGCAGCGTACTCTGCCAGGATGCTTCTCTCCCAACACCTGATGTAAGTGATCAGTTGGCCCAAAATTGTCTGGTTCTTGGGCATAGAGGGCCTACAAAGCATCCTGTTACAAATATAAATATATTATTAAGTTACAAAATATATATTAAAATATAAAATCAACATATTAAAACTTACAATCTGCTGCTGAGTCGCTTCGTTGACGACACTTCCTTCCTTTTTTCGTCTACTCGAGCAAAACAGTTTTGCTCGAGGCACACGTCCTTCAATATTCTGTATTTGCCTCTAAAATGACATTGAAAACTAAAGTTACATGAAAACTTTAGAAAACGATTAAATAATTGAGGAAACAAAAGAAAGTGTAAGTCGTAAATAAAACTTATAAACAATTGTCATACCTGCTTCCTCTCATGATCTGACATCGTAGTACGTCCTAGTGTGTGGAGGTATTTTTTTACATCAATGTTTTTTTTATTTTTTCCAGATGATTCCTAAATAAAATTAGATAATGAAAAGGATAATATTAATGCAAAACATGAAAGATATTATTTAAATACCTCAAATGTAATTAATACCTTAAACTGGGTAGTCATACAATGAGTAATCATCTGACGATACTTCTCTATAGGACAATCATCCACGACTGGTACTGCCTCTAACTTAGTGCCAACTCTAGCACGCCATCCAATATACAACTCATGCTTGTAGGCTCTCCAAATATTTCCTAAATCATTTAGACGTTCCAGTCATGCACCCTCACCATCGGAAAAATTAAATCAAATCTGACATCAAATATTAATTCATATAAATACAAAAATAATTCATGGAATTAAATACAACAGATTTTTTTACCCATATCACTTCCCAAGCTCTATCCTTGACCTCATGTGGAAAATGTCTCCATGATAGCGGGGTGACGGAAATGATGTCAAAGTATTTGGAAAGCATCACCAAAAAACTCCGATATTGCTGCCCTATTTTCTCAACCATTTGATTGTATTCATTGTAATCCACCATAACCTGTGTGCAGTGGTTCCACACTGCACGCATGCGTGTATGCCCCCACCCCCACATCCTGTCAGTAGATGTATCTATCATGAAAGAAAAACAAATATTTTATCAAAACATGTTATAATGAAAATAAATATTGCTATAAAAATTTGTTAGGGTTCTATAAATATACTTGCACCAGTCTGATCAATGAGCGCCGCTGGATCCACAGAAAATGATGGAACACCCTGCGGTGGAACAGGAGTCGAAGACGATGGAATATAGAATCTCGAAGAGACAGAAGTAGAAGGAAAAGAAGATGGGACAGCTGTATGACCGGATTCTAACTGGGGAGTGGGAATCATCATGGGATATGAAAAAGATGGGCCAGAAGATGCAAAAGGTGGTAAAAACATGGGAGGCCTAAATATCCCATGTGTCCCTAATGACACACCAAGATCAGAATGTGGGAAGGATGACATGTCAGTGGGAGGGGCAGGGTTTAGTCGGGTACGCGAAGCTACTCGTCCACCTCTGGTACGAACCCTCCTCGTACCACCGGCCTGAGTACTAGGACTAGTACTAGGCTCCTCGTCGAATAACTGTCGACGTATAGGTGGATCCTACAAAAATGTTTACAAAAAAAATAATCACATGATATTATATATTCTTTAAATATATATATATTTGAAATAAAGTACTCACTATAGGCAGTAATGGTGGAACTCCCATCTTCTCCATTCGACAATTGTTCTCCATCATTTTTTTCCTTCGTCTCTCTTCGATTGGCTGCATTTTCTGCTTTTTAAAACAAATATGTAATTAATTAGAAAAAGGAAACTAATGTGTAACCCAAAAAACTAAATATATGATGGAATATGGGGATTCATTGGTAATTTAGCTATCAATTGTTTTAGAAGAGCTTGAATGGATTTAATAAATCATAAAAGTTGTAATGTTCACCAAATTAGAAATATTGTTTGACTAGGTTTGAATACAGTTCAATTCCAAATTAGAAAATGCAATTCAAATGAAACTGCAACCAATAAACATTGAAAATTCACATAACGGTCAAGTCAGCTAAAACATATTTGTGATCAATACTAAATCAATTTGAATATTACCAACCTTAACAACCCAACTCGAGATAAACCAAAAGAATTGAGAACATGGATGAATCATTATATATATTTTCAACCACAACTTTAGGTTCACAATCAACTCTGACAATTGAGCTATTTGATTCATCAAAAGAAATAAATGGATTGGTTCCAGTGGCACTAGGGATAGTTTCAATTCCATCATCACCATCATCAAAAATATGTCTTGGAATTACTTCAACTATCACACCAAATTCAGGTCGAAGTTGGTCTTTGACATAAAAAACTTGTTTAGCCATTGATGCCAACACATATGGTTCTTCGGTAGCAAGAGTTTGAGTCATATTAATTGCTAGAAATCCACAATCATTAATAAATGTGCCCTGTCTCGTCATCGAATCAAAACAATGTAATTTCATCATTGTGACTCGTCCATGAGAGTAATAATCCAATATTATTATTTTCTCAAAGACTCCATAATAACCCACATTTTCAAATTGTGGTCTACTATCTGATGCACTAGCATAACAATCTGTTGTGGAAATAACCATAACATCATCATGTTGTGTTTTCATGTTCTTTGCTCATTCAGTGACAATAAATTTGTACCCATTGATAACAATTGATTTACAGTCACAAACCACGGTATTAGGACCAAAAGCCAAAGCTCTTATTTCCTCAGAGACAGAGTCAGCAGACAAACTCAATACCTGCAATATAAATGACTATTAAACTTAATTAAATATTGATATAATTATTTTAAACATTAATATTTTTACCTTCAATTTTAACCAAGAAGAAAACTCTATGCTATGCAAAGTCTCTCTCCTTCTCAAAGATAAAGAATGATGATTCCTATTTATCATTGTTTTATGTTCCCTATAGATAAAAAATATGAATATTTTAACAGATATATATGTAAGATATACATATTCAATTTAGTTACCTGATATAGTCATCGAACAAATCATAGTTGAACAAAACTGCACGATGTGCCATCTCCCGCTCTTCATGGCTTAATGTCTTCAATGTATATGATCTAGGAATTCCTCCTGTTTGATGAAGTGATGGAAAACTGGGTTCAATTTTCTCATATTGTTCTTCTTCATTTCTCATTGGTCTGTTCATTCTTGTAGTAAGATCAGACAAATACATTGAGCAGAAATCCATACATTCTTGAGCCAAATAACCGTTCACGATAGAACCTTTAGGATGATTCCTATTTCAGACATAAGACTTTAATGTGTACATATTTCTTTCAGTTGGATACATCCAACGAAAAGAAATAGGTCCTCTGAGAAGTATTTCAATGGGAATATGGACAGTCAGATGTAGCATGCATGTGAAAAATTATGGAGGAAATATTTTCTCTAACTCACACAAAATTAATGGGGCATCTGTCAACATTTTTTTCAAGAAAGACTTGGAAAACTTATTAGCACAAAGATCTCTAAACAAATGGAACAACCGAATAATAGTCACCCTTACATTATTGGACAAAAGATGACAGATTTCTATTGGAAGCAACTCATGCAGTATAATGTGATAATCATGTGTCTTCAAAGATTTTAGCTTCAACTATCTTCTGTTGACCCATTTAGATATGTTGCTTGAATAGCCATCAGGAACTCTAATAGTCTCTAATACTTCCAGAAATTGTTTTTTTTTTCGTAGGTGTCATCACATAAGAAGCACATAGAAGTTGCCATTTATTTTCAATGATACACATAGGATGCAATTCTGGTCTGATTCCCCAATCCACCAAGTCACGCCGAGATCGTAAATCATATTTTGTCTTCCCCTTGACATTTAGAAGAACTAAAAGCAACATTTTGCATATATTATTTTCAATATTCATTACGTCTCAGAAATGACGTAACAAATTGGTTGAACAATAAGGAAAATCAAAAAATATACTCCTCTTCCTCCAATTGTAACAGGTTTCAGTGGAAACATTCTTTCGCATATATTATTTTCTGGATCGTGTATTCTTCATACAAACTGGGCATGATAGTTTTCCCTTCGTGCTCCATCCAGACATCATTGCATAAGTCGGAAAATCATTGATTGTCCACATAAGCACAACATGCATCTGAAATATGTCTTTTGAACATGCATCGTATGTGTACACACCCACATCCCAAAGAAGTTTCAACTCTTTTATTAAAGCTTTCATGTATACATCAATATCAATGCCGGGATCAAAAGGACCAGATATGAGTATACACATGAAAGTGAAAGGTTTTTTCATACACAACCATGGGGGAAGATTATAAATGTGTATAAAAACTGGTCATGTGTTGTGCGAAGTAAGCATCTGACCAAACGGATTAAAACAGTCGCATGAAAGACCCAGCCTCACATTATGCACGTCAGCTGGAAAATCAGGATGTCGAGCATCAAATCTATGCCATGAAAATCCATCTGCAGGATGAACCAAATCATCATTAGTCTTCTTTCTCTCGGTATCATGCCATCTCATTTTTATTGATATGTCATCAGACATAAAAAGATTCTGGAGTCTGGGGATCAATGGAAATTGCCACATTACTTTCTGTGGAATGCGGGATGGTGTTCCATCATATTTTTATTTCCAGCGGGATGTGCTACATTTTATACAATCATTTTGTTCAGCGGTTTCCTCCCAGAATAAACTTCAATCTTTCGGGCAAGCATGAATTTTGTTTCTTGAAAATCCAAGTTCCTCAACTAACTTCCATTCCATATAGTGGTTTGAGGAAATATATGCATCATCTGGAAGTAAATCCTTCAAGAGGGTAAGAATGTAATCGATTGTTGTATTAGAAATTCCACACATAGTTTTCCCATGAAACAATCAGATTAAAAATTCCATCTTTTTCATTTTATCTTATTGTCGATATACTAGAGTCGTTGTAGAATCATTCAATTTTTTCACCCTATAAATATCATCATTTTCACTAGATGCATCAGTTGTCCTCATATCGAAGTCTTCTTGAGTCGAAATCCTTTCTTTTTCATGAAGACGAATAAACAGAAACCGACCATCTAACAAATTCTCCATTCCAGTCCTTTCATTTAGATCATCACCAATTTGAGATTTCATTTTCTCCCCATTGTGATACCACACAAAGTAGTTTTCTTGAAAACCATTTTTGGTTATGTGGTAGCTGACTTCTTCATGGCTCAACCAAGTTCTAACAACACAATTGGAACATGGGCAGTGTATGCGACTACTATCTGAAGCATTGTGAAATGAAAAATCTATAAAGCTCTCCAAATTGTTTTAAAAATCGCTTGAGATCCGATCGGTTTCATACACCCAACTTCTGTCCATTCTGTAAAAAGAATTTATATAATTAATTTTTTCATAAACAATTCAATCGGATTGAACTTTAATAGAAAATACATTTAAGTAAACGATAAAGGAAGAAGTTTCTAATCGATGTAGTGAACTATTAAAATAATGTAAAGAACAAGTACTCATAAATTAAATTAAAATTTATTTATATTCATTTTCATTAGGTCTATAAGAGGCACATGCCTCAGGTCCCATTATGTGTTATAGGCATCCCAAACCATTCATTCATGTTCAATAACTCATTATTGGCACCTCTATGGTCATACCTTTCATTACCCAATTACTTCCCCAAGTCAAGCGCACCCCATGGGTGGATAAATTTTAGGCTTCTACACTAATAGGTTGTTCATGGCTTGTAAAAAGATTTAATTTCATTAAGTATAGAGAAAAAAAATTATTTTTAAATTTGATATTAATAACAAAGTATGTCAATGATAACAACATTACTGAATTAAACTTGTGAATTATCTAACATTTTTATGGATGTCTACACATGCCAGCATGGCTAGTGAAAAGCACCCCACCCTCATAAAAGTGAGTATTGTCCAAGAAGGACACATAATATACAACTTCCAATGAGAACCATATTTAATTGACCCTAAAGTTATATTAGTACAGTCATCTTGGGGGAAATGGAATATATGATCCTGGTTAACTGATGAATTCAAAAGCTCGTATTCCATATGTTGGACACTATCTAAGGTAAGAAATCATGTGAGGATGGGTTTACATCATTCAATTTCTTACATGCTAGTGAGAATGAAGGCTTGAATTAATGACTTGATTTCACTGATTAAATGAGGGTAGAGGTTTCATAGGCTGTGTAAACAGAATGATTAAATAAGGGTAGAGGTTGCATACACTGTGCATGGTGGGGGAGTCTCAGCCAATTTAGAAACTAAAATAAATTCCCATCATAGGTATCAATAAGAAACATCAGCATCAAAAGAAACTCCAAATAAAAAAGGACTAAAAACATCAAACACTTTTTATGTTATCCCACCAAAAAATGATCACGAATGTCCCTATACATTTTCATACTTCCAAAATTTATAGAGAGTTTATAGTTATGATCTGCATACACCTGCACACCCTTACCACCCCACTTGGATAGCCCTACCCCCACCCCACTTGGACAACCCCCCCCCCCCCCCACCCCACTTGGACAGCCCTACCCCCACCCCACTTGGAAAACCCAGCCCCCCCCCCACCCCACCTGGACACCCCTACCCCCCACACCCCACTTGGAAAACCCATCCCCCCCTCCCACCCCACCTGGACAGCCCTACCGTCGCCCCACTTAGACACCATGTCAATCGTTATACACACCATGTGAACCCTTATACACACCATGTGAACCCTTATACCATATCATCATTATTACAACCATTAATAAAAACTTATTAAACAACATCACTTGTCAAAGATAATCAAATTGAACATAAATCAATAATAATATTGGATATATCAAGTAAAATGAATTCATGATATCTTACATCCTAAATGACCACCCACAACCATGATTAATGACCACAAAGGTCCCCTTTTGGCCAAATCAAAAGTGAAAACAAAAACACATAGTTGCAGAAAACAACTTCATTTGTGTGAATAATAATAATCCCATAGTCCTCATGATATTTGAACCACACAGTCATGATTTTTGAGATGAACTTGTATCCATGAAACCATATGAGAAACATGATTCAATACATGTGTTTTTCTGATTTTCCCAAGCATTTTGAGGAACCCCAAATCAGTGAAAATGGTCATTGTGTTTTAAAAAGGTGATTGAATAACTCATGTATGATGTTGAAGGTAGAATTATTAATGGTTATATTAGAAAAACTAATATTCACTAATATTGCGAATTTGACATTCTGTGAATTATTTTCATGAAGAAGGAAGAAGTACTACATGGGAAAAGGAGAGGTCCCACCGAGAGTTCCCTTTGTAGATATTTTATTCATAAAGAGCATTGGATTTTACAGCTAAGTATTTCTTATTTCTTCTGTGAAGAATAATTAGGGACCACATACTATTTTGCAAAGTTCAAGAAGATACTCCATATGTTCTATTGTGAAAAGGATAAGCGAACACTGTGTCATTTTATATATATATAGATTTTTATAGAAACATGATACATACTTGTTATGTAATACACATAGTGTACAAAAATTAAGATGAACAAGATCTTCATGTTTGACATGATCTTAATGAAAGGAGTGATTTTCATGAAATACTATGAATAAATATTACAAACAATTTCTTATGAGTTCATATACATGAAGCTGTAATAGTTGAAGCATTGAGATTAAAAAAAACTATGAATCTTTAAAATTAGAACCCAATAAAGAGACACCATGCCCTTATAAATGTATATGTGTAATGAAAACATTAATTGGACAATGTGTACACCGATGTAGTGATTTGAGTACACAATTCATGGAGCAGTGAATCATAAAATTTTCCAAAAACCCTAGAAATTGGGAATAACGATATCCTTGAGAATAAAAGGATATCCTTGAGAAGAGGTGGAAGGATATCCTTGAGAAAAGGTGGAAGGATTCTAACCTGGCAGCTGATCCGATGGAAGAGTTGCACCTGTGCTGGGGCTTCTCAAGGGATTCTGAGAGTCAGAATCACTTCTGGGAGATCCGCGCAATGCTTATGGAATCGTGGGGAGGGGGATTCCTGGTTTAGGCGAATTTGAGGCATCTTTTTCCCAACGGTTTTTAAAAACTGTTGGGAAAACTCCATCTTTCCCAACGGTTTGATGAAACTGTTGAGAAAACTCATTTTTTTCCATCTTTCCCAAAGGTTTGATGAAACCTTTGGAAAAACTCATTTTTTACCCATATTTCCCAACGGTTTCATCAAACCATTGGGGAAAATCAATTTTTACAGATCTTTACCAACTGTTTGCATAAACCGTTGGTAAAGATCACCTATACCAACGGTTCAAAAGAACCGTTGGTATACAAGTGTTGGGAAAAGCATGATTTCCAGTAGTGGATCATTTATATCTCTTTAATGTAATTAATAATGTATATTAACAATTTTGGATGTTTAACTACATTTAAAATGAACTTCCATTCATGAATATAAGTAAATAAATCATGAAACTAAGTAAGAAAATGCTTCCAAAACAATAAAATTGAATCTCTTAAACCCATCAAAAAGGACATT
This sequence comes from Viscum album, assembly GCA_963277665.1. Lineage (NCBI taxonomy): Eukaryota > Viridiplantae > Streptophyta > Magnoliopsida > Santalales > Viscaceae > Viscum > Viscum album. The sequence goes on along the minus strand of OY728125.1, from coordinate 126,468,003 downwards.
AATGAACTTAATAAGGTTGTAAAAAATCAATTAAATTTTTATGTGGTTCTAGAATTATTAATTAATGAAGCTAAATTTGATTATTCAGGTCGTTAATAACAAACAAGAACACCTTCGAGCGTAAGGTAAGGGATCCTCTCTCTCACTTTTGTTCAAGAATCTCCCCTATGTTGTGCCCTTTTTATTTTTAATTCCTAATGATGGGGTATGTTTTGGAACCTCCCCTATATTGTTCTTGTGACATATAAATAATGGAATACCCCTTTACCTCTCATTAAGTCCTCGCAATAACACTCGTTACCATGCCGAAATGTTTGTAAGGGGTTTTTCATCTCACTTTCATTTCTGTGAGATTTTCATTGTTCGCCACTTATTTCTTTTATGTGGTATATGTGTACTGCCATTTGATATATAATAACATGATTCTTTTTATATTCATGTTATTCAATGATTCATTTGAGGGTTATTAATTTTTGTTCATATGATTCGACCGATTACATTGTTGTAAGAGACTTTGTCTCAACTACTATCTTGTTGTGACTAACTTTGTATTGTGCACCTAATAATCCTTATGTGGTGTACCTACTGCCCATTTGAGATCACTTTTAATTTGAAATTATATTTATATTAAATATCCATAATCTCATATCATGGATATTTTTTTTTCTAAACTGTATACCATTTTACATACGGTGTTTATTTGGAAAGTTATTTTAATTATGGAAATATCGATGAATCTGTATACTCTACTCTATACGGATATTAAAAAGGCATATTGATCTTGTATTGAATCAATGTATAAAGAATTATTTGGACATTCAGTTGCATGTGGGGCCCTCTATATCCCCTCGATGCATCAGTAGGTATCATGAGACAAATCAGTTGGCGACAAACCCTTTGAGTTTGTTTCTAAAAATCAGACGGGTTTCTTCCCATAGAACTAAACTGTTTTTACGGTATTATGGTTTCATGTGCCAGATACATGACATCCAAATAATAATAATTTTCTTTATTTATTATTAGTTATTACTATCCATGAGGTTTTCACTATGACAACATCTATGGATGCAGTTTCATTCTCAGTTTATTAATGGCATGAGTTTTTCATCTATTCACCATGCCATATTGATTATATCAGATTGATTATGATTCACTTATTATTTTATTCATTCTTTCGCTATTTGTAACCCTTACTGACCATTTAATCTCATCCCTTTCATTGTTTACTTTCAATAGGTGATAAATAGGAGATCGTTTATTGAGTTCTTGTGGATGCAATTTTTATTTTTTGTTATGTATTGTATTTTTTAAACTTTTCCAATGTAATTTGAGTAACATCTATGTATCTAGTTTCTTCATGACTTCTAAACTGATCATTCCTTCAGGATTTTCATTCCTTCTAACCATTCCAATATAATAATTAGTGCACCGGCTCCAGTCTAGAGGGGTCAGGGCATTACAACAAATGTCACACATATTTTAATATTCATGTAACTTAAATAGACATTATTATATTTTAGTAACTAAAATTTTGAATAAATAAATAATTATTTATTACCTTGTGAATAATTAAACAAGAGATAAAATTAAACTCACATATTTTAAACTCAAACATCTATCAATTGAATTTCTATGATCAATAATACTTAAATAATTATTATCTCCCTAGTAAAGAGTAATACTTACTCTTTAATGTTAATTTCAATAGAATTTAACAAGATTATGGATATACTTATTTTGTGACCCTATAAGCCTATTTATTAGTGGCATTTATGCATATGGATTTGTTATAGATCCATGTTCAATATTTTATTTACCTAAGTATGAAATATAGTTCACACCCAGGGTCAGTCTCGAGGATGCATCTCACACAACACCGAAATTCTATTGTCAATAGTTATATTATAACTAATATAAAACTAAATAATATAGAGTATGAGTTTTAAATATTCATGAAATATTGATATATATATATATATATATATTCAATGTGAAAAAAGTGAATTTTTAAAGAAATAAGGAATAAATTCATTCTTAGGAGATCATAATGATTGATATCATTGTTCATTAAAATATTTTCGATACTCAATTCAATGTAGTGATGAAAATCTATCACACTATTACCTATCATTTAGATTGTTATTAACCCAAAACTGATATCTCTGTATGTGGGTAAATACTCTTCCAAAATATGTCTAGGAGATCTCTTTGTCTACCATCTCTACCCAAACCATACTCTATCGTATGCATGACTTAGATAGTGAAAAGAATGATGAATTATGAATGAGAAGAAGAACTCATTGGTGGAGAAAATGGGAAAATAACACACTATAATAAATTTAACCACCCCATAAATTCTCATAATTAAATAAATAGTTTAAAATTTAAGTGAAATGAAACTCAATAAACCACCATTATCTCCCTCAAACAAATTCTGTGGTTAGTTCCCCATTCTCATGGATTTAGAAGAGAACACGGTGGGAGAAACACATAAAAGAAAAAATGATTGAATGGGGTATGAATAATAAGAAATATATATATTAAAAATATAAAAATATACTACATAATAAAATAACCTATAAACCTACAAAAAATGGCCACTAATTTTCCAATCCTTTTAAAAGGAAAGGAGATACATTTTTATAGGAAAAGGGGCTAAATTTTAGATCCGTAATTTTACTCCAAAAGTTTATGCATGGTATCCCAATTTAATGAATGAATTTTGGAAATGTGTCTTATTTAAAGTTGTTCCAATATGTATCCTATATATACCCATGAAATTTCATCTTCATTGTCCATGTTTGGATATAGTTATAGCCAATTTACTTCAAAAATATATTCTACCCAGGTAGACTCTTAGTATTCCAATGCACCAAATTAGTATGCCATTATGACCTTGATAAATAAGGAATCATTCATGGAAATAGTAATAAAATTTGTTCCTATAGATGTACTATTTCTTTATGTCGAATTTGAGATCATTTGGATTTCCCATTTATGAGATATTTTCTCATCTTAAAAAGTATCCACATTTGTGCACATATTTTAAGGCCTATCTTGTGAGATTTTTTTAGGCCTCCAAATATTGGATTAAGATCTTGGTCTAGTTTTATAAAATGTGGCTTAAAAATAGAGAAACATAAAAAAATAAGTTTTCAATTTGGATCATATTCGAAAAATTTATGGCCAAAATACAGAAATAAATTAAAATAGTTAAAATCCAAAATTATGCCATTTTTTCAACTAAGCTCAAAATTATACTAAAACCATAAAATGTTATAATTTAACTTATAATAACAATTTTTTGGGATTAAAGACATTGAAATTAAAAGTAAAATAATTTAAAATATTTTTTGTGTCAATTCCCCCACACTTAAACATTACACTCCTCGGTAATCATCTAATACTTAGGTCAAAACAAAATTCCCAAAGCATAAATGACAACACAACTCAATTATCATATCAAAGAAAATATCATGACTCCTATATGGATAAAAATTACCTAACTCATTATAAATCATAAAAATCCATTCAATCTCATGTTAATCCTCACATGAATATCATACCTACCTCCCTAGAAAAATATTTCTCTCTTTACTCAAGGATTTTTAATGTGAAGTTTTTATCATTCTCAAGAACATATGTGATATCTATAAGCTTTATATCCTCCTAGTATCCCATCTTCATAGAGTCACAAATGTTTCAATCATGAGGTCTATTTCATGGGATTTTCTAAGGCTGAGGGTTGGCGGGTTTTGAATGTAAAAACATATGAGGTGAAATGAGGAGGGTTAATCTCTAAAGTGAAGTAAATACATTAAGATAGTTTTTATCAAGAATAACATACTCCTTAATCGGATCAAAAATGAATACCCTCCAAACACATCTTTATTTTATTTGGGAGCTCACACATTAAATATTCATCATCAATTATAAATTTCTTCCCTCTTTTTTCCCATTTTTAGCATTGTTTCAGCATGAATTCAGATTTGTATCTCTTCAGAATCATGTTTTTGAAGAAAATAGAGGCATCGTTTGATCTTAAAATTTTATTGAACAAGATTTCCAAATTTTTAATGATATTTGGGCCACCGATAAATATTTAAATCATGAAATTTCTTCCACCAAAGAAGTAATAAATATGGAAACACATTTTTTTAATTTTATCTCAAATAAATTCTTTAGGAAATAAAAATACAGATCATATTCTCTACCCCCACACTTGAGTTCAACAATAATCATTAATTAAACTTATAGATCAGGTTTTAAAGGGATAAATTGATTGTAATTTGGATTCCTAAAAAGGTATTTCATGGATACTAGGGGATTGATAAAGCTTATATGAAAAGGTAGGCCAAAATAGTGTTCAATGTAAAAAAGGGCTTTCAAAGTGGTGACTTAATCATACTTGACACATTCCATCAACTCTAAAATATTTGAAAAAGATAAAAATATAAAGTTATGGATCAAAAAAAATGTCTTGAGACTCTCAAGAAAAATATAAATGTAAATAAGATATAAAAAATTTAGAAACCTTTTGGGTTGGGCAAGATTTTCAATTCAAACAGTACTAGTGCACATGAGTTTCACGATCAATCAAACTTCATAAAATTAAAGGACCAGAAATTAAGAAAAAAATACATTAATAAATCATTTAAATCCTTAAATATTAAAATCAAGTAATGTTCTAAAGACACTAAGATGGTTTTGAATTTTCCAAATTATTCGATTCAGCTCAAGAATCCTAAAAACACACCAAAAATAAAAAAGGAAAACATGAAAAATTCATAAAAATACATGAAAAATAAAATGGAAACGCACAAAACTAACTCCCACACACTTATTATATTTACTAAACTTTTTTCGTTCAAATAAAATTAACAAATATTTTCATATAGAATTTTAATTGGGAATAAATTAAAATAAAGAAAAGGAAAGACACAACTTGATTTATTTTTCAGTGGCATCCTTGAGTTAAGCTCCTAGATGATACCACTTTAAAGTTATAATAAAGAAATGAAAATACATAAGAAAAACAAATAAAAATAAAAATAAACGAGAAAGAAAATTGATAATTCTTAGTTTAGACACCCAAGTGGGTGTTAGGTTTTTATTTCCCTTAGTCTGACAGTTGCCGTGGATTATCCCCAATCAGAAGGTGGGTGTGGTTTCTTTGAGATGAACCACCACATTTTAATTTTCCTACTATCCATGATTAGACACCAATAATGTAGAACCCCAAATAAAATAAAATTTTCAACCCCCAATAAATAAGAAATATAGAATTTGGGGTCCATAGTGGGAGGAAAAAAAGATAGACATGCTTCCTATTGAATTTTGTGGTGTCCTCCTCCTTATGTTATACAAGTTGTTGTATAGGAGTTAGTTTCATTAGTACAATATTTTACAACTCTTCTTCTTAAGACACTACTTGTATGACTTATTCCTTAACATCCAATTCCAAGTCATAATACATTTTTTATGTTTTTTAAATTTCAGAAAAAGAGAAGTCAGAAAATAATTTATCTTGAATAGGATTAAAATATGAATAATCAATTAAGAAATCTCCCCTTTCAAGAAAGTCATATTAGAAATTTGTCTCTTCTGAAAAAACCATTGGAAAATAAATATCAATATGTGTATATTCACCATTGTATTCTAAAGAAATAGAGAGGCATAGAGGTGATGATTTTTCATTATCAAGTATAGGAAGATCAAGTTTCTTGTTATCTTCAACAAAGTGATTACAAGATTCTTACAAATATTGTTGATCTCCCATAAGTGTATCAGATTGAATGTGCTCCTTAGAAACCTCCTCAAGCAATGTTTGAGTGAATTATGATGTTATTAATTCCTTTATTAGCTTCTTCTCAATCTCCTTAGGTTATTAAACATAAAAAATGATTGTTGAAATCTCTCACACCACTTGTTTTGGTTCTAGTTCTAGGTCCAACTGTTGCTCCTGAGATACATGTACGTATTTAGTTATCTGTTCTGTTTGGATCTCTAGATTTTTCATTGAGTCATTAATCCTTTACAACTAGGATTCAAGATCCTTTTTAACTTATTATTTTACCTAATATTGGTCAGTACTTATAGAAAAATTTGAATTAAAATACATCATGAACAAAGATAATTTTTTAAATTTTTTTAAATTTATGATTTTTTGGTTTTTAATGAGAAAATGGTGTGTGAAATTGTTGTTAATCCCCAAAAATGGCTCTAATTTTATGAAACTTTTTCATGATTTCTCTAAAAATATGTATTATTTATAATAAGTGTGATATAGGGACTGACCTGGGTCGTTATCTTGAGGAGCTATTGCGGTCAAGCACTCACTACTTCTAATTTTCATTTTATTTTTTTATTTTTTTATTTATGTAATAAAAATAAAATAAATGGATGTTTAATAATTGGGAATTAAATACAGAAATTAAACATGAAAAAGAAATGAAAACACAATAAATTCAAACAAAATGAAGTTATAAAGAAAAGAGATATTCTTGAGAGAATCACCATGAGTGAACCTTAATTGTCTTATTTTTAGTTTAAAATTTAATTAATGGACACACTTAATCATATGTGTAAACATAATATTATGCCTATGGTTGTGAATATACAGTGAACTCAATTTACTACACCATATATTCACCTCCTCGATTGAGGGAGAATATTATAGAAGCAAAATCTAAACCTCGGGTGGAAAGTAGAGACACAAAGGATCTTTACCCACTAAGATCTTCCTCAGACTAACTATAAGAAAATAAGAAACATTAAGAATGAATGTTCAAATACTTGGGTTCATCACTGGAATACTCCCCTAGGAACTTCATCGGGTTAGCTACTCATGATCAGGAGCATAAGAGTTCACAGCGAAGAAGAAAACGAGGTGAAAACATAAAAGATAAAAATATGAGAATGAGAATAATAATAATAATAATTATATATAATATTAAAAATTAGTAATACCATTACATCATAAAATAAACTAGAAAAATATAAAAAAAATGGCCAACAAATTTTTACAACCCTTTTAAAAGAAATAGGATACATTTTTATAAGCAAAAGGGGTGAAATTTTGTATTCTTAATTTTCTCTAAAAGTTTACACATGTAAGACACATTAAATAGAAGAATTGTAAAACATAATATTCTATAAATTTTTTACCTGATATCTACTATATAGTACCAAAAAATTAATATTTATTGTACAATTAATTAATGAGTTATGGTTTATTTACTACGGAAGTTTATTCTATCCAGGCAGACTCTTCATCTTCCAATTCGCTGATTTACCATGCATTTATGAACTTGATAACAAAGTAATCACATGTGTCCAAAGTAATAAAATTTGTTCATCCTAATGTTATCTTACTCCAATTTTAATTTTAGATCAATTGGATTGTCCATTTATGATATATGGTCCTGCATTCCAAAGTTTCTATATCTATGTATAGATTTTGAGGCCCAACTTGTGAGCTGGTTATGGGCCTTCAAATGATGGATTGAGCTTTGGGTATAGTATAATAAAATTAATAGCAATATATATTTAAGAATAAAAAAGTAATTTCACAATTTAAATCATTTTATAAACAGTTATGGCCAAAATACAAAAATAAATTAAAATAGTTAAAATCCAAAATTAGGTCATTTTTTCAATAAAGATCAAAATGCTTATAAAACCATAAAATTTGAAAATTTACTTCAAAATAAAACTTTGTTGGGGTTAAAAAAATTCAAATTAAAAGTAAAATAAATGAAAATATTTTTATTTCAGGAATTATGTGAACTTACCTAAAGTTTAACATCAGTTTCTAGCAATATTTTAAGATACCCATAGATAAATGAGTTAATGTAGAAACAAAAACAACCTTTCTATGAACACTACTATGTAATATAATCTCTTTTTCTCAATATATCACTAAGAAGGATGAATACTTGTGTTATCACCCAATGTTCTTGATTTCACTTTCTTTGAATTTTTGAAATGAATGTTTCTATAAAATACCATGGTCATTCTATTTTAATCAAAGGTCCATAGATATCCTATTCCATTAACTATAAATGGGGAAATACTTTCTTGAATTATTCAATTAATTCCCTATCACTTATATGATTTTTGGGCCTCTCTTTTTTACATGGTATCAGAGCAAGTTCCAACCCTACCCCAAAAAATCCATCCTTGTCTCTTTTTTCTCCCGACCCTACAGATTTACCCCTTGGGGGGGTGTAAACCCAAGGCCATTAGTCACTTTCAAAGTTGTCTTCCCCCTTACGTTGCCACTGGAAAAAAGGGAACTCCACCATTCGAACACCCCCAACCCTATCACAACCCCCCCTTCTACGTCAACCAGCCGATGTGTGCTCCTCCCACCTCATGATGCCAACATGACCACCTCCCCAAAAATAATATAGGAAACCTAGTTGACCTAGTGAAAACTCTCATTGTGGGGTTTCTCTAGGATATTCTCCCAGCACAGCTCTAACAGGTGTGTCCTTCTGCACTCTTCTCTTCCCCCTCTTCTTATGTGTGGATACACATTTCCATGACACTGAATTTTATTGGGGAATATATCTCTATTAATTTATATTCGCCATTTTGTGACTCTAATCAGTCCCCAATAAGTGAAAATTAAACTCACGCACAAGTCTAGGCACAACCCCCCCTTCTGTTTTGTTTACCACATGTTGCAATACCCTACCCCCACCTCCACCTCTATAGAAAAGGTTGTGCCGACTTGCACACTTACTCATCTAGTAGATCACCTCTAGTATTCCAAACCCCACAAAAATCATGCTAAAAGTGATCTAATAGAAAATAATTTTCATACAGTTGTGCCCCAAGGATCATGCCCAAAATAGTGCTACTTTACTGGGCCTCTTTATCAGCTCCAGTGCATTATTATGGGACTCTATGGGGAATATCCCCCATTGATTGGATTCTACTAGGACCATTTTCTACTACTCAACTCTCCATCAAGCCGCATTATTACTGATGACCAGACATTTTACCTGGACTTCTTGTGTCTACAAGATGGATGTCGTTCTATCTGGTCTTCTTGGGTTCGTAATATGGGCATTGTTCCACCCAAAATATCTAAGGATTAATCATAATCAACATGGGATATTTTTTATACTAATTTATTCTTTAGTAGTAGTAGTTATTTCTCAATCATATCTATCATGATAATTTTACATATAGGAGGATGGAGCACAATAAGCTGGAAACACATATGAGGATGCTCTTCTTTAATTTATTTTTAGTATTTTTTTATGTACCAAGATGGGCATGTCTAGATGTAGGGGGTATTTGGATTATTTTTTCATTTTATTATATATCCAATCAAGGTAAACCTAGCTTGAGGGGGTATATTATTTTATAAATTTATATATTTAGGTTAGGTTTGACTGGGTCAGACTTATCCCATATGTTTTTAATTTCAAATCTTCCTCTTTCCTTTTTTATTGGTTTCCCTATAAATAAAGACTCCAACCTCACATAGAGGCACAGTTTTTGAGTCATATCACTTATGAAACATATAACGTATGTTACCTCACTGCGAGAATATAACATCATGATTTTCATCCATACATAAAATTACATGATTCCTAATACACATTAATAATGATATCTAGTCTAAGGACTAATACACATGTTCACTATAATATCCAATAACACATAAAACATGTGGAATTATTATTGGTGAGTTTATCCTCATGAACTTATTTCTTGTAGATCACGAAGTTAGAGCTTCATAAGAATAAGTCTCAATACATTTTGAGCCTCCAACACATTATAGTCATACAACATCTTTGTCCCATCATATTGATGTATCTAGACCATAGTACTAATTTAATAATATCATCATAAAATTTCCAAGTTATCATCATAGTGGTAAATTTCTATAACACTTTGATGAAACAAATACTCTAAGGACATTATCACATTAATGATACATGTAAGAGAAATCATTGTATGGTAAGATATTTATTTATATTATGATAATAAAAAATATAAAGTTGGTTGGTTCTAGGGAACCAACTCTAACATATATGCCACTTACATGTGTACTCATTGGTCAACATAAATCATTATATACTAGGTCCAATATCCCACTAACCCTAATACATTTTCTACTAAAAGATTCTTTGGTCATTTTAACTAATAAAAAGATTAAAAAATTTCAAATTATTCTTAATCAAATGATTTCAATAAATTATATATATAGAGTATTTGAACATGTTTCTCATTTACATACCCAAGGTCAAAGTACTAGATATAAGTTATTATTGGAGATAAAAAGTTTTGAAGACACCCCCATAAAATCTTCAATAAATTTTGAAATTTTTTCAAGCAAAAGGAGGTGTCCTAGAACCATGCTTCATGCTTGACATCTTGCCACATGTCACACCCTCATGGATGGCACCTGACCATTTTTCATATTCCAACGCCTCACACCCTCATGACCTCATGTATGAACCCCCTATATTAGATTCCTAGTAGCATTAATACATCCATATACCCATCCTCCCTTACACCCACATGTTGACCTAGGTATCTCGTGTAGTTACAGGTGGTTACCATGTGATCCTAGGTGCCTAGGTCCACTTTTTCCTATAATAAGACCCATAGACATCCCATTTCGAGAGCCAATTGAGGCCAATATCTCCATATTCTACAAGTCCAAATTGAGAATCACTTGAGTGCACAAACATATTCCTAAACTTCCCAAAATCCATCTATGGTTATTTTTTTATTCAATTCTTAGTATAAGTAATGGGAACTAGGTCTATTGGCCCATAAAATAGTTTTACCACCCAAAACCTTCATGAAAGACCATTTATTTAAGGTATCTAATAAGGATAGGGTAAAGTGACCCTTATAAGGGGATCTCCAAAGTAATAATCATGTGGCCATATGATTCCCATACTATCCATTAGTAGATATGAACTCAACTTTATAAGATCCTCACTAGGGAACCTATTTTACCTGAACCTCTATATTGAGGTTATGCCCATGGTCATCAACCATGGTCCCCAAAATAACCAAAAGTAGAGTTGCACCAGACCATCAAGGATATACCCAGGAACCATAGTCACCCTAGACACCTTCTAAGGATAAATTTAACCCTTTAACCATGGTTACCCAAAAGAACTTCTTGATATTATTTTTCTCAGGTCAAACCCTTGAAATGTCTATTTTAGCATGGTCTCTTACATGGACACCTAATATGATATACTTAGTCATTTTTATACATTCATGAGACCATTATTGTAATATTTAATTCCTTCCCAACCCATTACTTTGTCGGTTTTGGGTGTTGGAGGTGTTTTGGATGAGGCTTGAGGAGGTTTTGTGGTGGTTGGAGGTGTAGTAGAGATGCTGTAGGAAATACACATAATATATTTTTACATAATGTGAATTGTCGGTTCACGAATTGTGAATACAATTGGTTCATAAATTATATTCAAGAAGAGGAGAAACCTATGAGATGGATTCACATTGTGAAAGTGGAATTCATAGCATGTAATCAATTTAGGTCGAGGCAACATGATTTTCATTGAAAATGATAATTTTTAGGAATCCCATGAATTACACATCATGAGATAATTACATGACATGAAAATAGTAGGATCAGGGATATAAAGTCCTTTTCAAAGATGATTATTTTCATTCAGCCATACCCCTTCCTCATATCTTGGTTTTGGTGAACCCTAGGAGGGTTTGGGAATAATTCAAGCCCTCTTCTCCTTGATTTTATTCTTTGAATTTGGTGGATTCCTATTTTTTATTGGTGGTAATACCTTTCATTATTCTTAGTTAGTTTCCACTTTTTCTTATCTCATAGGACTACTGCAGTGGTGTGGTTTTGGTTTGGGTTGTGATTCGGGTCTTGTTTTTCAACTCTTTGATGCAGTGTAGGTTGTTCTGTGATCTCATGATATGGTTATGGTTTTTGGGAATTTCTTATTCACTATGCGGTGTGAAGTGAGTTATAAAATCTTCTTTAAGGTGGGAAATATCCCATTTATATTTATTTTGTATCATGTGGGAGGGGTTTACTCTTTTTTTATCTATGTGAGATGGTTTTTTAGCTTAATCAAAGATAAAGAATCGGAAAATTTAAATTAAAGGTGGAAAAGATGAATAATTCGCATGCTTTCATAGCTTTGATATTATTGTGATATAATGGATTATATGGGCTTGATAAGACACTGAAAATTATGGCCATGATTTTGGGACGGTGAGGTGGTGGTTATTTGGCCCTACTTTTGGGGCAGTGACATGGTGGTTGTTTGGCCATGATTTTGGGGTGGCGAGGTGGTAGTTGTTTTGAAGTGATTGTGGGGAGATGTGGTGGTAATTGTTTGGCCATGCTTTTTGGGTAACAAGGTGGTGGTTGTTTGGTTGTTCTTTTGGGATAGTGAGGTGGTAGTTGTTTAGTCATGATTTTGGGGTGGTGAGGTGGTGGTTGTTTGGTCATGATTTTGGGGTGGTGAGAGAGTGGTTTTTTTGTCGCGCTTTTGGGGTGTTGTGGTGGTGGTTGTTTGTCCATGCTTATAGGGTGTTGAGGTGATGGTTTTATGGGAATGATGAACTGCTTGTGATGTATAGTTTCATTTTTCTAGAATCACAGGTAGTGATGGAATAAATAATTATTTAACAATGATTGAAATGGTTGGGATTTAGTTCGTTTAATGGGAAAAATGATTAATGAACAAATAAATAATGGGTTTTGTGGTTAATTGTGGATGATTCTTGATAATTAAACTAATGGGTTGGATTGTGATGAACCAACCCAGAATACCATCTAAACTGATATCATAGTTGATTTTCCACTAACCTGAAGAGTATTCCCAATCTCTATGGTCTGAAAACAAGAACCTAAGAATCAATAAATAATCATTAGGAACTATTTCACCATCAAAATATTATAATAATCAAAGTACATTATGGAAACAACATCTAATACATACATCAATATAATCATAACATGTACAAAGAGATGATACAAAACTATAAATAAAAGAAATTACCAAAAATCCATCTCCTGGTGGTCCATGACCACCCACCATGTCCCAAGTCACCCACCCTTGGTCACCCTAACATGAAACCACAAAGGAATGAAAGAGAACAAAAACCTATTATAAGATCATAAAGGCTGCAAACACCAAACAGTACAAGCAGGGTGTGATCTAAAGATCTCGGTAGGATTCCACCAAAGATTCTATGCAATTACTTCATAAGGAAATTTAAATATGATAAAAGATGAGTAAAAATAATAGAGTATGAGGATTAGTTTAAAAATATAGTTTTAAACATTTAAAAATCATTTATCAAACTAAACTTGTAAAACAATACATTTCACCATTTCAAAAGTAAGCATTTTCTTGAAAATCTTTGAAAACCATTTCCCAAGCTAAAGTTAGATAATCAAGAAAATATGAGAATATGTACCTAATATGGAGAGATGAACAATAGTCAATATAGAAGATTCAAGGTGCATAATAACAATACATGAATCAACTAAGGCAACTTCAGTTCCAAATAGTGAGAATAAACACTGTCATGTATCAATTATCATGTATATGGAATTCATGGGTAAAACTTAGGTATGATAGTGAGTCCACCTTAGAATATCTTATAAAATTACAACATGACTACTTTTTGTGCTTACATATAGTCTCATGGGTCTCAAGAAAACCATTTTCATGCAAACCTACTTTCCTGGTTGCACATCCACAACCTGAACCTTTCGTGTTCTCTATGGATCCACTTGAACGGTTTGAGTACACTATTGAAGAATATATCTAGGTCATCCCATCTAACTATCTAGGTTCCAATGGTTAGTCAAAAGAGGTGAGTGAGATAATAAATTTATGAGGATCACAATGGGGATCCCTATTAATATCAATCATGGGAACTAACCCTCAAATCAGATCTCACTCTCTCCCCCAAACTCCCTCAAAGTAAATAATCCTTTTTTCAACACCCAACGGTGGGAAATAAAATAATCAAGAAATTTTCATTAAGGGGTTATTACAAGAGAGGATCATCATAAAGTTACAATCAGTCTGCCAAGCATCATCAATTCAATTCAAATACCTTTAAAAAATTAAACATTCAAAAGGGTAATCATACCTTCTTCCTTTCACAAATCATAATAATAATTCCAAACTAGCCTTTAAAATAATCATTTAATTCAAAAAAAAAATTAAGGCACTCAAAGTAAGTATTACAATTTTAAAAGGTTTGAGTGCATTTAAAAACATGGATTTACACCCTCTTTCCATGTGAATAAATCATTTATTTAAAATAACCCAAGATAACCCATTTCAAAAAAAGGTAAAATTATTCAAAGGGAGGTCTTTTTCATTTAAAAAATTTGAGAATTTGAAACTATTTAGAAAACAAACAATTGTTAACTTATTTCATTCAAATCAAGAATTTCACTTTATAAATTAAAACCCTGGACAAAGCCATCAATTCCACCAAAAAATACTTTAAAATTTCTTTGAAAATAAATCAAAATAAACATGGAATTAAAAAATTCAAAAAAAAAGTGATAAATATTGAGATTATATCTATTAAATTCATGCCATGCTCAATTCAAAGAAAAATCAGTCAAAGAAACTTATATACAAAATTTCAAGGGAAAAATTCATAGAATAAGTGTTATAAATTAAGAAACAAACATATATGAATTTATCAAGAAAAAATGAATTAAAAAACAAAGGAAAATCATAAAAACACCTACTTTGAATATTTAAAATCCAACCATAATGAATCTGAGATGTGTCGCCTCAGATGTAGATCACTAGATCTAGGAAGAGAGATCTTGACAAAAGAGATAAGTGATCCCAGATCCAAAATTCCACATAAATCAACCAAGATCCAACAAAATAAAAGGCCATCATAACCTCTAGGAAGAATTAATCAATATAATAAGAGAGATCGACGATCAAGAATAAAATAACTCATCAAAATAGGATCATTGCTTTAATTGAAACTTTGATCTACTAATAAATGAGGCTTGGAGAGACAAAATGAATCTAGATTGATCCTAAAATCGAAAGGATCAGATTTAGGTTTGAGTGAAAGGTGTTTAGGGTTAATTATGTGGGTTTTTGGAATTTAATTAATATTTTTAAGGCTTTAATTACTATTTGCGTGATTTCCTAGGCTAGGTCACACAGTTAGTACTAACCATGCACCTAACTATGCACCCAAAACAGATACCCTAGAAGTGTTTCATGTTTTGGCTCCACACCTAGTTTAACCATGCGCAAATCATGCAACCCCATTCTTTCCAAGTTGTGCAATTTATAAAATTGTGCTCAAATTGTGTGCAAACTGTGTACAGACTCGGAAACCTTTAATATAGCATCCCTCCTTTTTATAACATAACTTTTCATTACATTTTACAAAACTGAGGATCTTTAAGGTTTAGTGTCTTGGAAACCAGGAACTTAAAACATGAAAACATAAAACATTCTTCTTAAACAATTGAAAGGCTTCTCCTTATGTTCATCCTAGTTTCATTAATGCATCTCATAACCTGGGGACATACATCAAAATAAAGGGTGAGCAGAAGGCCCAGTAAGGGAAACAAGGGGAAACATTTAACATGTGAACTGGAGATACATCAATAAAGTCATGATAAATAGCTTTAAGGAATGAGAAAGAGATCATGAGTAATATCATAATGGAAAGAACATGATTCATAACTTTAATATGTGTCTAAAAATTTTAACTTAGACAATCATGAACATATCACCAAGGTCCATCCCCAAGGTGTCATTTGAAATTACCAAGGTTATTCACCAAGGTATCATTAAAATTGTAATCTCTAGTGGTTACATAATTACCCAATGCATTAGAGCGCTATCAGGGCGCACCCTTGAATTTGTATTTATTATCATGTGATCCACATATATCATCATCAAACATTTAATAAATAACCCATATAGCATAAAATAAATGGGTTTCATTTCATAATCATAACATTTTAAAAACTGCTTTTAAGACATGATCTTTATGTCATTTTAAACCCACGAAAAAATAAAGTGGGTTTCATGTATGTAAATACCAGAATTTAAAATATAAAATTTTGATATATATGTGAATACCCCTGTATAATAAAGAGTTTTGAGTATTCACTTAATAAAATAAAAGAATTTGATAAAAAGAGAGAGACATTTTGAGACGAAAATTCAGCAGCATAACGGCTATGTTGCAGGGTTTTAGAAAACATTGAAAAGAGAGGGGACATGGGTCACCCACTCATAAATGATCCATAAAATAGTATAGGGACAGAATATAAATGATATAAGAACATGGTAATGAAATTTGAAAGACATACCATATGAAATGAAAAACATGGAAGGAAGACAAAAATAAGATTTCTCTTATGAAAATTCGGCAGCCTAACGGCGTCACTTAAAAAAATGAATTGATGAGATCAAATAGGGTCTCTAATAATATGAACATAAAAGATAAGTATAATAGATATAGGGATCATACCCCAAAATAATAAAAAGGAACATGAAAGACTTGACATGAAAATAGAACTTGAAAACCAGAAGGGTGAAAGAATCCCTTAAAAGTTCGGCAGTCTAACAGCGCCACTTAAACATTCTTAAAATGAATTGATGAGAGAAAGAAGGGGTCTCTCATCATATGAACATGAAAAGTACAGTAGGATGAATATAAAAGAACATCCTCCAACATAAGAACATGGAGCATAAAATAACTGACATAAAAGAGGGTACTTGGAAAGAAAGAGAGAGGTAGGATCCCTAACCTTGAAGAGTAACTTCAAAATCTTGAAGTTTGGGACCTTGGGAGGCTTGAGGGCACCTTGGGAGGAATCCTTGGGAGGTAAGGAGACCAGAACATAGTTTAGGAGGATTTTGGAATCGAAAGGATGAGAGAATGGCTTGTTATTTATAGGGGAAGTGAGGGGACAAGGCATTAATGGCCAAGGGACACCTCATTGGTGGTATTGGAAAAACCATGGGCTTGCCCATGGTATTTTCCCATGGTATTGGCCACTTAGGAAATATCATACCTTATCTTACTATTCATAAGTCGACCATAATTATTACATAATTATTACATCCTTAATGATGTCATTAAACACCCGAAACTCTAAACTGAAAATTCACTATTCACCGAAAATTCAACTTTCTCAGAAACATCCCAAAATTTCACCTTAACCAAATATCGATGCTCTAATTTCAAAAATGAACTCCATTTTATAAAAATAATTTTTTAAATATTTTTAATTTAATTTTTAAATAAATACACTATTCACTGAAAATTCATTTTTTCAGAAAAATCCCCAAAAATTACCTCAACATAATATCGATGCTCTGAGTTCAAAAATGAACTCCATTTTATAAAAATAATTTTCTAAATATTTTTAATTTAATTTTTAATTAAAAAACACTATTCACCTGAAAAAACTAATACTTGACTAATAATTTCTAAAATAGTTATTTACCTATTTTATTAAATCACATTACTTAATCAAGCTGCCTAGATTATATTAATACTTTCTTTAAGTGAGATTACAAATCCATTTGGTCACATTACTAATCCTAAGAGTAAAATCACTATTCTTAATTTACTATTCATCAAAAATTAAGTTGATCTTATTAGACTCTAAATTTCTTATTGAACATAATTGTAGAAGACCATTTTTTGAAAATTATTACACATAATTAGTTATTTAAGGTTTACATAAATATTTTCAAATATCCTTTTTCTAAAATTCATCAAAAATATGCATACTATATTTATCTGGACATTTGAAAATTCACAAACTTCATCATAAGGAGAAATCAAAATTTTTATTTAAATCAAAGGATTACACAAGGTAGTTACGGTATCCTTACATAGACCCTTATAACCCCAGCATAGGGCCTAAGTGTAAGGTGTGCTAAGGTGAGAGAATCTGAGGGCATCTCGGCCAACATCGCACGCATAGTAATTTCTATTAGTTTGAACTTCTCACGAAGGCGGTTCCGTTCTAGCTTCACACGATGAAGTTCAGCTTGGGTTTGGTCCAGAGCAAAGCCCAGTGGTGCTACCTCCTTCCCAAGTTATATTAGACGGGCTTCGATTGGGCCGAGACTACTGGATGAGGCCATCGAATCTTCTTTCTATATTAATTAACCAAATCACTTGTATTTAGAGACAATAGTTGCAACATTTAGTTTCCAACGGTCATACTGACTAACGGTCATATAATAGTCAAAACCCAAAAATCTCATTTTAATTATACTCATTTTATTAAATGAAAAAGTTTTGTTGAGTATGAAATAAAATAACACACAAAATTAGAAAAAAAATATTTATTCAAAATTTCGGGTTGTTACATTTAAAAAGTCCAAAAAAACACCAGAAAAAACCCATAAAGAGATCAAATCATTGGGTAATCAAATCAATGGGTAAAAATGAATAGAAATAAGTAATGGGGTGTTATAACCTTTCCACCATATGAATTTATTTCAATATAAATCATCTGATCCTAAAGATAGAACACGATGACAAAAGAAGAAATCCATCACTCATCTTGTGAGGCGGACTTTCTGTGGTCCTTAAGAGAGACTCACCCAAAGGTTAACAATATACACACATCTCCAAGATCAAAACACCAAGATCCTCATGCGTATTCAAACTAAATAAATATTAGAGACCTAGAATAGGTATCCTCACTATTTAAAGATTCACCAAAATGGTGTAACATAAGAAAATAACGTCCATTATACCCAAAGAAGAAACTTCACCCACTCACTATGGAGAAACGTCTAAGATTTTTTTTTGTACAGAAACCCTAACTGAAATATAAAATTAATGATCTTCCTGGTGTAGCTGGTTCCCCTGCAGGTGTATCTGGACACAGGGCTTGAATGGTAATCACACCCCGGCTAGGGAAAACAGGCCTCCCCACGTTTCCTTGCACTATCATGGTGGAAAATTTCATGGCATGGAATTACCTCAGCCGAAGCCTGCAACCAGTGGGAATCAAACCCCCAACCCCGAGGAACCAATATAATAACCCAACCAATTGGGCCACCCCATGGGGGGGGCAGAAGCATATAAGATCAAAAATCTACAAGAAAGGTAAATAACTAACAAGGTTTTTTACCCTGGGTAAGTGCTCAACGGTAACCTTGGATTTTCAAAACTGAGCCTCATACCTTGATGATCTCATCAAATCAAATGCCAGCATCACCAGGTTCTTGGTCTATCAAAAATCTATATCATCCTAGTTACCCAAGTAAATTCCCAAGGTATTTCTAAGTCCAACTGAAAAGAGCTCAAACATCCAGGTTAGTGTACAAAAGGTAACTACACTCTCATAAGAGAGATCATCCAACATATCAAAATTGAGCTCTAACCATCAAGTCAAAATAAGAGGAATTCCAAGTAACAACAATCAGGATCACAAGAAAATGAAACCTTTATTACATTAGTAATCCACAAATGACCCAAACCATGGTCCACAATATATAATTCATAAGGATTCCAAAACAAAAGGTTTCCAAAATAGACAATCCAAAAGAAGGAAAATTCAAACAATTTCCACTCCCACATCAGAAACAAAAAACTGGATAAACATCAACCACATATAGTAGTCGACCGCCGACAACCAGAAGCTCCTCCATTGTGTGAAAAGATTCAGTCCAAGTCCTATGTATGGATCCTTATTATCATGAATCATATAATACCCTGCAATTATGAGTAGATATTCTTTACCAAAACATCCCATTTTAGGCTAACAAATTAAAAAAAAACTTATGAAGGTGACCTAAATGTACGAACCTTCCACAAACCTTTGGATATTTCAAACATAAATTCTAATAATTACTAGGTTCTATACACTAAAAACACTCAGTAGTCCTTTTCTTTTCCCGAGGATATTGTCCTTCCTCAACCCCGAATAAAGAATTTATCTATTCATGTTGTTTTTCTAGATCCACTTTAGCTGAGAAAGCCTTATTGAGCATCCCCGAATAAGATATCAACCTGACCATAGGAATGAGGGTTAAGATATATGGATTAAGAACTTTTCTAAAATATATATCCTTACTGAAATCATCACAAACAAGTACTAGCATGAAACATACCAAAGGTTAGAATATCTTGGCATACTCCGCAACCAATATCTCATCTTGACCAAATCCTAAGAACTCAGAAACTTTCTCCTTATTCACTTCCTTGGGATACCTACACTGAATAAATATTAACTTTAATAATTCTCAAGACATTAATTCATGAAAACAAGAGGGAATCACAACTTCCCAACACTCTTGGCCAGGTCCCTCAAATAAGGAGTCAATAGAATTAACCTTTAGAGTATTAGGAGTCTTGAGATAATAAAAAATCTCATCAAATTCTTCAATCCACTTTACTGCTTCAAGAGAACCTTGTTCTCCTTTATAAGAATATGGATAAAAATCTAGGAATTCAAGAATGGGTTTCAAATCCTATAAGTTCTCTCGCTCCACCACTCAGTATGGAGTCTTTGTAGAGTCAATGACATTAGACACCACCTCTAGAAAACATGAAGAAATACCATGAGGACCATACCATTGGACTAATATTCTATATTTATTGAAGGACTTTCTATGAGACATTTATAAACATCCCAAAATGTTGGCATATCAACTCAGGCATAACAGAAACAGAAAAAAAAACAAGATAAAACCTTTCAAATAAGTCACAAACCACTTTATCAAAGCTTCATTTATTTCAAAACACACAACATTTCACCATTTACAAAATTTTACTCTTTCATTTCAAAATTATAAATCTTGATATAAATCCAACAATGTTTCAAAAATCGTTTACCAACACTTGTAAATTATTCCATGGTTTCAAAAAACATTAACCCCATTTTCCATTTATCAAAACCATTTCCATTTAAATCCATTACAAACCAAAATTTATTATTAAAACATTATTTTACCACATAACATAAGAGTGTAATTAGTTTTACAAACCAAACATTTCATAAAACTCAGTTTATGGTAATTGAAAAAACTTTTCAAATAACTCAAAAAAACTTTCCTTAAGCCACAATTTGGTTTTGAAAAAGGATTTAAAATAATCAACAAGGGGTTATAGTTGAAACAATTAAACAAGATCATGAAACAACCCACATCCATAACCTACATAACCAACCTCACACAAGTGAAGTCACTTGTAAGAAAATAGATAATGCTTCAAGTTTGAATCCAAGTTATAATTTTGAAATACTTTTTTGTATGGGCTGGTAAACTATACACCAACCTCACAATTGTTCATGGATGGATTTCCAGATTAATCACATCATTTCCTTATAGTTTACCAGATAGTGGAAACATGGTGCGACTATGTTCATCCCTCCATTCTAGTTCCAAAACTCAGAAGTGATTCCCCAAATCAAAGATAGTCTCATTGGGAATATAAATCTCATTTTTAATTAGGAATCAAATAACTCAAAAGAAATACTCAAGTCCCAATATCCCTAGTAACACAAGTCTCATCATGAGGAGGAGGTGATCAACCACCCACTCATGAATTACCTATTGAGTCATTCTTAATCTCATTTCTACCCTGACTCGCCCCAAATAAAATAGGGTATTTCAAGGAAAAGTGCTTCCTTTCAAGGAAATGCCTCCTCTAATACCAGTTGTGATGAACCAACCTAAAATACCATCTAAACTGATATCCGAGCTAATTTGACACTAACCCAAAGAGTACTCCTGATCTCTATGGGCTGGTGAAAAGAATCCAGACATCAATGAATAATTTTTGGGAACAATTTCACCCTCAAAATATTACAATAATCAAAATACAATGTGGAAACAACATCTGATACATACATCAATATAATCATAACATGTACAAGGAGACAATAAAAAATTGGAAATAAAAGATAACTACCAAAAACTAATCTCCTAGTGGTTCATGACCACTCACCATGTCCCAAGTCACCCTCCCTTGGTCACCCTAACTCTAAAACAAAAAGGAAGGCTAGAGCACGAACACCTACTATAAGATCATAAAGGCTGAAAACATCAAACGGTACAATCAGGTTGTGTGCTAAATATACTAGTAGGATTCAACCAAATATTCTATACAATTACATTATAAGGAAATTAAAATATTCTAACATAGGATTAAAAATAATAGATTAAGAGGATTAGTTTAAAAATATATTTTTAAACATTTAAAAAATATTTATCAAAATAAACTTGTAAAACATCCCATTTCACTATTTAAAAACTAAACATTTTCTTGAAATGATTTGAAAAAAATTTCACAAGATAAATTCAGATAATTAAGAAATTATTAGAATATGCACCTAACATGT